>BOPN01000234.1:257500-277500 GCA_017312705.2 Penaeus japonicus
AGTCTTCCTCCTTCCTTCTTTCCTTCTTCATTACTCCTTCAATACTCCACTCCTTCTTCCTTCTTAACTTATCCTCCTCCATCTCCCCCCTTCCTCTACTCCTACCTCCCCTTTCCCCCTACCCTCCTACACCCTCCCCTCCCCACTCCCCCCTGTCGTGCTGTGACTGACGCATTCCTTAGCTCTAGTAATGGAATCATTGTAATTACTGAGGGTTTCCTGCGTAAGGAAACCTAACGTCTTGACATGTCCTTAATAATCCTCCTGGAGAAGAAAGTTCCTCATTTCTTGAAAGACTCCTGGGAAGAGGGGGGGAGGGGGAGGGGAAGGGGTAGGGGGAAGGGGGAAGGGGGGAGGGAGTGGTTGATACAAGTTTCCAAAGGCGTTTCCATTAGCATTTTCTTCTTCCTTTGGGCAGAACCATTATTAAGCGTATGGAGGAGGGAATAAATATTTAAAGGGTGAATAATTAACAATAGAAATAAACAATAAGAAAATACAGTCCAAAATCATCAAAGAAAAACAGATAAAACACAATAAAAGATCAACACACACACACAAAACATAAACACAAAACAAAAACCAAAAACGAAAAAGCAACAAATCATCCCCATCACCACCAAACAACCAAAAACAAACAAACAACAACACCAATAACCGAAACACCTAGAAACGTTTCCCTCCCCCCCCCCCCACCTGCGCCTCGCCTTCTTGTGGCTTAGGGAAAGAAAAGTCCAAACCACAGATCGGTGTGACACGTTGACACGCTGAGATTTCTATCGACATTTTGGCTGTGATCGGGAGTCTATATGAGGTTCTTATTTATAAGGGGGGGGGGAAGATAGGAAATTTTTGAGTGTGTGGGATAGATTTTGATTTTGTTTGAATTGTGTTTTTTTTTTAAAGGTGGGTAGGGGGGTGGGGGTGGGTGATATGTTTGTATTTGATTTGCATGTTGGTTCATTTGATTTAATGTTTTTTATTTTTCTTTTCTTTTCTTTTTTTTGGGGGGATATATTTCTGGTAGACTTTTTTTCAATATACTTTGGGTATTGTTGTGATATTTAAGGACGCAAATCAGCACGTATGTGCAACAGACATAAACACACGCAGACACGCCAACACACACGCAACCCCCTTCCCCTATACCCCCCCCCCTTCCCCCTCACGCATCCTCAAGTACCGGTACTATCCCAGTTTGCGTGCGTGAAGGCAGTCCCTCTAACCTCAAAGCAGTGCTCAAGCATTCGCGTTTCCGTAATATGAGTGGTCTCCTCTCCCCTCCCCCCCCTCCTTCCCTCGCCCCGCACCCGTCAATCTAATCTAGATCGCCCCTTCTGATTCTTCCTCACTCCCCCCCCCCCCCCTTACCATACGCCTCATCTCCCTACTCGCATTTCTTCTTCCTCTTTTCCTTCTCCCTCTTCCCTCCCCCCCTACGAACTTTCCTCCCCTTATGCACTCTTTCCTCTCCCCATTCTCATCTCCCTTTACACACTACTCCCCTTTACATCACCCACCTCCCTCCACTCCCTTCCCCCCCTCTCCCCTTCCCTATCCCACTCCACTCCCCCACTCTTCCCTCTCCTCCTATCTCCCTTACTCGCTCACTCTCCACTCCCTCCCCCCCTTCCCTCCCACTCCACCCACTCTCCTCCTCCCTCCCCATTCTCCCCACCCCTTCCCCTCCCCCTCTACACACTCTCCTCTCTCATCTCTCTCTCTTCCCCTTCCTCCTTCCCCCTCCCTCTTCCTCCCTCCCCATTCTCCACACCCCTTCCCCTTCCCCCTCCACACACTCTCCTCTCTCTCTCTTTCATCCCCTTCCCCTTCCCCTCCCACACTTTCCCCCTTTCCCCCAACCCTCCCCTTCCCCTCCCCCTCCACACACTCTCCTCTCTCTCTCTTCCCCTTCCCCCTTCCCCCTTCCCTTTCCCCTCCCATACTTTCCCCCTTCCCTATCCCCCTCCCCCTCCCCCCCACGCACTCTCCATCTCCCGTAAGCCGCAAACACACACCGGATGCGCGTAAAAAAACTAGAGAGTTATGGCAAGTAAGTAACTCATAATGTGTTTGTTGGAACAAGAAAGCATGAAATTATATTGATCTGTTCGCTGGGACTTCCATCTTTTTTTTTTTTTTTTTTTTTTTTTTTTTTTTTTTTTTTTTTTTTTTTTTTTTAACGGCACTTTTTCTTTTCTTTTCGTACGGCAAGTTCATCTGATGTTGGCGTTTATCGGGGAGAGATTATTAGATTTTATTTTTTTGGATAAATATTATTGCTATATTGCGTGGTTGGTTATGGTTTGTTAGTCATTGCTGGGCACTGTTCGCTCGAAGTTTTGTAGCTAATTGATTTACATATCTAGCCTTATGTATGGGAATAGTTATATCTATCTATGCAGGGTATGTATGTATGTATGTGTATATTATATCTATCTATCTATCTATCTATCTATCTATATATATATATATGCATATATATATATAGATAGATATTGTATATATAAACATATATATATATATATATATATATATATATATATATATATATATATATATATATATATGTGTGTGTGTGTGTTGGTGTGTGTGTGTGTGTGTACATATACATAAGTATATTTTTAATTATACACACACACACACACACACACACACACACACATACACGCACATGTACACACACACACACACACACACACACACACACACACACACACATATATATATATATATATACATATATATATATATATATATATATATATATAGAAAGAGAGAGAGAGAGAGACTATTCACAAAAGCAATACCGCTACCAATCCCTTTAGTGGACTGCCGACAGCAATGCGATCCTGTGGTAGACCTTGGCGTGAAGATCGAACATGTGCTTGAACTTGTTTGGATTTTCGTGCTTTTATTTCTTTACCTTTTTATTTACTTTTTTTAAAAAAACTGTCAACATGTACGTTTTTCCTGACTGTTTGTGTTTATTCTCAACAAGTGAATAAAAACAAAACTTTATCAAAATAATCAAAACGACGAGATAAAAAAGAGACTTATTTCAAGATTCTATTTTCCGTCTAAACCTTCAAATTACTTACGCTGAAGTTTCACTTTTTTCTGAATATCTAGCGAAACATTCTAGAACATTAGATTGTCTTATAAGAAGTTTATTTTTTTTTCAACATTGTGAAATGAGAAAAAAAACTTTTGTCTGACATCACTAAGTGACATTTTCTTAATATTTTCTTCCTATTGTTTTTATATACATTTATGGCAATGAATAGATTTGTCTAAAATACGAAAAAAATGAGGAATTACGAAACTATCCGTATTTGCCTTTCAATACCTTAAGTACTGTATTACAATAAGGACTTTATCATTAAACTTACAGAATAACTAACATCTACAAACGTTCTACGATACGTTTACTGCAATACTTTATACTATTACATATACACGCTCAAGTTAGAAACCGAATAAGCTCTTCTTCATAAAAGAAGAAGAAAAAAACAACAACAGCGTCAGTTAGAAGCACAAGCAAAACAAAAAAGCAACACTACCCGCTTTGCGTTCTTGCAGCGAACGCGTCCACAGGTGAGAGCTCGGACGGGAATCGTGAGAAATCAAAGTGGACAGCGCGAAGTGATAAATTGATAAGGAAAACACCCTTTCCCACGTGCGTAGAGAAAGTCCGCAGGAACGCTAATGTGCTAAACGCCGGGCACATCCGATGGCCATTGTGGCCGACGTGACAAACGGTGTTAAATACCTACACGCCACACTTGAAACCTTTTACCATACCCTAAACCAAACAAGAAAGTATAAACATCTATAAACCCATCCTATACCTTTAACAGACATTGAAAACACACCCAGACTAAACGAAATGTGAAATACTATTCCACTTTACGAAGGAGAAACCCGGTTTCGCGCCACAAACGTCATCTCGGCCACCTGGCGGATAAGTACTCGGCCGCATCACTCTCACCGTGTCTCCTTTTCTCAAGACATATTAGCATCTTCCTACTCCCTCGTTCCGATATGGTAGAGGTAAATCAAAGAGACAACCACGCGAGTCGTTACTCCTAAGAAAATAGAGATAGAACAGAAACTACTTAGTGAATTGTTATAATTTAATCACCTAGAGACAACCACACGAGTCGTTACTCCTAAGAAAATAGAGATAAAACAAAAACGCAGATATGCTACTTAGTGAATCGTTATAATATAATCACCTAGAGACAACCACGCGAGTCGTTACTCCTAAGAAAATAGAGACAAAACAGAAACGCAGATACAACTACTTAGGGAATCGTTATAATATAATCACCTAGTTAGAGAAGGTAAATAGAAACGACCTCATTGTGAATTGAGAAACAGAGTCACGGTTTCTCATCGAAGATCAAAGGCACACCGAGTGAGTCTTCAGATGTGAAATATTTACCGGGATCCTTTCTTTCTTGATCGGGTGTTGTGTGGTCTGTGAAGTGATCCATATAGGCCTACTGGACATGGCTGATTTGATACTTGGTTGCTTTTGAGAGGGAAGGAGGGAGGGAGGAGAGTGAGAGGGAGAGGGGGAGGGAGGGAGGGAGAGGGAGAGGGAGAGGGAGAGGGAGAGGGAGAGGGAGAGGGAGAGGGAGAGGGAGGGGGAGGGGGAGGGGGAGGGAGAGGGAGGGAGGGAGGGAGAGGGAGAGAGAGGGAATGGGTGAGGGTGAGGGTGAGGGTGAGGGAGAGGGAGAGGGAGAGGGAGAGGGAGAGAAAGAGAAGGAGGGAGGGAGAGAGAGATATTAAAATGTGTTATTATGTCATACATTTATATGCAGATGAATTTTAAAGAACCACTGAAAACTAAATGTGGAAAAAGAATATATACATGCTCTTTATTATTATTATCTAATCTGCATCATTATTCTTGCACATACCCCACTCACCTTTTACTCTCCTCATACTTCTCCCCTTCCTACTTATCTCTAACGTTCCTTAATCTGTCTAATCAAGCAACGGATTTAACCTACAAGACACTTGCCTCCTTATTAGTATCAAGAGAGTGTCTCCAAAGAATTGTTCATTAAAGCTATTCTTTCGCAACTATGTCAACGTTGTCACATGAAAGCGATGATAGATTAACGGAATAGAATAACTAGTCATAATTACTGTCTTGTCTAGACTTCAAAGCGCATTCCTATCCAGTCAGAAACACATCATTATCTCTGCAATACCGCATTAGACAAGCAACGTTGCATCGAATCAACTTCACACTCAACTAATCCCCTAATCAATCGCTAAACAATAGCACAAAATCCGCTTCATTTTCCGCTACGAAACCCGCAGCCCCGACCCTCGTAAACACTCTTACCTCTCATCTCCCTCTCAGCATCCTCAGCATCCCCCCTCCCCCCCGGAGTGAGATCAGATGAAAGCTGACATCAACCTGAGCAATACCAAAGGTCATCCTTCTCCCTCTTTCTCTTCCTGTGTGTTTCTCATCATCATCTTCCTTACTTCCTGTTCTACTCTCTCTTCCCGGCCCCCTTCAGGCGTGTGGAATTTCCATCAGGTAGAGATATTTATGTGCGTGTGTCTCTATGGTAGATAGATAGATAGCTAGATAGAGGGAGGTAGGAAAAAAGAAGGTGGAGGGGGGGAGGAAGGGAATGAGGGAGTAAGGGAGGGAGGAAGGGATGGAGGAGGGGAGGGAGGGAAGAAGGGAGATTGAGAGAGAGAGAGAGAGAGAGAGAGAGAGAGAGAGAGAGTGAGAGAGAGAGAGAGAAGAGGCTGAAAGATCTGCCTGTGTGATAGAGAGATAGATAGACAGGGGAGGGAGAGCGTGACGGAAAGGGGAAGGGAGGAAGGGTGGGAGGCAGGGAGATATAGATAAGAGATACATGAAGATAAATAGAGAGAGAGAGAGAGAGAGAGAGAGAGAGAGAGAGAATGAGAGAGAGAGAGAGAGAGAGAGAGAGAGAGAGAGAGAGAGAGAGAGAGAGAGAGAGAGAGAGAGAGAGAGAGAGAGAGAGAAGAGGCTGAAAGATCTGCCTGTGTGATAGAGAGATAGATAGACAGGGGGAGGGAGAGCGTGACGGAAAGGGGAAGGGAGGAAGGGTGGGAGGCAGGGAAATATAGATAAAGAGATACATAGAAGATAAATAGAGAGAGAGAGAGAGAGAGAGAGAGAGAGAGAGAGAGAGAGAGAGAGAGAGAGAGAGAGAGAGAGAGAGAGAGAGAGAGAGTGAAAGAGAAATATAGACATAAATCTTTAGCATACATAACCCAACACAAAAGACCCATTTAAACAAACAAGAGAACAAGGCACCTCGCCCCACCCAAAAAAGCCTCTAAACAATAAAACAATAACTCAAAAAACGGACTCTCTCATTCACCAGCTTCTTGAAAGACGTTTTCCCGGAGTAATATTTCCCGACGTCTGAAGCCCATTAGGAGCATTCTTTCGGGAAAACAGCGAGTGAAAGTTGGCGGAGACATATGGATTGGATGGCATTAGTCACTCGGCGATGCAAGATGACGAGCCTGTTGGAGTGTAACGAGGGAGTGGGCGTGGGAGAGGGAGAGGGAGTGGGTGTGGGAGTGGGAGGAAAAGGGAGTGGGTGTGGGAGTGGGAGTGGGAGAGGGTATGGGAGGAAAAGGGAGAGGGAATGGGCGTGGGAGAGGGAGAGGGAGAGGGAGAGGAGTGGGAGATGGAGAGGGAGTGGGAGGAAAAGGGAGGGAGGGTGTGGGAGTGGGAAGAAAAGGGAGGGAGTGGGTGTGGGTGTGGGAGGGAGTGGGAGTGGGAGAGGGTGTGGGAGTGGGAGAGGGAGAGGGTGTGGGAGGAAGGGGGTGGAGGGTGTGGGAGAGGATGGAGAGAAAAGAGGAAGCGGGCAGAAGAGGGAGGGAGGGAGAGGAAAGGGAAGAAGGAGACAAGGAAAAGTATGAGGGAGAGGGAGGAAAAGAGAGGTTTAAGGATCAGAGGAAAGATGAAGAGAAGGCAGAAACACACACACACACACACACACACACAAACCAAACGAAACTGAAACCGAAAACGAAGCACGAGACAGTCCCGAACCCTGACATTGGAACGAGAAGCTTCAGTGAAAAGAACTTGAAGCAGGAGAGAGATAGGACGAAGGAGGAGGGGGAGGGGGGAGGGGGGGAGGAAGAGGGGAAGGGAGGGGGGGAAGAAGGAGAAAGAGGAAGAAAAAAGAGGAGGAGGAGGAAGTGAAAAATATGTAAAAGCCGAAGGCCAAAAAATAAAAGAAGGAAGAATAAGCAGAAGAAAAAAACTTTCATAGCCGATAATTCAGACTTCAAAGAAGATGGGAGTTAAAGGGGGGTCTATGCTATATGATAACAACGCGCTATGAAATATGGATACATCCTTTATTATTACGTGTGTTTAATGAGGTAATTAGGGTGTTAAATAAAAGATAGGAGGAAGAGAAATGAGGGGGGGGGGGGGGGGGGTTAAAATACGAAGCGGAAGGAAAGAAAAGGAAATTAAATATAACAATTAACATAAATTGAGATGAGTAATGGGTAATATTGCAAATTGGAAAATTGAGGAAATTATTTGATATATCTAAAAACTGTATGTGAGAAGAGATGATAATGGTGGTGATGATAATGATGACTATGTAATGATAATGATGATGGTGTGATGATGATAATGAAGGTGGTGATGATGACGATGATGGTGTGATGATAATGATGATGGTGATGAGGAGGGATGATGATGATGATAATGATAACAATAATACTAATAATGACAACAACAATGATGATGATAATAATAATAATGCTAAAAATAACAATAATAACAATCATAACAACAACAAAACAATGATAACAACAACAACAAATTCGAAATAACAACTTTTCCGCCGACATCCCCCAAAGAAAGATGATGTTTCGCTTTTCTTCCCGACCACATATGTACCGAGGAGAGAGCACGGCCGTCACGCTACCTCCTGTAGAGCCAGCCGACAAGATAAGGTCTATGGCGAAAAAGAAACGATTTTCCCGTTTAACAACTCGCTCGCGCCACTCTCACTCGCGGGGGATCCAGGAGAGAGAGAGAGAGAGAGAGAGAGAGAGAGAGAGAGAGAGAGAGAGAGAGAGAGAGAGAGAGAGAGAGAGAGAGAGAGAGAGAGAGAGGGAAGAAAAGATATATGGATCAAATTGACTTGCTTATCAAATGCAGCTTAAAGCATCCCCTTCATTTTTTCCTTCACCCTTTTCCTCTCTCCTGCCCCTCCCCTCTCCCCTTTCCCTTCCTCCTCTCCCTCCCTCTCCCTGCCCCTCCTTCTCCCCTGCCCCTGCCCCTCCTTCTCCCTCCCTCTCCCCTGCCCCTGCCCCTCCTTCTCCTTCTCCCTCTCCCCTTCCCTGCCCCTTAACCCCTCCTTCTCCCTCTCCCTCTCCCCTGCCCCTCCTTCTCCCCTGTCCCTCCATCCCCCCCCTGCCCCTTCTTCTCCCTCTCCCTACCCCTCCTTCTCCCCTGTCCCTCCATCCCTCCCCTGCCCCTTCTTCTCCCTCTCCCTACCCCTCCTTCTCCCTCTCCCTCTCCCCTGCCCCTCCACCCCTCCCTCTCCCCTCCCCCTCGCTGGACAAAAGGAGGGGAAATTCAAGTCGTGGGAAATGCGCGATTCGTAAATAAGCGTCGGCGACACGGCGCGGCGGGGAAACAGACCGCGTCATTCCGGCCGTTATCGCGTTTTCTTGAAAGTTCGGCGAGAATTGGATATCAAAGGTTTTATTTATGTTGTTGTTTTTTGCTTTGGTGAAATGTAGGAGAGGTAAATAAGATTTTGCTTTCTTTTTATGTATTTATTTTCTTTCACTTTCTTACTCTAAATCTCTTTCTCTCTTTCCCTCTTACTCTTACTCTCACTCTGACTCTCTCTCTCTTTCACTCTTACTCTCCCTCTCACTTTGCCACTCTGCCTCTCTCCCTCTCTCTCTTACTCTCACTCTTACTATTACTCTTACTCTCTCTCTCGCTCGTTCTTTCTCTCTCGTTTGTTCTTTCTCTCTCTCTCTTGCTCTCTCTCCCTCTCTTAGTTCCCCTCTTACTCTCACTTTCACTCTTACTCTAAATCTTTCGCTCTTCCTCTCCCTGCCCTCCCTCTTTTTCACTCACACCCCCTCTCTCTCTCTCCCTCCCTCACCCACATCCCCTCCGTCCTTTCTCCCTCACCCACATCCCCTCCCTCCCTCCCTCCCTCTCCGTCTGCCCCCTCCCCATCCCCCACTCCCTCCCTCTCCCTCGCCCAGATCTCCACACCCTCACCTCTCCCTCCCAACCACCCACATCCCTCCCTCTCCCCCCTCACCCTCTCCCACACCCATCCTTCCTTCCTTCCCTCCCTCCTTCCCTCACCCTCCCTCCTTCCTTCCCTCCCTCCCTCCTTCCCTTCCTTCCTTTTCACCCTCCCTCCCTCCCTCTCCCTCCAAAACAGGACAACCAACCTAACCTCGACACGTATTCCACCCCGACAGTTAAATCCGAGCGGTTCGAATCGTTGAAACGCACTCGGTTCAAGCCACGGATCGGGGAGTTTCCCAGACGCCCTTCCACGCAGAATCTTCGCGGATTATAACGCACTCGTCTCGTAAGAAAGAGAGCCTCGTCTTCTATCCTTCGCTTGAGGAATGAGTCACCGGCATAATAGACGAGTATGTTGATGCTAAGAAGACACTGACATGTGACGCTCTACTGCATAAAATATGAGATGGAATTTTAAAAAGACTTTTTTAAAATTCTTCTTTACGACAGTTCGTGATGCGTAACGCCACGGTAGTGTTCTTACGGAGTCTTGTTTTTGCATATATCATATACTTATATCGGATAATGCAGTACGAACTAACACAACCACATCCATTCGTACATAACCATTAACGTTAACTCTGACTTTCAGAATAACGTATATCAATATAACGAAATACTACAAACATCACAATCACAATTACAACATTCTACAGTACGACACAGCAAATTTCACAAACACGACGCCAATTCGAAACAAAATCCCCAAACATTCCTACAACAATAACAACAAAAACAACAACAACAACAACGGACACACATATAGGCCTAGGCTCCATATCGGCTTCAAGATAAGAATGACTTTATCTCCTCAACTGCCATCGTATCAGCTCCATCACGGTAACCTGTGCCAGCCCCTTTCATTCACAGATCTTCTTAACTCCATCTTCATCATAGCCCTCCTTCCTTAGCCGTCGTATCTTAGCTGAGGGAAAGTAGCGAGAGGGAGAGGGAAGGGGGAAGGGGGGGAGAGGGAGAAGGAGGGGAGTGGAGGGGGAAGGGAGGGGAAGGGGGAAGGGAGGAGGAGGGGAGGAGAGGGGAGGAATGGAAAGGGAAAGAGGAATGGTGGGAAGGAGGAAAGAAAGGGAAAAGGTGTAAAGGAAGGAAGGAAGAAAGGGTTGAAAGGGGAGGAGGAAGGAAGAGGATGAAAAAGAGGGAGGAACGGATGGAAGAGGGGAGGGGGTAAAGAGGAGAGAGAAAGAGAGGGATGGAAGGGTAGGTAATAGAGGTAGAGGAGATATGGGGAGAAAATAGGAGTACGGGAGAGAGGGCGAAAGAGCGAGGATGGAAGGGAGAGAGGGAAGTCTGGATAAGGTAGAAAAGGGGAAAAGAAAGAGGAGGGACGAAGGGAAGAAGGGAGGAGAGAGAGAGATGAAAAAGAAGGAAAGAGATAGAGTAAAGAAGGAGGAAGGTTCTCAAAAAATAAAAACAAAAATAGAGAGAGAGAGGGGGGGAGGAAGAGAGAGAGAAATAAAGAAATAAAGAGAGAGAGAGAGAGAGAGAGAGAGAGAGAGAGAGAGAGAGAGAGAGAGAGAGAGAGAGAGAGGAGAGAGCATGCCACCGTCATCACAGAGGGAGAAAGTCCACGGGCAAAGTGTGAGCCGAAGCCACCTGACGGTTTACGCGGCACCGCTGTGTAATCATCCATTTCCTTTGTTTTATTATAGTGTGTGTGCGAGTGTGTGTGTGTGTGAGGGGGCAGTCAAGTCACGGCGGTCAGTGCATGTGTCGGTCACTTTCCCTGCTTGGAGAAGAAGTAGAAGGAGAAGAATGGGAAGATGAAGAGGAAGAGGAAGAGGAAGAGGTAGAAGGAGAAGGAGAAGAATAGGAAGATGAAGAGGAAGAGGTAGAAGAAGTAGATGTAGAAGGAGAAGGAGAAGAATAGGAGGATGAAGAGGTAGAAGAGATAGAAGAATAAGAATAAGAATGGGAGGATGAAGAGGTAGAAGAAGTAGAATAAGCATAAGAATAGGAGGATGAAGAGGAATAGGTAAAATAAGTAGAAGAATAAGAATAAGAATGGGAGTATGAAGAGGAAGAATTAGAAGAAGAAGAAAAAGAAGAATAGGAATTCGAATTTACCCCGCCAGCCGCCCCTAGGCATCACACAGAAACATCCCTTTTCGCCAAACCATATGTCTATCTCAAATCAAAGCGACATTTCGTAGGGGACATCGCGATGGCAGCCATAGCCAGCTGACACCGAAGTGAGTGAGCGCCGTAATGAACACGTTACGACCACGTGTTCTTGTGGTTTTGACGAGGAAGACAAATGACTGTCGATTCCACTCAAGTTTCGCGGGAAAAAAAGAAAGAAAAACAGATGGTGGAAATGTGTGATTAACTAACCGATAGATTTATTGAAATAACCCGTTGATAATTACGTTCATGATTGTGGGGGACGAAGGGGGGAGGGGAGAGAGAAAGAAAGAGAGAGAGAGAGAGAGAGAGAGAGAGAGAGAGAGAGAGAGAGAGAGAGAGAGAGAGAGAGAATCCCAGTATATATATAGAAATTACTCTCCCACACCCCCAAAAAACACAATAAATAAAAAATTAATACCAAACAACTCTATCAAATAACCACGTTTGCAAAGCCCCATACCACAACATTCCAATATGCAACGGAAATGCGGCAAAAAACATCAAGAAGGAAGTACCGAGAATGATAATTACGTTCGCCTATTATAAATGCAAAGAGCAGAAAGGGAAAGAACATTAGCGAGATAACATACATGCATCACGGTGCGAGGCCAGATTTCCGTGACGCTCAAAGCATTTCCGCCTTTCGATCAACAACCAAAAGCAAAGGAGATATATTTGCTTGCTTGCTTCTGTTTCTTTCTTTTTTGCTCTCCGGTTCTCTCGTGCGTTTTTTTTCTTTCTTTCTCTTTCTCGCTCTCTTTCTCTTCTTTTTGTTTTCTCTCTCTCTATCTCTCTCTCTTTTTGTTTCTCTCTCTCTCTTTCTCTCTCTCTCTCTTTTTCTTTCCCTCTCTCTCCATTCATCCTTCGCTCTCCCTCTCCCTTCCCCCCTTCCCCTCCCTATCCCTCTAAGTTCCCCTCCCCCTCCCCCTCACACACACACACACACACACACACACACACAAACACACTGTATATGCAAAACCCTCACCAAAATACAAACCCACGCCCAAAAAAGCCACGCCGAAACAAAACGCCAGATCTCCTCAGACAAAAGCGCCGAACAATGCGCACACCGAGGCAAGCCATAGTGGAAGCCAGTGACAACCTCATCAGTCCACGAGGCTTTGGGATCTCTGGGTCATGACCCTTGGCGTGCCGGTCTTCTTCTTCGTAACCCCTCCCCCCCCCCAACACCCTCTGGATCCCATTTCTAATTTATTCCCTATCCCCTTGCTCTGTCTCTCTCACTGTCTCTGTTTCTCTTTCTCTGTTTGTTTCTTTCTCTTTCTCTCTCTCTCTCTCTCTCTCTCTCTCTCTCTCTCTCTCCATCCATCTTTGATCTTTTCTTCCCATCTTCGCCATTTAATTTGTCTCCTCCACCCTATTTTCTCCCCCTCCTTCTCCTCTTCCTTGTCTCGCCTCCACCTCATCTTTACCATCTCCCTTCCTCATTTTCTCTCTTTTCCTCCTCCTCTCCATCTACATCCCCTCCCACCTCTCCCCTCACTCATCTCCCCCTTCTCCCCATACCCACACCTCTCCTTCCCTCCCCTCTCCTCTTCCTAATTCTCGCCCTCTCCCCATTTTCACTCTACCCCTTCCCCTCCTCCTCCCCTCCTCCCACTCCTCTTCCTACCCCCTTCCACCTATCACCCCTTCTCTGCCCACCTTGGCGTAGGCTTGACGGGGGGAAAAAGTCATGTAACCACCTGAAACCTGAAAGAAATGATTATGACCCGCAGTAAAACTTTCTAGGGTGAGTGCACCTTTGTACCTCCTTTCCTTTTTTTCTTCTAAATACAACCTCTAGAAAAAAAGTACCTATAAAGAAGTACCTCTAGAAGAACAAGAACAAGAAGAAGAGGAAGAAGAAGATGATGAATAAGAATAAGAATAAGAACAAGAACAAGAAAGAAAGAAAAAAACACGAAAAAAGAAAGAAAGAAAGAACGAAAAAAAAAAAATTACAAGGTCAGTAAACGTAATCTTTTCTTAAAGGTACACATTTCAAAAGAACATCACACATAACCGATATCTCCTCCTATTATTTTCCATTCACCATACCCTTACGAATCCAAGTATATTATGTAACATTCAGCATTTATAAAGGTCAGTGAGTGAGAAAGTAAACCTCAATCAAATAAAATAAATAAAATAAAAACGGGTAATTGGAAGGCGGATGTCAACACGCATGGATGTTTCCTGCTACGTATGTTTAGGACGAGGAGCGGATTGCTTCT
The DNA here is from genome assembly GCA_017312705.2 of Penaeus japonicus. Classification (NCBI taxonomy): domain Eukaryota; kingdom Metazoa; phylum Arthropoda; class Malacostraca; order Decapoda; family Penaeidae; genus Penaeus; species Penaeus japonicus. Next base: position 271,208 of record BOPN01000234.1, read on the forward strand.
TGTTAATCCGTCCTTCCACTTCTAAAATGTGAGGGAGAGAGAGAGGGGGGAGGGAGGGAGAGAGAGGGAGGGGGAGAGGGAGAGGGAGAGGGAGGGAGGGAGAGAGAGAGAGAGAGAGAGAGAGAGAGGGAGGGGGGGGGGAGAGAGGGAGGGAAAGAGAGAGAGAGAGAGAAAGAGAGAGTGACAGACAGACAGAGAGAGAGAAAGAGAGAAAGAGAGAGAGAGAGAAAGAGGGAGAGAGTAGAGGGAGGGTCGGTAGCAAAAACAAGTATTACCAGAACAGCGCGATATGTAAAACCGGAAACACAAAACAACATTGAACGCGTTGGTGCATTTGCCTGTGGCGGTATATGCTCCTCTTCACGGAAAACGCTTTACGTAATGCTGGACAAGAACATGAAAACAAATTTGAAAAGAAAGCTAAACATATATTTTATGAAAGATGAGACAACAGTGATGTTTTCTATTATTATTATTATTATTATTATTATTATTATTATTATTATTATTATTATTATTGTTGTTCTTTTACCTACAAATCCAAATAAGCATTTATTTGTTTATTTCGCTTGATTGCTGTTATATACCTAGCTCCTTTCAATCACCAATATATTTTTTCCCTTAAATCCCACCATATCCAACCATCCTGCCAAACAAACAATCAACCCAACAATAAAACAAAAACAAAAAACAAAACAAAAAAATCCAGAAAAAGAAAGGTCCGCACACATCCGCCATTTTTCGCCGTTTTCGCTGTAAAATGTTAACAACAAGATGGGATTCCTCTGCCGTAGTTCATCGCCATTTGCAACTTTCTCTCTCATGGTAGTTAATGACAACTATACATCCAAACTGCCAGCTGCGCGCGCAATGCTTGTTCGGGAGTAAGTAGTAGTTTGTGGGCTAAACCATACCTAACACAACCGTATAATTATGCCATCTACTTTGCTAAAATTCGGAAAAGTCTGTGAATAATATGGTGTTTCTGTATCATTTTTGGAGGGTTAATGAAATATGTGAAAGTTTATCTCTACTGATATGATGCTATTAGAATAAACAATTTCCAATACGGCGATTTGATTAGATATCTTTACAAAATGATTGAAACCTATAAACAAAGACAAATCTTCCCGCTTTTGTTTGGTTTATTCTTTTTTTTTCTTTACTAAGGCATTTACTCACGATTATTCTCTCCTTCCATTCTTTCTTGTTGTTACCAAGTTCCTTCAGAGAAACACGTCCGCTCACCTGCAAAATAAAATAAAATGATTAACAGATAATCAAAATAAAAAGAAAGAACATCAAAACATACAGATAGACAGACAGATAGGAGATAGAAAGAGAACGAATGTGCGAGAGAAAGAGAATAGATTGATAAATATAATTAGAAAGAAAGGGAGAGATATTATATATATATATATATATATATATATGTGTGTGTGTGTGTGTGTGTGTGTGTGTGTGTGTGTGTGTGTGTGTGTGTGTGTGTGTGTGTGTGTGTGTGTGTGTGTGTGTGTAGCAAGAGAGAGAGAGAGAAATAAAAAGAAAGAGGGGAGAGATACATACAAATAAAGAGAGAGAGAGAGAAATAACAAAAAAGAGGATAGAGACAGAGAAAGACATAAAAATAAGAAAAGAGAGAAAAAGAGGGAGTAACAACCAAAAACGAGGGAAAGAAAATCAATTCAAAAACACACACCTCTCTCACAAATACCCTAACCTCAATATCGCATAACCCGCTAACTACTACATAGGCACCCGCGAACGTCCATTACAGACCGCATTACAGTAATCCTCCTTCTCCGTCACTCGGAAATAACAACCCCAGTAGTAGTGCATTGTCGAAAATCGCAAAATGCTAAAAGACTTCCTAATGATAATCATTAACCTTTTTGATGATGATGGCTTTCTGCGCGCGTAAATTTCCCGTTTTCTTTGAAGGGTTGTGGTTTCTCGTTTTCTATAGGTATTTCCGGGCTGACACTTTCTAATGGCGGGATGAGAGTGACTGCTACCAGCCTCCTTCCGATTATTATCTTTTTTTTGTAAGGAGGGAAGCGTGAGATGGAGAGAGAGAGGGGGGGAGGGAGGGAGGGAGGGAAGGAGGGGGAGAGGGGGAGGGACGGAGGAGGGAGAAAGAGGGGGAGGGAGGGAGAGAGAAAAATGTGTGTAGGAGAGAGAAAAAGATGGATTTTGAATTTGTAAAAAATATCCATACTATATAGGCACGCGATTTACGCCTAAATGTTTTGTATAGCAATTCATTTGCGTGTGCCTGTGTCTGCGTGTGTGCGTGTGCGTGAGAGATAGAGAGAACAATCTCCTTGCTACGCCCATGGATGCTGTTCTGTTTATTACGGCCATAATAAAGAGGTTTGTTAATTGCTGTAGGCTTCAAGTGAAAGCACAAACCTAATTTCCAAATCCCCGGCGCTTAAGACACATATTTATCTCAACCAATTAAAACAAAATGAAAACAACAATAATGATAAGAATCAAGATCTCTAAGCAAGAAAATAATACTATAAACAATAAAAACAAATTTACCGAATAAACAAAAATGTAAGTGTGGATCCCGTAGACTTTTACGCGGCGTAAGGAATTCGACGGGTCGTGACCTTTCAACTCGCAGGAAATAAATTACTTCTCACGTAATTAACCATCGCATTTAAACCCCCATCAGCTCTAGAATACTTCTAAACCGGATTTTAACGATACATAATTCTATACTCTAAGAAAAGGAATGTGGCTACGATAGGCCTATGTTGAATGTAAAAATTTAAATAGTCCAGCATGTCAAAAAACGGAAAGGCAAAACATAAAAACACTCAAAACTTCAATATATCAGAGATGAACATTATTCTATAACTTTAATATATGTCAACAAAAATTACCACAAATATAGGAAACAAAAATAAAGAAATGATTAAAAAAACAACTAACTAAAAAAAGAGCTAAACATAGATACACAGATGAATAATAAAAAAAGAACCAAAAATAAATAAACAAATGAATAATAAATGATCTAAAAATAGATTAAAGAATCCGCAGAACTTGAAAGACAGTAAACAAGAAAGACAACAAGACAAGACATCACAATTCCCACGACATTTTTTGCAACACGAAAATAACAAGAGCGACTCACAATGCAGTCACGAAAACACCACGCCCCTCTGTCCCCCCCCACCCCCCTCCTCCTCCTTTCCCGCCGTTAGAAGTCCACTGACTCAGATGTAAAAACAAAGAAAATAAGAGGGGGAGGAAGAAGGGAAATAACGATACGAAAAAGAGGGAGAAGAAGGGAAGGAGAGAGGGAGTAAGGGGGGAAGGGAGGGAGATAGACGGAAGGAGGGAGGGAGGGAGGGAAAAGGAAGGATCGAAGGAGAGAGAGGGAAGGAAGGAGTGAGGGAGAGAAAGGGAAGAAAAGAGAGAAAGAGAAAGAGAGAGAGAGAGAGAGAGAGAGAGAGAGAGAGAGAGAGAGAGAGAGAGAGAGAGAGAGAGAGAGAGAGACAGAGAGAGAGGAAAGGGAGGAGAAAAAAGGAAGGAGGGAGGAATAGAGAGGGAGAGAGAAGGAGGGAGGGAAAGAGATGAAAAGAGGGAGAAAGATGGAAGAAGGGAGAGAGGGAGAAGGAAGAAAAAGATAGAGAGAGAAAGAGAAAGAAAAAAATAAGCAAGGGAGAGACGGAAACGAGTGGATTTAATTTGAGGATCATGGTAAGAAGGAAAGAAGAAAAAGAAGGGGACGTGAAACAGGGAAGGGAAAGGGAATTACAATAATGATATAAAAGTAAGCAAGAAGAAATTACAAAAGAACAAAATGTTATCCATTACCATCATTTTCAGTGGTGTAGGTAAACCCATTTGCCTCAGGTCACCTCTTTCATTCCGCGGAAAGTAATCATATCATCAGTGGAAAGTCTACACGAGGCAAAAAAACAAAAAAAAACTCGAAAACAAGATGAAACTGAATCAAAATAACTTTGCTTCTTATACCATGGCGTCTGTATGTTATTCTCTAGCGTAATGGTTAAAAAAGATACACTGTATAACAGAAAGATTCGTTTAGAATTCCTTTTGAGAAACCTTGTGAAAGAGAGTTACCAGTGCTAACTTTCTAGGTCAAGGAAACACACCCCTGAAGGACTTAATTGCCTATATTACTAGAAGGGTCTTGATTCGCCGTGAAAGTTTTTCGAAATTCACCGCTTTCCTTATATTTCGGTATGGGTGGTGATAATTTTATGGGTAATAGATTTGATATATGCGCAGTCTTCGCGACAGGGAAAAAAAATTACAGACCGGAGGAAGCGACAGGAACGCTTTTAGAAAACGAGACTTTGGAACTGCTCTAAAGAAAATGGAACCGTATACCGTTTACAGAAAATGGTACTCGTTCCGAGATTTTTAGGGTGACTGTGTTATCTATTTACCAACGTTTGAAGATGCAAAGCATTTTAGAGAATGTATAAACATTTATTTTCTGGGTATTTTGATATGATACATATCGATCAAAACATAAATATTCAATCATCATTAATATGTATGTAAAACACAAGGTTGTCAACTATTTTTTTAGAATAACTTTTCTACTCTCTCTCCCCCCCCCCCCTCTCTCTCTCTCTCTCTCTCTCTCTCTCTCTCTCTTTCCCTTCTCTCTCACTCTATCTTTCCCTTCTCTCTCTCTCTCTCTCTCTTCTCTCTCTCTCTCTCTCTCTCTCTCGCTCTCTCTCTCACTTTTTCCCTTCTCTCTCTCTCTCTCTATCTACGTTTCCTTTCTCTGTCTTTCTTTCCCTTCTCTGTCTTTCTATCTTTCCCTTCTCTCTCTCTCTCTATCTTTCCCTTCTCTCCCTCTCTCTCTCTTTTCCTTCTCTCCATCCCTCCTCCCTCTCCCCCTCCCTCCCTCCTCGCCTCCCATCCTCTTTTCCTCCCTCCTTCTCTTCCAACCTCCCCCCTCCCTCCCTCGTTCCGTCACGCGCCATGTAAACAGTCGTTAACTACCGACGTACCTAAAACGCTTAACTATATACACACTGTATACACCTGACTACACAAGCCCAAGTTAAATAGAGCTTGAGACAAGGCAAGGGAGTATTTAGAGGAGTAATTAGAGCCTCATCGAAGCTTTCCATATGCGTTCGGGTTGAGCAGCGGGTTAAATGTGTATGTTTAGCACCTGGCGAGAGCTAAAGTGCGAAAAGAGAAAACGGATCTGAGTTTGGTGAAATTGTAAGGGAGACTGAAGTGATTTTTATTGTCATTTATGCCCTTTGCGTTTCTACTGAAAAAGGTTTCATTGAATTAGGAAAGCGGTGGTTATTTGTGCCATGTAACAAATGAATATGTGTGTGTGTGTGTGTGTGTGTGTGTGTGTGTGTGTGTGTGTGTGTGTGTGTGTGTGTGTGTGTATGTGTGTGTGTGCAGATCCTTATTAATGATACGCGTCAAAAAACACAGAAACGCCCAAGGCCTTGACATATCCCGTGAGGTTAATAGGTTAGTGGTTGAATGGTTCGTCGACGCCTTATCCACCCACAACCCTTCTCCTTGTCCTTTCCTCATTAAAAGATTATCCTGTTCAGGCAATTTGGTCTGAAACACACATACAGACAGACATATATATATATATATATATATATATATATATATATATATATGTGTGTGTGTGTGTGTGTGTGTGTGTGTGTGTGTGTGTGTGTGCGTGCGTGCGTGCATGCGAGCGTGCGTGCGTGTGTGTGTGTTTGCGTATACATACATATTTCATAATATTGAACATCAGAAGACCCAGTCTGCTTCAATTATTGTTTTCCTAATTAAGTGCTCTCTCCCCACACAATAAAAAGATATGAAAAGAAGAGTAAAAAACAACAACTTTGAGTCTACTTCAGTCTGTGCTAAAGTTTCTCCGTTTTCTATCATACTCTGTTAGGAATTTCTCTTTTAGCCACAACTCTACGGTGTAAACACATATGTTTTCGCTCGTTTCCGAACATATTTTATATTATCTAGTGTACTAGAAGATACTCAAATGTTATATCCCCAAATAGGAATGTAATATCATATCATTATTCCATCTGCAACAATATCTGCCCACACCTACGGAGATCTCTGGAATAGTAAATTAAAAAATGGAGGATTTTTTCCGTTTCCAGTCGCTATTCCTAAGGTCATAATCATTTTATAACCTGAATTTGTAATGTAATACCATCATAATATCATGACCATGCACAAAGTGATAGCCAGACTGGGTATAAAGGACTAAACGTCATTCGAGCCAAAACTGGTATGTATCAAAA
>BOPN01000234.1:290000-292500 GCA_017312705.2 Penaeus japonicus
AGCCGAGCAATTGATGTGCTAAACAACATAAACGTCTCACTATTGGAATTATGGTAACATCTAAATAAGTGTATACAAAGAAAATACTTTCACAATATTATCATATGTTATGAATATTTTGACCTAGAATATCGATGTGAACAGCTTTTGAAGTGCAGCTGACTGTCCAATAAAAGAATATGTGTGCATTTGCAATAATTACACACACACACATACACACACACACAAACAGGCGGGCATATTTTTCAGTGTTGGCTGTAGAGATACGAATATTTTTTTATATATGTAAATATTCACAAGATTGCATACGGTATTCTATGTACACGGAAACTCACGAATTCACTAACCTTACTCATAAAATAATAATAATAATAATAATAATAATAATAGTAATGATGATAATAATAATAATAATGATAATAATAATGATAATAAAATGATAATAATAATAATAATAATAATAATGATAATAATAATAAAAATAATAATAATAGTAATAATAATATTTGAAACATAAAATAAAAAACTCTCTCTTCGAAATATAAAAAGGACAAATTACTAGTGACGACTTGTACAAAGCGCACCTCATGACATATTCTGGAATGGTCTGGAGACATCACAACTGATGCAGGTATAGATGCACACCTGCTTGCTTGCCTGCTTGCTGCCATCTGTCTATCATACTCCTCCCTTCCTCCCCCCCCCCCACCCCTCACCCCCTTTCTTTCCTTCTCCTTTCCCTCAGCCTCACTCCTCCTCCTCTTCTTCTTTTCATTTGTTGTTGTTGTTCTTCTTCTTCTTCTCCTCCTTCTTCTTACTTCTTCTTTTTCCTTTTCTTCTTCCTCTTCCTCCATCCCTACCTCCTCCTCTTGCTCCCTCTTCCTTATCCTCACCCTCCTTTATTCCCGTCCAAAGCCACCCTGCCTTTCTTCCCCTGTCCCTTATCCCCCCCCCCCCCCTCCCCTCCTCTCATCTCATCTCCCCCACCCCACCTTCATTCCCCAACCTTCCCCCTCTGCCCCCCCCCCTCATTCGTCAGATGGTGACTGCAAGAGAATGAGTCCAACTTTTACTACTCGTATCTGTCTTTCTTTAGTGTGTGTGTGTGTGTGTGTGTGTGTGTGTGTGTGTGTGTGTGTGTGTGTGTGTGTGTGTGTGTGTTCGTGTGTGTGTGTGTGCGCATAAGAATATATAACCATAGGATAATGTCGCGTTTATGATAATGTTGCACAATTATCTTAAACGCCCCTGTATAATTTGTTGTGATCTTGATAATACATACATAATTTTACCGGAACATCGGTTCACTTGGGCGCCATCCTGCGGCACTCCACATACCTGAAAGTAATAAGCAAATTTAATATCCAGGTGTAATGAGAACTTATTTTCATTGAGAGATAAAAGCTGAGAGAGAGAGAGAGAGAGAGAGAGAGAGAGAGAGAGAGAGAAGAGAGAGAGAGAGAATAAGTAAATAGACAGAGAGAGAACGAGAAAGAGAGAGAATAATAGATAGATAGATAGACAAAAGAAGAGAGAATAGATAAATTTGGACAGAGAAAGAGAAAAAAAGCATAAAGAGCGAGACAAACAATACTAATAAAACACATCATAACCACACATATTAACCCCATCATCATTCTAGAAAATACTAGGTCAGCATTATGCTAATCACACCTGCTTAATGAATACATAAACAAAGAAAATCAGAATTTCTCTCAGTATGTCAGAGGAAAAGAGGCATGACACGAGAGAGAAAGACACTGTCATAGTGTGCTTCCTCTACACTGAGGGAATGACACGAGATGGGGAAGACACTGTAAAAGACACTGTCAGGGCGTGCTTCCTCTACACTGTTGCTACACTGTTCACTGAGGGGACAGCACGAGATGGGGAAGACACTGTAAAAGACACTGTCAAGGCGTGCATCCTCTACACTGTTGCTACACTGTTCACTGAGGGAACAGCAAGAGATGGGGAAGTCACTGTAAAAACACTGTCAGGGCGTGCTTCCTCTACACTGTTGCTACACTGTTCACTGAGGGGACAGCACGGGATGGGGAAGACACTGTAAAAGGCACTGTCAGGGCATGCTTCCTCTACAAGATGGGGAGGACACTGTCAGGACGATGGCTACTGCTCATTTACTTCTATACTATACTGCAAGCATCATCATTGGTCAGTGGAGGTTTACAGGAAGATTTTTAAATGTATAGGAGAAAATGAGAGAAAAAGAGAAAGAGAGAGAGAGAGAGAAAACGAGAAAAGGGGGAGAGATAGAGGGAGAAGGGAGGGGAGGGAGAGGTAGAAGTGTGAGGGAGGAATGAATGGATGGATGGATAGATGGATGGATGGATGGATAGATGGATGGATGGATGGATGAATGAATGAATGGATGGACGATCGGGTGGATGAATGGATGGGCGGGTGAATGGATGGATGGATGGAGAGAAGGAGGGAGAAAGGAAGGGGTGAGGAAAGGGGAGGAAAAGAAAAAGGAAGG
>BOPN01000234.1:297500-317500 GCA_017312705.2 Penaeus japonicus
TATGACGGGTGGAGAAAGGGAGAAGGTGCGATAGGAGGACGGAGAAAGGGGACTAAGGGGACAGAGAGAGAGGAAGAAGTAAGAACGGAGAGAGGGAGAAGTGGAGAATGCAAAGAATGGAAAAATAGAAGAAGGGAGTAAAGTAAAAGAAAGGAAAGGGCAGGGGTGATAAAGAAAAGCAAAAAAATGACAGCAAGAAATTCACCTCTATCCTATGCTGACTTGGGCATATATATACTTATCTCCAAAGGGGAAGGGAGGGGAGAATTTACCCCAGTGACTAATGGGAGGTTCATGGGGGAGTTCATGGCCTTCCCGATGCCCCTCCCCTATCTGAGCATGACCTCATGTCATATACAGTGGAAAACGCTGGACGTTGCCGGGTCACTTGATGGATAATGTTCGGTCTACTGAACCGCCTCTGTGTCGTCAGAGAAAGGGTTGGGAGAGCAGACTCAGGGGCACTCAGGATAGGATGGTGGTTTCCGAGAGGGTTGCTCACGGGCGCCAGGATTGTGGTGTGGTCTCTCTCTCTCTCTCTCTCTCTCTCTCTCTCTCTCTCTCTCTCTCTCTCTCTCTCTGTGTGTGTGTGTGTGTGTCTGTCTCTCTCTCTGTACTGTGTCTCTTAGGCTATCTGGCTGTCCTATATGTATGTATGTACACATATGTGTGTGTGTGTGTGTGTGTGTGTGTGTGTGTGTGTGTGTGTGTGTGTGTGTGTGTGTGTGTGTGCGTGTGCGTGCGTGTGTGTGTGTTCATGCACAAACATATTCATCTATCTATTTATCTATCCATCTCTCTCTCTCTCTCTCTCCCTCTCTCTCTCTCTCTCTATATATATATATATATATACACACACATATATATATAGATATAGCTATCCCCTCCTCCTCTACTCCAGCCAAGGTGGTCAGGTAACCACGGCTGCCCTCCCCCTCCTCCCCCCACCCATCCCCATCCCCAGTTTCCCCACCACAGAACTTTCTGTCGTTCATTGGGATACCATGTAAACACCATCCTTCTTTATCAGTTAATTTCTCCCTTTCGGCAACTTCCGGTTCAGTGCACGAGCGCGGGTTGAGGCAATGCGGTGGTTCGATGGAGTTGGTTGATGAAGTTGAGTGAAGAATGCCTGAGATGGAGGCTGACGTTATGCATCTTCGCCGATGTGGTGGTACATCTTGTCGGAGAGAATTCATCTCTTTTTTCCCCTTCTTTTTGTTTTCTTTCTACTTCTTTTTTTCTCATTCTCTTCCTCCTCTTTCTATTTTCCCTACTTCTTTTTCACCTCCTCCTCCTCCTCTAGCTCCAGCTCCAGCACCACCACCACCTCTCCCTCCCCACCACCACCACCTCCCCTCCCCCTCTCCTCCTCCTCCCCCTCCCCCTCTACCACCACCATCACCACCCCCTCCACCACCACCACCACCTCCTCAACCACCACCACCTTCTCTCCCCCCCCCCCTTATCTCACATATCCCAAAGAGAGCATGAGATAACGACACATATTTCATCCACACTCCAGAACCCCATCAAACCTGATGGCACTGGGGAACAATCGTTTCCGAAAAACCGTTTTCGTTAACTGAAAAACAACGTTTAACAGTTTCCCCGTTAACAGAAAAAAATTATATGGTTATGTAAGCAAGAAGCTTCAGAAAGGACACAGTCAGAATTCCCGCATTATACTGAAAACTCAGGCGTTAAAGAACCCTTTCTTCTTCTTGTTCTACCCTTTTGTTGTATTGTCAACCAAAGAATCAAAAATTCAATTTCCGTTTCTGTGAGAGGGGAGGAGGTGAGTGGGAGGAATTTGTAGGGGAGGGTACAGGGGAAGAGGAAGGGGAAACTTGATAGGTGGAAGAATCAGAGGGAAAAAAGGAATGAAAGAAAGAAATTGGGATTGAAGGACCAAAGGAGATTGGTGAGGAGGGGAGAGGAAGAGAGAGGAAAGGAAGAAATGAGGAAGGTATAGAGGAAAGGAGAAGGGAAAAGGAAGGGGGGAAGAGGAGGAAGTAAAGGAGTATGGGAGGGAGGAGGAGGACTGTACATAGAGAAAAAAAATGACTTCAAATTTTGAAAACGAAAAACAAAAACTGGAACTAAAGTACATAAAAACAATATAAAATTATTATATAAGAGTGAAAACACCGGTATCAGTAACAATACCTAGTCTGAATACCCATCAAACAAGGAAACAAAGCAGGAAATGAGAAATGAAAATATCACAAACACAGCACAGTGACGATAAAAATTGAAAAAAAATATATCATAATGGCATTAACATCACGGGAATAAAAAATAACCATTTTCGGAAACAGTTTATGTAAATATATAATTGCACTCCATAAGAAGAAAAAAACAGAAACAATATGCCCATAAAAGGAGGGAAAGTGCCAATCATAAGAAGGGCCTTTCACGTAGCGCCTCTCGCCATCTTGGATCGAAAAAACAAAAAAACAAAAACATCAACAGCGGATATCCCATGGCATAAAACGCACATATACCTTCAGTGACAAGCAGATCCAGGTTTCCTCTGCTTTCAGGATCAGGGGGAGTGGGAGAGGGGAGAGGGGGAGATAGTCGGAAAGATAGAAGAGCACTTCCATAGCGCGAAAGGCAGCGTAGAGAAGAAGAAGAAAAAAGAAAAGAAAAAATATGATAGCTTAGTCATGATACGAAGAGTTGTTGTGGATGGCGCGTGAAAGGTATTGTAAAAGGCACACACCGCTTGATGTGAAAAAATATCTGTCAAGAACTTGTCCGAGAAGACCAACAAGGTGGCAGGTAGATTCATCGATTATCATATCAATGATATCCCGAAAACGTTATCCGAAGGCACCAAGTCCGTCTAAGAAAACCAGCCACGTCATGATACCGAACAGCGCATCGCTACAGGTGGCAATCGAAATCTTCAAGGAGGTCAGAGGAGTTCATGGCCCCCAACATATCACCCCACCCCACTATCCTCACCTCCCCCTCCTCCTCCCTCACCAATTCATCTCCACCTCAACTCCTGTGTTGTTAACGAGGCGGCGCAGCAGGAAGATGAGGCAGGTGCGAAGAAGGTTAAACCGAACGCGTGCAGGGATTTTGCGCGCCGTAACTCACACGTAATTCGGATGGAAAGTAGTACCAAGGGATGGCGATAAGGGTTACTGTTGCGTCTCATTAGGAAAATACCGTTCAAGTTCACATAGAAGAAAAAGGCGACGGTGAATCTTGAACCTCACCGGCATTTTGCCGTGATATATCTAAAATAAAGAGGAAGAAAAGAAGAAAAAAAGAGAAAAACAAAAACAAAAAGAAATACGAGCAGAAGGTCTACCATGGAAAAGCACATCGAAAGTCCCGCTTCTATAGCAACTAATCCAACGAGTTGAAAAGATCATCTTAAATCTCGCCCAGGATAACGCACGGACCGCGGAGACCTCAACAGGTGACAGGAAGTGATCCGAATGCTCAAAGAGTTAGCAATAACAACGCGGAGGAATACTATAGCGCTTATCGCTATTTGGCGCTAAACCCGGTCCACTTGGTTATCAAATCAATGATTGGTTCATTGAAAATGTTCGTGTCTTAACTCTAGTTTTACCTGACATTTGCAAGTATATCTCTTGTATCTAAAAGAATAAAGACGTTAGCTTTTCAAAACAGTTTTATAACTAGTGAAAAATACTTAAGTAAAGAAATATACACATGTCCGTCCCTAATTAAATTTTCGTTAAAGCCAAGAATGATATTGTTTGCGCCAGCGATTAATAATCTACTTTTGAATATTAAAAAGTACAATAAGACTAGAAAAACAGATAATATCATATTAATATTATAATATAGAATAAAAGAATACAAGGGAAAGATACAAGAATATGAGATAAAGATCTTCAACGAAGAACAAATAGATGAATATGGAAAATAAACAGAAAGAAAATACAAAAAGAAAGAATATTCCCATCCAAGAATAGGACCTTCCCCACCCCCATATTCCCCACCCCTCATCATCCTAGTAGCTGTCCCCAAAGTGAGAGTAATCTGTTGGAGACTGGCATCCTATTTTCCCAAAATGGGCGCTTTCGGGACTAAAATTACAACCTCTAGGCATCATGTCACTGTGTGCACCGTGTCTGTGTCCATAACAACTGCCCTGTTTCCTTTGACGATTACAGTGTTATGTACTTTTTTCTACTCTGTCCTGTCTCACCTTCCTTACTCTGCCATGTTCGGTATCTACGAGGTCTTGTTTTTTTCAATTTCTTTAGGTAAAGTGTATATGTATGTGGCACACACACACACACACACACACACACACACACACACACACACACACAAGCACCCACACACACACACACACACACACACACACACCTCATACCAACTTTAAATCAATATTCTTTGGTTGTGAAAAATTTTTGGGTAATTTCACACATTATAACGGTCGTTCGGAATGCGACTTTTAGCCATCAATTTTGTCATTCCACAAACTCAATTGCATAAAAAAGACCATGGACTTTTTGCATGTGTTAATACTTCAACATTCCTCTGAAAAAAGGGGGGTGGGGGATGAAACATACTCAGCATAACAAGATTATATATAGACCCATAAGAATGGAATTCAGAGGCAGGAGAGATAGAGAGAAGAGAGAGAGAGGGAGATAGAGAAAGTAAAAGAGAGAGGGGGGGAGGGGGAGGGAGGGGAGAGAGGAGAGAGAGAGAGAGAGAGAGGGAGATAAAAAAGAAAGAGAAGAAGAAGAGGGAAGGGTAGAGAAAGAAATATAGAAAGGTAAAAATGGACGAATGGACAAAAAGAAACAATGAAAAAGAAGAGAACAAAATAATAAGAGAAACAGAAATGCTCAAAATAGCCCCAACTCACAAAGGCGTCACAGGCATGGCCATAGCACTCATTACAACAATGCACTCAGTTCAAATATTTTATACCATAACCTCTGGCATAGATCTGAAATGGATCTCAAAATGCTACCCTGACAACGAAGATACAGTCAGGGGAGGGGAGAGAACAGGAGGTGAGGTGAGGAAAGGAAGGGGAGAGGAGGGTAGGGAGGAAGAGGGGAGGGGTGGTGAAGTGAGGAAGGAGAGGAGGCAGGGAGAGAGGAAAAGGGAGAGGAGGCGGGAAGAAAAAGGGGAGAGAGGGAGGAAGAGGAAGGGGAGAGGGAGGGGAGGGGAGTAAAGAAGAAAGGGGGGAGGGAGGTGCGGGGAGAAAAGGAGAAGAGAGTAGAGGGAGGAGAAAGGGTATAAAGGGAAAAAGAGGGGAGACGAGAGAGGACACAAGACATAGAGATAAACTGGAGTAAAACAGAGCCTAAGATAAAAAAATGAAATGAAATGGGCAGACTTTAGTGAAAACACCTGAGATAAAGAAAGTCAGAAATATACCACAGGGAAGAATAAGATCACAAGATATGCAGAAAGACGATAAAAGATGAGGGAATAAAAAAAATATGTATGAAAAAACAATGTAATGGAGCTCAGGCAGGGTCATGAAGGCCGCCCTCGATCATGGGTGAGGTCAGTCACCTGGAATCAGAGAGAGGGAGAGGGGGAGAGCGAGAGAGAGAGAGAGAGAGAGAGAGAGAGAGAGAGAGAGAGAGGGAGGGAGGGAGAGGGGAGAGGAGAGAGAGAGAAAGGGAGAGGAGGGAGAGGAGAAGGGAGGGAGGGAGAGAGAGAGAGAGAGAGAGAGAGAGAGAGAGAGGGGAGGGAGAGGGAGAGAGAGAGAGAGAGAGGGAGAGAGAGGAGAGAGAGAGAGGGAGGAGAGAGGGAGGAGAGAGAGAGGAGAGAGAGAGAGAGAGAGAAAGGGAGGGAGGGAGGGGAGGGAGGGGGAGGAGGAAGGAGGGAGGAGGAGGAGGGAGGGAGGGAGGAGGGAGGAGGAGGAGAGAGAGAGAGAGAGAGAGAGAGAGAGAGAGAGAGAGAGAGAGAGAGAGAGAGAGAGAGAGAGAGAGAGAGAGAGAGAGAGAGAGAGAGAGAGAGAGATAGAGCGATAGAGAGAGAGAGAGAGAGAGAGAGAGAGAGAGAGAGAGAGAGAGAGAGAGAGAGAGAGAGAGAGAGAGAGAGAGAGAGAGAGAGAGAAAGATAAAAAAAAGAAAGAGAGAGAGACAGAAAGACATACGACGTGATAGTAGTAGCCATAGGTGAAAAAAACAACAAAAAAAACGAAAGAGAGGATATAAAAGTAACGAATAAGCTGAATCCTCTGAGGTAGGGAGGTGCATCCCCCAGAGAGTCTATTGTAATACGATCATAAGCACCCTGGGAGAGGTGGAGGGCGTAAATAATCCTCCCTTTAGCATTTTTGAATCCTGACCTCACTACAAGTGGATGTAGGAGTACTGTGAGATATCTGCGCTCACACATGTGCTTCATACACACACACAAATACGGTTATAGTTTTATCACGCATACTGTATATTTTTCGAATGTTTACTGTATATTCTACATTATATAGATTATATTTATTGTATGTTATAGGTAAGGCACATGGTATAGGCTTGCAGCATCTCAAAATTTATTACAATTGTACAATACCATAAATTATAGAATAATTTGTCGTTTCTGTAGCTATAACGGAGTTTAACCACTTGTTTCGCTTCTGTTCAGCTCATTATCACTTCAAATTACTTCAAGACACAATGAAACAAAAGAAATTAGAAACAGCGCTTTTGGGATATAACAATACATTTCCACTTCTATTGCGACCAAAGCAATAAGTCACGATAAATTAAGTTACGCCATCTCAACCTCTCCCCCCTTCAACCTCCATCAATTCCACAGGCGGAGGTGAGCGATCACCAGCCCCCGTTTCTCTCCTCCGCCGCCCATAACCTACCAACTCCACTCAAACTCTGGAAGCTTTCTCAACCCATAAATACCCAGCAGAGTGACAACAATTCTGCGGCAATTCCCATCCAGCCGTGGAGTAACGCTTTGCCTTCCCCACTCCGACGCCGACCTCCTCGGTGAGACCAAACAGATATAATCAACAACCATTTTTTAACCGTCGCATTGTTTACCTTGTTTACGCTCTCTTTGCGTACCACCGTGAAAACGTTGGCATTTAGACGATTAATAGATTCATTTAGAGTTTTACCATCTTCTAAATAAAGCTATACTAACACAGTGCTTGTGAGATGTGACTTTCGTCTCTTTTTTGGACTTAATTAACAAGCTTTTCCTGTCTGTCTATCTCACATGGATGTTTCCATGCAATGCGGTATACGAGCTTTTTTCTGTGTATTCAGACCAGCAATAGCATATAATTGAACAATACAAATTGCCTTTACTTAATCAATCACGTACGATCATTGCGGACCCGTTACACCTGCCTTTATAAATGTTCAGCTAACACCTTCTGGAGATCTGTAAGCTGTATTAGGACGTGGTACTAAATAATAATATTATATTACCACAACATTCTTGCTCGTTTTAGTCTGGTCGAGTCTTGTCACGTGGTAATTTGGAAGATGTAATTATCGTTCAGGTTATTATGTATGTTTATATTCCCGATGCTTCATTTTGGTGCAATGTTCGACCTACAATTTTCTATACAGTTTCGGTTACAGTTTATTATATCATGATGTCAACATGCAGCTGGTCTGTATTACATTGAGTTTTATTAGAATGTGGTTTCGTTCCGAGCAGTATGGGATTTTGCAACAATCTGAAACAACAAAATACTCTATAAAGATCAAACTAAACAGCAAGTGCAAAAAAATGAACACAACTGCATTGAAGGGAAAATAACAAATCACACTGAAACGATTGGTTGACTTCTATTCAGGTGGGAATGGGTAGATCATTGTTTTCAAAATCGAAAAAGTCAAATGTTCTCTCTTATTCCCATTCAAAATATATACCCATACATCCCCGTCGTCATTATTAGGTCACGGCATATGGTCTACTGCAGAACTTCGTTAAAATCCTGACCTGCGCCAGCTTCCCTTCACCTTGACCTTGCCTCACCTCTTGCTCCTTCCCCCCTTCATGCCCCTCTGACTGACTGACTGACTCTTTCTCTCTCTCTCTCTCTCTCTCCCGCTCCTGCTCCTGCTCCTGTTCCCTCTACCTCTCTCCCTCTCCTGCTCCCTCTCCCCCCTCTCCTATATCTGCTAAGAATCCCGATTAAAAAGAATAATATTCGATTGGTTTACGGGCGCTATTTATAGTTCTCTACTAACCATAAGTCGTTAAGATTATTATTAGTTTATCCAGATTCTTCTCTCTTTAGTGATCGTATGAAGATGAAATCACGCCATGCGGTGCTATGTGACCCAGGTGCAACTCAAGGCAAACCGCCACATGATCAAGACAGCTGAGTCATCAAACCATCTATGAAACTATGATGTCTCTCTCTTTCTATTTTTTATTCTCTATCTATTTTCTAATTTCTTTGCCTTATTTTCTGTTTGTTGTGTTTCTAAATGTCTTTCATTTATAAAAGTTATTATGAGTAGATACAATTATTCCCTCGAAAGTACCTGTGCCCAATATTGCAACCCATGATGGTCGCGTCGTGTCTCTCAATATAGGTCATTTTCTTCAAGGGTAACGTTTTTTTATTGGGTTAACTGTACACGTTATGCTCCTTATGAAGCCTCATTGCGCACGCGTGTATGTGTGTGTGTGTATATATATATCTTAGTGCGTGCTGCTGAAGCCGGTCACACACACGCACACACATACACGCACATAGGAGAGAAGATATTGAGTTCAAAGTGAGGATACATGCGTTATCCAACCTGGAAATCCAATTATCTCCCAAAATGTTCTGTGTCTCCCATATTACTAGAGAATACAGATGAGGCTTCAGTGTTGGCGGAGCTGCGAGTGAGTGAAGACCCTTCTGCGTGCAAGAAAGGCAATGAATATTAATGAATTTTGGGGGTTTATTTGTACTTATTGTTGGACTATTTTATCAAGAGGAAATGTATATTAATGTCACTCATTTCCTTCTCCTTTTTCTGGTTCATCTTTTAAAAATTTATCTTAATACCTGTATAAGTAAGATAATGTTCAGGGTAGCCTATTTATCCAAACATTGTAGGCGTTGATGAAAAAAGATATAGATAAATGAATAAAATATAATTATCTAAATAGCGCATACTAAATTAAACTGATTTTGTAACGAGAGCAAATCTAAGCACAGACATTAATTGAAAATAATTTCCCAAGCAGGCGAATTTCTTCTTATTATTTTGTCAAGATCATTTACTGCAACAACAGCCTTGCAGTACCCACACCTAATTGCTATAAACAGGTTTTATTGTTGCAGTTGTAGATAGTATGAATGAAAATGAATAATTCGCAGCAAAATTATGAATATAGAATAATACTGATGTTTTGATTTCGATAGAGTCAAGATGGAGGCTGTAATATCGAAATTGTCGGTAATTTTATTCATGATAGAATTCATGCCTTTATCGTCTCAAGTTATTATTACAGAAAATTGTCATAGAAACGAATAAACACCCATAAATACCAAATAAATTTTTGTTCTTACATGAATTACCTCCGCTCTTTCTAAAATCCACCCTCAAAGAGAAAAAAAATATATATATATATATATATATATATATATATATATATATATATATATATATATATATATATATATATATTATATATCGGAGCCTCTTAACGAAGCCAAAATTTGGGATAATTTCGTGGGAGGGGAGAGAAGGGAAGGGGGTAAGGGGGTAAGGGGGGGCAGTGGGGGCAGAATTTACAGCGAGACCCCAGAACGTCGACTGCGGTTTAGCCAGGAGGAATGTTGAATTTTGTTGCGGTAAAAAAAAAAAAAAAAAAAAAAAAAAAACTCAGGGAGCAACAGGTAGGCTGGGAACCATTAAACATTTTCCATTTTTCCATTCAAGCAATTTTCTTTTCTAACTCTCCTTTCACTATTCATTCATCTTTTCTTTTCCATTCCATCGTGTTTATTTGTTTGTTTGTTTTCTTATCATTATCCTTCTCTTCCCTAATTCTTCTTTTCTTTGCTCCTTTTTTTATCCATTATACATTTTCTAATCCCTTTCTACATTCATTTGCTTTTCTATTTCCGCTATCATACTTTTTATCATCATTATCCCCCTTCACTTCCTTTCTTCTTTCCTCCGTTTCCTTCTTCTTTATGAAATATTTTCACATCTATTCGTTAATTACAATTATTTATATGTGTATCCTTCCTTTCCATTTTTTTTAATCCTGTTTCTTTTTAATATCCTTCTTACCCTCTATCCCTTTATCGTCCCTATCCTTCCATTATCCATTTCTCTTTCCCTTTCCACTTCCGCTGTCCTATCTTCTTATCTTCCTCCTCCCCCACTCCCTTTCTTCTTATCCTCCTCCTCCCCCACTCCCTTTCTTCTTATCCTCCTCCTCCCCTACTCCCTTTCTATCTTCGTTCCTCCCTTTCCTTATCGCACTTCCTTTATAAACATCTATCATCCTTTTATCTCCACCTTCTTTCCTTCCCAGGATGTTCCTTCGACCTGGCCTTTTAAGGAATGTTTTTGTTTACAAAGTCTCCGGAAGGAGAGGCGAAAAGGGTTTGTCTTTGTCAAGGACATGTACACGATCTTTTTTTTCTTTGTTTTTATTTTGTTTTTGTTTTTTGTTTTTGCGTTGCTTTTAGTGTTCGTTTTGTATTTTGTTGTTTTTTATTTGTTTCGTTTTTTTGTTGTTTTTAGTTTTCGTAGTTTTTGTTTTGTTTTGTTGTTTTTGTTTTGTTTTGTTTTTTTGTTGATTTTAATTTTCATTTTGTTTTTGTGTTGTTTTTGTTATTGTTTTTTTCTGCGTTTTTGTTTTGTCAAAGTTAGGCCCACGTATAGACAACTAAAAGGTGATAATAGTATGCCTATATAAAGACTCCAAACGCTAAACATGAAACAATTAACATCAACATAACAGAAAGATAAATTCAACACATAACACCACAACATCAACATAACTATGAAGAGCTCAAACACAACATCAACATAAATAGAGATAAAAAAATAGATAAAAAAAAACAATAAACAATCATTATCATTGTAATTAAAGAAAAATGAAACATTTCACACATCAAATAACCATCGACATACTTGCGGAGAAAATAAGCACATACCACATGACTCGCAGCCATCATCAACATAGCTAAAAGGAAGATTATTAAACACTAAGAAACACTTAATTACCATTAATTATGGAGAAAGTTATTAGTCTGTTAAATCCTCTATCGGTTGGCAGCGCGTTAGTCGTCGCTTTTAATTAGATACTAATTATAAAAAATATATAAATTAGATATTCATTACCTAGAAATACTTAAAGCGAAAGGCGTAATAAATCATTATATACATATATTTATCGGAACCAATAACATACAACTAAACCAGTCGAAATATATTAAGCTTAATTAATAACATACAATTCAACCATTCGACATGCACTTAAGCATAATCAATAACATGCAATTTGCAACAAATAATCCCAATTACCTCTTTACAACCAAACAACAACAACACCTTGCATGCATCTGTCATTTATATCAATGTAATCATCTCTTAATAACGCGACTTCGCTATCTAAAAATTACCAACTATTATTACTTAGAATTACCAAATTACCGATTACCTTTACTGTTATTGCAACATTACTCTTATTGCAACAGCAATTTCCGGCAAGAGGTGATTGCAATGAATCATAATCGACTTGTCATAATAAGCACAAAAGACATATACTTGAATAAATAAAAATTACAAGAAGAGGGAGTTAGACACATGAAAGGAATAGAAATACAGTCACAATGATAAAGAAGAGATATGCAATACAATAACAGTCAACGAAGAGAATACAATGCAACGATAAGATAAGAAGAGAAATACAAGATAATACAATGAATTATAAAAAAACGAAAGACAAGAAAGGGAGACCCAAACGCAATGCCAAGGAAGAAAAAAACATACAAAACAATGACCAGAAAATGGAAGACATAGACAGGAAATAGGAAAATGAGAGACATAAAATACCGTAATAAGAAGATGAAGAAAATAAAATACAATAACAAGTTCAAGAGAGGAATATAATACAGCACAGAAATACGAAAAATACAATATGCTGGTAAGGAGAAAAATACATTAACCAGAGAAATACAATTCAATGCGGAAATATGAAAAAAAATACAATATAATGATGAAAAAAGATTAAAAATACAATATAATGATGAAAAAGTTAAAAAATACAATATAATGATGAAAAAGATTAAAAATACAATAACCAGAGAAGACAAAATACAACAATCAAAAAGAAAATCTAAACAAAACATCCAAGTTTGCAATAATAAACAAAAGAAACATTGCAATATTGAATTCCTCGCAAACCATACAAGACGCGGTTACCAACTAGGAACTTACCACGTGCGTTGGTACGAGGATGCGACCTGGTTACCATCGCACCTGCTCGACAACATGGCGTCCCCCCCCACCCCCCGTCTCCCCCTCCCTCTCCCCCCCCCCCTCAAAAAAACATATGTGAAGCGTCGAGGTTTATGTGGCTGGGCTTTTTTTTTTTTTTTGAGGGGGGGGGTGGAGGGGGTGTATAACAATATTATGTGTAACTGATGAATTTATGACGAGTCAGTGAGTTTCAGGGGAGCGTTTACGAGTATATGATTGCAAATGGATGTAAACATAAGATGATGATTTATAACTCAGTCAGAATTTGTTTCTCTTTAGACGTTGAAATTAGTTTATGACTAACACGTAGTAAGTAATGTATGTGATATCAAGTTTATTCTATGTTTGTGCCTTGTGATTTTCAGATTACTGGCACGTCCGTTCTCTCATTCTTTCCCAGTCTTTTTCACTTTGTCTTGCATTCTATATATCAGTATGAAATGCTCTCTCTCTTTCTCTCTCACTCTCTCTACACACACACACACACACACACACACACACACACACACACACACACACACACACACACACACACACACACACACACACACACACACATATATATATATATATATATATATATATATATATATGCATAAATATATGTATGCATATTTAATACATATATATAGATACAGACAGATACAGACAGTATATAGGCACACACACACACACATATATACATATATATGTGTGTGTATATATATATGTATATATTTATATATATTCATATATAAATGGAAATATATGATATATATATATATATATATATATATATATATATATATATATATATATATATTCAAATAAATTTATTTTCAAATAGATCTATTTTGTGTATAGTTGGATTTTCTACCATTTCACCACGTAGAGTGTTTTTGCCCTTCACACACACACACATGAGTGTGTATGTGGGTCCATATACTAATGTTTGGAGGTAATTGGATGAATCTATTTGTTTAATCATGCTCATACATTGTCCCTCGCTCCATCCTCACCCTCTTTCTATCTCTCTTCCTTTCCTCTCCTCCCCTTTCTCTGATACACATATGTGTTGACATGTCATCAAAATAATATAATTCGAAAGATTTCATATCATATCATCTTACGCTCCTGCAAGTGGACGGCGAGGCAACCAACTCTCGGTTCTCATTTCCTTCAGGAATTGGCAAACAGAATAATCCGGAGTTGTCTTTTCTTTCCTTAACCTTGTATGGGAACCGAAATCTATGCATCATAGGAGAAAGGAAAGACCTTGATTTGACTTTTTTTGAGGGGGAGGGAGGAGTAGGGGGAGAGGGGGGGTAGGGGGTGACTCTGCGATCTTGATATCGTGTGTGTGTGTGTATCATCATCATGCATTTTGCTACATGATTTTATCTAATTCAGTCATGCAAATGTGTTATTTGCAATCTCGACGTCTTCGATTTTTTTTTTACAAATGTAATAATTGAACAGAAACAAAAATAAACGAAATAATTACATAATTATTCATCCAACAACGAAAATTAAACTCAAACAACAACAATCTTTTCATCCAAATTCCACTCATAACACATCATCCTAAACAAACCACTCTCTCAGGACAAAACACTTATTCTTGCAACATGCACTTAAGAAACAATAAAATGCAATATATTCATCCTAAAGACCCCTCTCTTTACCTTTCGCTCAGACCACACAAATGACAAACAAAAAATACAATCATTAAGAACGAAAATGAATGAAAAAAATATGAATCATTGAGTAAGAATAATCCTGTTATACATATCTCGTTGCAAGAAGACATCGGCCTCATTACCTCATTATTGCAAATTCCATCTATGCGTTTTTGCGTGAGAGTCTTAATATGGGGTCATTTTTTTTTCTGCGGAGGAAAGTTGCTAATTACTGTTAAATTCGGCTGCAATTACCATTCTTTTGTTTTAGATATACTTAAGTCATTGTTATTTAAGTTTGTTGCAATTATGATTCTTCTTCTCCATTTTATTAATGTTTATCAGCATCATCATCATCAGTATCATTATTATTACCTTTAGTATGAATAGAGTATCTATTTGTAGTTGCTATTATCATTATAATGATAATGAATTCATCATAATAACGATGACAATAATGAAAATAATAATCATAATAATCATAATGAAAATAACGATAATAATAATCAAAACAACGACAATAATAATGATAATCATCATCATCATCACAATTTCTATCATCATTTCCAGTTAAGGAACTCGCATCCAGCTGTCACAATCTACTGCAATATTCAACACGCTCAACACCCGGAAAGTGTATTATGACTCGTTCCTTTCTTAATAACAGCCAAAGGTAACCCATACCACCTGACGAAGCACTTCTTGGCAGAGCAAACAACTTGTTTACTTTAATCAGCATCGATACGTAAAGAGTAGAATACGTTCCTTGGTGATCACACTTGATAATCAATTTCTAATTCATTAATCTGTTGATTTAATGGCCATTTTGAAATTGGGGGATGGAATGTAGATGCGAGAAGAAAGAGAGAAAGAGAGAATGAGAGAGAGAAAGAGAGAGAGAAAGAGAGAAAGAGAGAAAGAGAGAAAGAGAGAGATAGATCGATAGATAGATAGATAGATAGATATAG
Source organism: Penaeus japonicus (assembly GCA_017312705.2). Taxonomy (NCBI): domain Eukaryota; kingdom Metazoa; phylum Arthropoda; class Malacostraca; order Decapoda; family Penaeidae; genus Penaeus; species Penaeus japonicus. The sequence continues at coordinate 312,570 of BOPN01000234.1, forward strand.
AGAAGAGACGCAGAAAAAACAAGAAAATAAAGAAAACACCAACACTGCTCACGTGACCCTTTCATGCTGAAGATTACGAAGGATTTGGACGAAAGGGGGGGGGGGAGGGGGGGGGGGGAGGGGGGGGAAGGGGGGAGGGAGTGGATAGGCCGAGGGAGAGGGAGGGTAAGGCCTAAGGGAGCGCCTCAGGCCTTCGCTGCGAAAAGGGGGAGGTGGAGTTGACATATATCTATACTAGGATTACAAAAGACATAATCCTTTGCATAAATTAAAAACTTTTAGAATGTACGTTTCAAAAGAGAAGCGATAATGCAACACCTGAATCAACAAAACAACACAAAGAGATGCATATATATATATATATATATATATATACATATATATATATATATATATATATATATAATCTATACAAACCATATATATATATATAGCGATAATGCAACACCTGAATCAACAAAACAACACAAAGAGATGCATATATATATATATATATATATATATATATATATATACATATATATATATATATATATAATCTATACAAACCATATATATATATATATATATATATATATATATATATATATAGAGAGAGAGAGAGAGAGAGAGAGAGAGAGAGAGAGAGAGAGAGATGAAAATTACGAAGACCATAACGACACGACGTAACATGAGATTAATTGAGACGCTACGGACGTCAGTGACGCACTGGCCATGGTGTTCGAAATACGTTATCTGGTCCCCGTGTCCTGTGGCGTCTTCTTTTTTTCTTCTTCTTCTTTCAGAGACTCCAGTAGTCTTCTGTTCGTTTATGACTTTTGTTTTTGTTGGTTTATTTTCTTTCTTTTTTTCTCTTTTCCTTTTTTATGGGATATAAATTGCATACCTCTCTTTTCATCGTTTTTTTTTTTTTTTTTTTTTTTTTGCATTTTTTAAAAACTCGTTACTGATACCAATTCCCATATTCCAATAACATAGTACTTGTCTAAGTTATCCTATATACCTCCTTTTTCTCCCCTTCCTTTTCCATTTTTCTCGTCCTCGTCCCCCCCTCCCCACCACCACCACCCCTAAAAGAGCTCACACATTACCGACGTCCCAAAAATCCCTAAAATCATTATCCCGAATCCGTCGAAGACCTTACCCTCAGAGCTCCTGAAGGTGACTCATCACAGCACGAGAACCATATTTCCGTCGAGAGGACCCCAGCGACCCCAAGTCCGAAGAGGTATTGCCGGTACGTGTCGACAAAATGTAGTAGTCTGTCTGTTTTTGTTTTTTTGGGGGGTCTTTCTTTGTTCTTTGTCAAACCGCTTTATACTCTTGCTAACGGAACGGAGGGGAGGGGGGTGGGGGGACTGCTGTATGTGGCTTTAGGCTTATTTTTGAAGGGTTAGATACTTGGTAAGGTTTATTTGTATGAGAGATATAGTGTCGTCTCATATACACATATACACAAAGAAATAGGTATATATATATATATCTATGGGAAACGGATAGACGTATAGATAGCTAGACTGGTAGACGGAGCATGCATACATATGTAAATACATACAAGCACAAATAAATATATCTATCTACACACACACACACACACACACACACACACACACACACACACATATATATATATATATATATATATATATATATATGTATATATATACGTATACATGTATATATGTATGTATGTATGTGTATGTATGTATGTATGTATGTGTATATGTATANCCTGCTACCTGTAGAAACTGGACCAGACCACAAGACCCTCTTTCGCTCCACAGAAAGCAATGGGTATCGTTTCACACTGACGCCACACTGTAAATATATACATACCCCCTTTGCGATCTTCATTCTTTCGTAAAACGCCAGCGCTTGAGCCTGTCCCCGCACGTGTCACTCTCCCGAGGCACATGAATGCCGCGTAAATTCTTAAACCTAATTACTTACCGGCGCCTTGACAAAAAAAAGCTGCCTTCACTAATGCCTTGGCTGTGCTTTTGTGCTTTTGTCCCTCGCCGGAAACACTTGAAGTGACTGTGAACAAAACATGGTCGCTGTTGTTATTTGCTTGTCATCTCTCTCCCCCCCCCCCCTCTTTTTCTTTCTTTTGGCTTTTATTCGAGAAATAAAAAGTCAGCGAGCAGTACTTTAGCAGGAGTACATAATTGAAGTCCTTGCCCCCTTTTATTTAATGTAATTTTAGGTACATGTAACTGAATTTCTTTGTGTAATACGAAACTGCTTTCACGTCTTGCTAGAGTATAATGTTAAGTCAACAAAATATTTCTATATTTCTATATGGGCTGCTTAAAGCGATTGATATATGACTGGATTAATTTATTGTATCTTATCTTCAAATAACTTGATAATGATGGTGATGGTGATACTGATGGTGGTAATGGTGTTTGTGTTGGTAATGGTGAAGGTGATAATGACTTATAATCACAATGGTCATGACCTTCCTCCTCACCATCACTTAATTCACCATACTCATCACCATAACCGTTGACGTTATTCTTACTCTCTATTTGGTTTATTTACTCTTTGTCTCTCTCTTTGTTTGTTTTTCTTTACCTCGTGTGAGACTCGACTCCTCCTTCTTCTACTTTTTCTTTGTATTCCTCTATTTCATTTTCTTCACCTTCTTATTCGCCTTCTTATCCATTCTTCATCTTCTTCGTCGCCTTTTTATCTTTCTTTATCTCCTTCTTCTACTTCTCCTCCTTTCTCCTATCCTTTTTCTTCTTCTCTTCCTTCTCCTTATTTTTATTTTCAATTTTGTTTTTCTTATTACAATTCTTTTTCGTCTTCTTCACCTTCTCCTTCTCCCTTTCCTCCTCCTCATCCTCATCCTCATCTTCATCCTCATCCTTCCCCTTCTCCTCCTCCTCCTTCCTCCCCCCTTCCTCTTCATCGTCTTCTTCTTCTTCTTCTCCTCCTCCCCCCCCTCCCCCATCCAATCCCGAGGTAACCAATGACCGATCGAGGCTTGCTTCCTTGCTTGCTTGCTTACTTGCTTGCTTGTGCTTGCTTTAAGCTCAAGGGAGTTTGGTTCACAGGAACTTTGCTTTCGTCGTGCGTTTACCTTGTCTGAATTTATATTATTGATTTTTTTTCTTCATATAATTTAATGCTTTGGTAAATATTTAGGTTAAGAATTATGGTTGGTATAATACTATAGACTGAATGAGTTATCGGATATTTAGTCAAGATTTTGAGTTTTATTCCTGCACCTTACTATTCACATCGGTTCTTTTCTGAATAAATGGATGCTAATCATAATATTTTTTTCAATAACAAATCTCAAGAAATCATACTAAGGCCCTCCCTTTACCATCCAAATCGCCAAAACTCGCTTCTATTTTGATCAAAGTTAATTTCAATCACGCTTCACACTTTAAAAGTAGATTTTAATCATGACAATCAACGTATTTTCAAAACATGGCTCCTGAAACACCCCTTGATCCGCCATCTTAACCTAACGCGGAAAGGCTAAACCTGACCATTAATTACCTACGTTATAAAACAATTAACAACGTAACCCTAATTTTTCTGACCTAATTAACATATCTGATGGCTCACGGATACCTCCAACGTCCACTTTACCGAATACCGTTAGAAATATTTAAACGCGTTTATCGTTATCGGAACACAAGCGTTCGAGAAGTAACATAAAACGGGAATTTTATTAAATCGAAAAGTTATCGAATTCAGTTTCAATATTATTATCATAACTCTTCTTATTTTTTCTTCTTTCTTTCATTTCTTTTTTCCTTTCTCTTCCAACAATAGTTTCACCATTGGGAAAACAAAAATAAGAATAAAACTAAGATCAACTATATTCACTACGCTTTACTTTGGAATCCAATAATAACAAAGACAACAATAATAAACAAATAAACAAACAAACAAATATAGATTGGCATCGTAACCAGAAAACCTCCCAGAAAATATCAGATATTCAAAGAAAAATGAAATCCGATGCAAAGACTTCAAAACAAAAGAAGAACGAGATGCGCAATAGGAAGAAAATGGCGGATGCTGGGCCGTGAAGAAGCCAACACCTTCTTCGCCCAATTATGTTCCTCAAGGTCTTCCCATTTATCAAGATCTCGCTCCCTACGTCTTCGTGAAGGTCATGGAGGGTTAGAATACGGCGCATGGACAGAGGAGATATCAACCAGCTATTTTTTTTTTCGTTTTTAAAGTTCATGATTGGGAACAAGGTTGAATCGAGACGAGTGGAAAATTGATGAATTGATAAACTTGTGAGTTGATGAGAATGGAAAAAAATAAATAGTAATTACTGTTACTATTACTATCATCACTACTTCTATTGTTGCTAGTATTACTACTCCTACTACTGTTACTATTACTGTTATTACTACAATTACTATTAATGATAATAATGATAATGATAATAATAATATATGCGGATAAATTATCAACACATCTGATAATGAACGAAAGCTTCATGTAACATGCAAACCGAAATAGCATCAACCTTGAAGGTGAAAGGACAGCAACATCCTATCATGTTGCAACCCTCTTTCACCCCCCCCCTGTTGCAACCCCCCTGTTGCAATCCTTCTCCATAACCCTCCCTCAACGCCCCTACCCATAACCCAGCCACCCCCCCTCCTTCTCCCCCTTCCCCATGGGCGGAGAACCTTAGCTTTCAAAAATAAGAAACAAAAAAAACAAGCAAACGATTTATCCCCTGTTGCGAATCTACGCCACTCCTTACGAACACGGCAAAGTCGACTCTAAGGAGGGACGCGATAAAGACCAGATTTCCCCGTACTTTCTCCAGCCGTATCTCTGACTGAAACTTCCTGTGGGCGAAACCTTACAAGACGCCGAGCTGGATCATGTAGAGAGAACTTATCCCTTTACAAGACAGAAGGGTTGGGATGAGGCTGTGATGC
>BOPN01000234.1:320000-330000 GCA_017312705.2 Penaeus japonicus
AAAATGATTCATGAAAAAGCAAACATAGGTATGGATATATCTATTCATGAATGTAGGCCTATATAGATATATATGAATGGAATGTGTGTATGTCTATGGACATTTTTATACATACATATTTACAAATAGTTTTGCTAGTGTTCGTGCATTTGTATGTTTATCAATGTATTTATGTATGTATGCATGTATGCATGTACGTATATATATGTACATATGCTCAAGTGGTATGTATATAAATTTGCATGTATGCCCGTATGCATAAATAGTATGTATATATGTATTTACAAGTAGTACATACATATGTATGCAGGTATATATGTATGTACAAGTAACATATAACCTACATTATGTGCATATATATATATGTATACACACACACACACACACACACACACACACACACACACAAGTATGCAAATAAGCAAATGTTAACGGAACTTCAGCTATTCATGCAAACATGTATGCATATTAGTAATCAGATGTAAAGTAAGCACAAACTCAAATCATTAATAATGCAACAAAAATAAGTAATACGAATATATATATATTTTCTTTTTCGCTGGAGCTGAAGCGCCAATGGAATAAGCAGCTGGACACTGATTACTTATTAACCCATGAGTTCAGCTTCAATATAGTCTCTGTATATGATGGCTGAAAATGTATGTTAAAATGTGAACATATAATGAAAATGGTATAGAGTAAACGTAATAAGTTATGTCGATGATAAAGGAAAATAATAATAATGATGATTATGATAGTAGTAGTAAATGTAGTAAATGTAGTAGGAGTAGTAGTAGCAGCTGTTGTTATAATAATAATAATAATGATTATTATTATTATGATAGTAAGAATGATAGTAATAATAAGTATGATAATAATAATGATGATAATAATAATAATGATAATAATAATAATAATAATAATAACAACAATGATGGTAATAACAAGATTAATGAAAAAAAAAAAACTTCTCACAAAAAAAGGGGAAAAAAGTAACCAAATTCATACCACCGATGACCTGTAATTTCCCAGTCAGGGACTCTGGCACACTTCCAGGAGACTCGTGCGAGCAAAAAGGGCGTCCAGGGAAGAAGAGGCGTAACGACGAGTAAACATCGCGATAAATGGGTAATGTATGGAAGTAGGGGAGACCTCATGGGGGTGGGTGAGGGAGGGAGGGAGGGAGGGAGGAGGGAGGAGGGTATGGGTAGGAGTGGGTTGGGGGGGGAGGGGAATTGAGGGGAGAGGTGGGTTGAGGGGGGTGGGGTCGATAAGGAGAGGGGAGGTGGAAGGGGAATTGAGGGGAGAGGTGGAGGGGGGGAGTAGAGGGGAGAGGCGGAGGGTATACAGAGAGAGGTAGATATAGGAGGGTGTTTAGGGTATACAAGTGAAGCAGAAAAGTAAATAGCGATGGAAAGAGACGGAGAAATAGACAAGTACACAAGATAAACAAAGCAAATAAACAAAACAAAAACACGAGTTAGATAAACAACTCAACAATCACAAACCAGCCTACCACCAAGTCGGGAGATCCAAAAGAAAAAAAAGAATAAAAAAAGTCAAAGAAGGAAGAAAAAAGGAAAAGATGAAGGTAGGTAACGAGCTTTCTAACCGACCGGAGGGAAAAATGAATCTTTAAGGGGCTTTCGTATTCATGAATAAGGGAGTAGGTCGAAGGAGTTAATGGGAGTCGCATGCTACTCCGAGATGGATGGGCGTGGGAAGGGGTCGTTGATGGGAGTTGAGATTAAAGAAAGAGAATAAAGAAATATATATATTATTGAGAAAGCGAAGAAAAGAAAGTCATTGAGAAAAGGAAAATGAGAGAAGAAGGTGCTTAATGAAGACAGCTACTGGTTTGAAAAAGAATAAGAAAATAAGAGAAAATGAGAGGAATAAATATTACTTAAGAAGAAAAAAAATATGACAGCCACTGAGGAGTGAAAAAAGAAAGAAAAAAAATCATCAACATTGGAATATTGGAGACGGTAAATGATATGAAAGAAAAAAGTGAGATGACAGTTATAGGGATTTGAAAAAATGTGACTTTGAAATATTAAAAAAAAAGAGAGAGAGAGAAGAGTGTAATGGACATGAGAGAAAAACAAAACAAAACATGTAAACCATTGGGATTTGAAAAAGAGAATAATTAAAACGTGTACAAATTGAGAAAAGAGACGTAACTGACATGAAGGAAAAACAAAGTTACTGAAATATGAAAAAGAAAATAGTAAAGAGGATAACTGACATGAAAAAAGAAAGAGAAAGAGACGAGACCCGCTGAGATTAGGAAAAGAGAAACCAGAGACATTGTAATAAGATGATAAATAACAGTAGAGTGTAAATAGAAAAAAAAATGCAGGAGTTATAATTAGAGAGGAAAGGTCTGTCAGTGTACGAACGACCATACATAGCACGAGAAAAAAAACTACTGAACTAAGTTTTACGAAAGAAATAATCATAAAACGATATGAAAAGGCGTGGGCGGGAGGGATGGCATATGAGTATGGGCGCGGGCGTAATGTAGTATCGAGATTTGAGTGGCACTTGTGGAAAGGAAGAGGGGGGGTGGAGGGTACGTGGGGGGGGGTATGGGGTAGGGGTATTTACCTTCCTCCCATAAACCCTCGAAAGCCACTCCCTTCAGACAGAAGGGGTAACGGGACCCGGTAGGAATGTTGAGTTGATACTCGAATTAATTTCCAAAGTCAAAATTTCCAGTTCTAGGATTTCTGATATTCGTCTCTCTATATTTTTTGACATTCGCGCAATGATATGCTGATATGATAATGCCAAAGTAACAAAAAATAATATCATTAACAAGTAAACATTCAATTTATTCCTGGCAGCTTTTTTCTGTAATCTTTTTCCCAAACATCTCGATACAGCGAATAACAACCACCAATTCAAACCAAAAACAAGAACAACCAATCACCAAGCTACAAAATACAATCACGACAATCCTCCACAACAGACGAAACCATCCAAAAAGCAAAACAATGCAACATCTCGCAATATAAAGTTCGTTATCAACGTGCTTCAACTGCCGCCCGGTCTCGCCTCGCCTGTCCTGGATAAAACAAAACCTCGATAGTACAACCCTCCCTAACCATACCACTAATCAACCAATCCAAACTAATAACCCACCTTCCAAAACTACAACACACACCTACAAACCCATCCCAAAAAGATAGATCGATGCAAACCTATTAGAAAGATCAGTTAATCGATGAAAAATAAGAGCAACGCCGGCATTAAGCAAGGGCAGGGTCGTCGGTGGCTGGACCTCGTCTCGGAGACCTTGGGAACGGGATGGCGGATGGCGGGAGATTTGAATGCTGTTGCTCACCAGCCGAGATTGTAGGAATATTGTTGTCAATTATACACTGTTGTGGTTGTTTTGTTGCTGTTGTGGTTGTTTTGTTGTTGTGTTTTGTCATTGTTGTTTTGGATATGGTAGATTATATATTTTTTTCTTTTTTAGCGTTTGAATGTTGTTAGTTTTTGCTGATATAATTATCTATCATGAATTGTTGTTATTGTTTTGTTGTTGTTCTGGGGATTTTTTTTATTTTGTTCCTCTATTGAGAATATTTGTTCTTGTTGTTATGGAAATGTTGGTTAAATGAGAAATATCTTTTGCGTTTGAATACTGTTGCTGTTATTGTTTTGTTGTTTTTGTTATTGTGGGAATAGTAGTTTGATAAATAGATTTTGCCTTAAGTGCCGTCCCTCCTCAGTCGAGAGTCTATGCTTATTATTTGATGTTGTAAATGTATGTTATTGCTATAATGTTTTATAATAATGGATGTTGCAATCACTATTGTTCTGTTGTTGTTTTGGAAAGTAATGCTTATCCGAATTCGTAGTGTTAGTGGACTCCCCATACATAAGATCATGACTTGCACCAGCGTTGAAATCCCTTGCAAAAAATCGCCAGCAGCCAAGACACTGATATTACACCCAATGACCTCTACGATATAACATTTGTCAATCCTATATCTATTTTCTACTATGAAATACCATTTTGAACTCTAATTAAAAGAAATAAAAAGAAATACATAATACCATTTTGAACTCTAATTAAAAGAAATAAAAAGGGAAAAAAATACATTAAAAGAATTAATCGAAATAATGAAAGACAATCGCAAAACCAACGTGGCACACTGAACTAGAAAATCTAATCTGGTCAAGGTACTGGGCAATTAATTTAATTTCATTGTCAGTTCCTTTGTTTCTTCAAAATACCGTGTCACGTCCACTTGTCATACTGTCACACGTCAAGCGGTGTGCAATAGTCTCGAGATATTGCAAAGGACGTATTTATAAATCAGTTTTATTTACCTTGACCGCAACTTCATTGGACAGACAGAAATGACGAGCAGATAAACAGATACGTACAGACAGATGAAAAGAGATTGGGTCAGAGATAGATATAAACAGACAAACAGTTAGAAATAGAGATAGAGACATTAACAGAATATAAAGACAGACAGACAGACAGACACTCACACACATACATACACACACACACACACATATATATATACGGATCAATAGAAACAGCTATAGAAAAAAGGGATAGGGAAACAGACATAACTAAACAAACATAGACAACTATATACAGAGATCAACAGACGGATATATACATTGGAAACACAGAAGAAAAAAAAAAACGGTCAAACGAGCAGGAACGAAACCCGGAAAAATAATACCACTACCAGACCTCCCTCTCCCTGCCCCTGTCCCTCCCCCTTACCCTACCCTACACCCTAACCCCCCCCCCCCCGCATTCCCTCCATCATACCCAAAACCCCCTTCCACCGCGCGCATCTCGCACTTTCCCGCAAATGGTGTGAATTCGCGAGACGAAACGAGACACGAGACAAAAGGCCCGCTAGTTTTGGGTCATAGCGGCCCCTATGGGAACCCCGCGACGAACCACCGGTGACTTCTTCCCAACCCAAATACTTTACTTCGAGTCTTCGAATCCGAAACTCCGAAGCGCGAACGAAGTACTCAAGTGCGAACGAAGCACTCGAGCTCGAACGAAGCACTCAAGCTCGAACGAAGCACTCACGAGGCTTCGTATTGTGTTGTTTTGGCGCGTTCTGGATGATTAAGTAGTGTGCGAGGGAGGGAAGGAGGGAGAGAGGAAGGGAAGAGGGGAGGGAAGGAGGGAGGGAGGGATCGAAAGTCAAAAATGAGGAAGGAAGGAGGGAAAGAGAGAAGGGAGAAAGGAGAGGGAGGAAGGAATGTTGTCACTTTGTATGTGTGTGTGTGTACTATGTATGTATGTATGTATGTATGTGTGTGCGTGTGTGTGTGTGCCTTACGTAGTCAGGAAGTTAGTTATTTAGGTAGGTAAGTAAGTGTCTGTGTCCATGTGTGTCTGTCTGTTCAGTGAAACCATTTGTCCACGACGCGACAGATGGCGAAGATTCGCGTGCAAATTCGAGAGCTAATGAGCCTGCAAAAAGTGCTGCAATAAATGTTTCAACCTATAAAGATAACGATGACGGGTTAGCAATTTACATGCGAACTGTGTCAGTATTCACATAGGAGAGGGAGAGAGAGAGAGAGAGAGAGAGAGAGAGAGAGAGAGAGAGAGAGAGAGAGAGAGAGAGAGAGAGAGAGAGAGAGAGAGAGAGAGAGAGAGAGAGAGAGATAGAGAAAGAGAAAGAGAGAGAGAGAGAGAGAGAGAGAGGGGGGCAAGAAGACAGACAAACGAGGAGAGAGAGAGAGAGAGAGAGAGAGAGAGAGAGAGAGAGAGAGAGAGAGAGAGAGAGAGAGAGAGAGAGAGAGAGAGAGAGAGAGAGAGAGAGAGAGAGGGGGGGGGGGGGCAAGAAGACAGACAAAACGAGGAGAGAGAGAGAGAGAGAGAGAGAGAGAGATAAAGATAACGATGACGGGTTAGCAATTTACATGCGAACTGTGTCAGTATTCACATAGGAGAGAGAGAGAGAGAGAGAGAGAGAGAGAGAAAGAGAGAGAGAGAGAGAGAGAGAGATGAAGGCAGACATACAAACAAAGAGAGATGAGATGAAGGCATTCATAAAGAGAGAGAGAGAGAGAGAAAGAGAGATAAAAGAAGACATACAAACAGACCAACAACCAAGAATCCGGAAAAGAAACAACTCTGACCACCATCCTTCCCCTCTCTTCCACTCCCCCTTCCCCTCTCCCCCCCCTTCCTCCTTCATTTCCGCTCGCACACACACATACACACACAGACACATTCCTGAGCATCCTTATTACGTATCATCTCGAAAGTTTCCCGGATGAGAGTCACTAAACGTCTTTCAAACCCGACCCACTTACCAGCCAATTACAGATCACACATAACTTGAACGTCAGGAGGGTTAGTGGCATTCCCTAGTGACAGGATTCTGACCCTTAGGCCACTATGCCGTGAGAATCAAAATCCCAAGCCACTTCTGGGGATTCTTTGATTTTTTTTTCTTTCGGGGGGTCATTATAATGCAATAAGAGGCTGTGACAAGCAAATGTCATCGGCTTTCTGAATGTCAGTCAGTGTCACGGAAGCGGGAAGAAAGGTAGGAAGGAAGGGAGGTGGAGGGGGGGGGGAGGAGGAGGGAGAAAGGAAGGGAGGAAGTAAGGAAGGAAAGGTGAGTCAGAGAGAGAGAGAGAGAGAGAGAGAGAGAGAGAGAGAGAGAGAGAGAGAGAGAGAGAGAGAGAGAGAGAGAGAGAGAGAGAGAGAGAGAAAGACAAGAAACAAAAAAGAGAGAGACAATTGACAAGAGAAAGAGAAAGAGGAAGTGGGAAAGGAAAACAAATCATACAAAAGGAGAAACAAAAGAAAATCAAAGACAAAACAAAAAGATAACGAGAGGAAGAAAGAACGGAAACAAATGAGAAAGGGAGACGAAGGAATAGAATGAGCCGAAGAGAAACGCAGAAACAAAAAAAAAAAAAAAAAAAAAGCAACAATTGGTCTTACTGACACCGATTATTCTTCGCTTCTGTTTCTGTTTCTCGCTTCCTTTGCGGAAGTCATTTCTAGTATATGGAATGTATGACGACTGTGCACTTTTCTAATGAGGAAATAGATAAATAATGTGTTTTTGCATAGGTGTATAAACACATACATACATACATACACACACACAAACACACACACACACACACACACACACACACACACACATATATATATATATATATATATATATATATATATATATATATATATATATATATATATATATGTATATATATATATATATATATATATATATATATATGTATATATATGTATATATATATATATATATATATATATATATATATATATATATATATATATATATATATATATGTGTGTGTGTGTGTGTGTATGTATACAAACACATGTGTATATATATGCGCACGCGCGTTTTGTGTGTGTGTGTGTACACGTAAGCGTACGTGTACGTGTACGTGTGCGTATGCGTGTGCGTGTGTGATGACATACGGAAGTACCACCGAATGTAACAACCGAAGATGGCACCAAGGCATCCCGAAGAGGCAGGAAGATCCTTGGCACCGGCACTGCGTGAAGTAATCGGGTAATGACACCCATCACTTCGATAAGGACTGTAATGGCACTCATCAGCTGTAATGGCCGAATTAATGCTATTATCCAAAAGTATTTCCTTCTGCATTTCGACAGCCTTCCTTTTCCGCCTTAACGGTTGTTCCACTCTTTCAGGAACGCGATTATTCGTTGCAAATATACTTCCCTCACCTCGCAAGGCTTTCGGAATTAGATTCATAAAAGGAATTAAAACAAGGCGGATGACAGCTTATGAATATAGACATCGTCATTTTTTAAATCAAAGATATCAAAATTTCAGATATTCTTGTTTATATTTCGGATTGACATTGACCCCTAGAGGATATAAAAAGTAAAAGAGAGATAGGTACTGTATCCTGTCCAAAAAAAGAAAAAAAAAGAAAAAGGAAAAGAGAGATGCGTATTGTATCTTGACCCCCCCCCCAAAAAAAAAAATAAAAAAAAAAATATATGCGTATTGTATCCTTTCCTTACCTTTTCTGTCAGGTCGCTGCCCAGCATCCAGGCTTTGGGAGGAAGGTTCCTGGTACCCATTTTGGTCGATGGAGTTGAGTTTGGTTTACTTGGTATCGAAATCTATCAACCCGCAACACTACACATACACATACACAGATACACCACACTAAAGACCTCTATGGGGGGTTGATATAAGTGTCAAATTGTCTTTTCTCAACAATCTCAGGTCAAAGCGTAAGTTTTTTATTCACGCTCTTGTATATCTTTTTCAATAATGTTTAAAACTTATCTATATCAACAACGCTCCGTGTCCCAAAAAAACACACACACCCGCGGTATAGCAGAGAGAACGCGTGCACACTGCAACATGCAAAGCGAGGAGGCAAGGTAACCGCGCACGCCCAGACAGGTGGATGAGACGAGCGTGTCGGAAGAGAACCCGCGTGTCGACTCGCTTGTGTCGACCGCGCGCTACACACGTCCAGGTAGGTTGACGGGCGGCCGCGGAGTGTGCGGGCCAGTCGACGAGTCTCTCCTCAGGCGCGGCTGGGTGGCTCGCGGCGGAAGGTAGCGGCGGCTGTGGCGGCGGCGGCGGCGGCTGCGGCGGTGGCTGCGGGGTGGAGGTAGCGGCTAGAGGAGGGGAGGTGGGACTCTCTGGGGTAGGGTGGAGGAGGGGGAGGGGGAGGGGGGAGGGAGGAGGGAGGGAGGAGGTGGGACTCTCAGGGGTAGGTAGGAGGAGGGAGGGGGAAGGGAGGAGGGAGGGCTCGTAGCGGGAGGTGGTGGGAATTGTGTGTCACGACCAACACCTGACACTTCTACTGTACGCGCGCCGTCGAGAGATGCAGGTGCACGATGGAGCTATTAGGATTATGCTATGCTCCCTCCTCTCACCTCTCCTCCCTTTCTCATCTCCCTCTCGCCTCTCCTTCCATTTCTCTAACCTCTTCCCTCCCCCACTCACGTCTCCTTGTCCCTTTCTCATCTCTCTTTCCTCCTTCCTTCTCGTACCTCTCCCATCGTCTCCCTCTCGCCATCACATCTCTTTTCTCATCTCTCATTCCTTCTCTCACCCCCTCCTTCCCCCTCCCACCTCTTTTCCCTACCCCTCTCACCTCTTCTCCCTCCTCTCTCATCCACCTCTTCTCCCCCCTCTCATCCCTCTTTTTCCCCTCCCTCTCCTTCTCAACTCCTCACCCCCATGTCTCACCCTCTCTCTCACCCTCCCCTCACCCCTCCCTTCTCTCCCTGATCATACGCCCACTACTGGTTTGCCCTACATATGGGTTGCCGATGAGGGAGGGGGGGGAGGGGGACTGACTATGTGTCCAGGGAGATTCCACGCGCCGCAACATAATAATGTCTGTTGCTCTGGGAATTTAATTTAGCTATTCATGGTTCTGTGCGTTTTGTCATTATGCTTTTTGCTTGTTTGACTGTGTATCTATTGTCTGTCGGTTTATTTGTGTTTGTCTGTTCCGTGCGTCTATCTGTCAGTCTATATCTGTCTGTCTGTCTGCCTGCATAAGTACGTGTCTGCCTGTTTGTCTATCAGTCTATATGCCTGTCTGCATGTGTTTGTATGTCTGTCTATTTGTCTATCTAAATGTCTTTCCGTCCGTGCGTCTGCCTTTCTGTCAGCCTCCCTGTCTATCTCTCCCTCTCCCCTCCTCTCTCTCTCTCTCTCGTGGTAGTTCTATGAATGATTATTGTCAATACTTCCCACAAAAAATGACCGAATTAGACACATTCCTTATCATCATCCACTGACCCACAATTGTTTTTTCTTGTCATAACCTAGACGAAAAAAATCAAATAGGGATGTTAAACTTTACAAATTCTTTATATAGATGGCTAAATACTTTGACAATAGAACAGATAATACACTATATGGCAACACAAAATAATTCATTAAAAGATTTGCGAATATATATATATACATATATATATATATATATATATATATATATA
>BOPN01000234.1:335000-347500 GCA_017312705.2 Penaeus japonicus
GGCTCTGCTCCCCCCCTCCCCCTCCCCCTCCTATGATAAGCCCCTTTGACTCCCCCTCCTACCCATCCCCCTATGATAAGCCCCTTTGACTCCCCCTCCCACCCTCCCACCCACCCACCCTTACCCCTTCCTCTAACCTCTGCCGGTCGCCTTGAGCTTCGTCTGGTCTTTCACCCCCTTGGTCCCTCCCCCTCTCCCTTCCCCTCCTTCTCCCTTACCCCCTTTTCTCCTCTTCCTTTGCATTCTTGATTCCTTCTCCTTTACTCCTTTTCTTTCATCTTCTCTTATTCCTTTTCCTCCTCTTCCTCTTCCCTTACTCCCTTTCCTTACTCCTCTCTTACTTCCTTTCGTTACTCCTCCCTTACATCCCTACACTTCCTCCACCATTAACCCCTCCCTTCATCTTTCTCTCCCTTTTTCCGAACATTTATTCCCTCCCCTTCTTCCTCTCTACCCTCCTTCCCACAAACCCTTTGATCTCTCCCTTCCTCTCCCCCATGACCCTTTTCCCCTATTTTTCTCTTCCCTCTTCACCCCTCCTCCAACCCCCTTACTTCTTCTGCCACTCCCCCTTTCCCACACTCCCTTTCCTCTTCCACCTTGACCCTTCCTCTTCCTCTTCCCCCTTACCCCTTCCTACCCCTTACCCCTTACCCATCTTACCTCTTCCCACCTTTCCTCTTACCCCCCTACCCCCCACCCCTCCCGCCCATCTCCCAGCGTCTTTCGATAATGTCATACACGAGTGACCAAAAATGTTTCACTTTGGATTCTCTATTGACTCCAGACATTACGTGGAGGAGATGGGGCGTGTCGCTCTCTTAGACTGGGTTTGGTGTTTGTTCTTTTCTTCATTTTCCTCCTCCTTTTTTTGTTCTTCCTCCTCTTCTTCCTCCTCCTCCACTTTGTATTCTATGGGAAGGTGGAAGAAGGAAGGAGGATGGAAAGGGGATAGGGAGGAAGAGGAGGAGGAAAAAGAGAAAGAGGAAGAGGGGAGGGGAGATGAGGAGGAGGAAAGACAGAAGAGGAAGAGGAGGAAGACGAAGTAGAAGAGGAAAAGGGGAAGGAGAGGAGAGGTAAGAAGAGGAGGGAGAGGAGAGGGCAGAGGAAAGAAGACGGAGGAGAGGAGAGGAGATGAAAGGGAAAGAAGGAAGGTAAGAGAAAGTAGCAGAATGAAGAATGAAAAGAATGAGTGGATGGGAGGTTTGGAAGGAAGAGAGGGGAGAAGAAGGAGAGGAAGAGGAGAGAGTTGAAGAGAGAGGAGAAGGAAAAAAGGAGGAGGAGGAGAGAAGAAAATGAGAAGGGGGGAAGGAGGAGCGAGACGAATGAAAAGAGGAGAGAGGAGAATGAGAAGGGGAGGAGGAGAGAGGAGAATGAGAAGGGGAGGAGGAGGAGAGAGGAGGAGACGAAGAGGAGGAGGAGGAGCAGAGAGAAGAATGAGAAGGGGAGGAAGAGCAGAGAGGAGAATGAGAAGGGGAGGAGGAGCAGAGAGGAGTATGAGAAGGAAAGGAGGAGGAGAGAGGAGAATGAGAAGGGGAGGAGGAGCAGGGAGGAGAATGGGAAGGGGAAGAGGAGGAGAGAGGAGAAGACAAAGAGGAGGAGGGGGAGGAGCAGAGAGGAGATTGAGAAGGAAAGGAGGAGCAGAGAGGAGAGTGAGCAGTAGAAGAGGAGGAGAGAAGAGAATGAGAAGGGGAAGAGGAGGAGAGAGGAGGAAAGAGGCCAATAGGCGAAGGAAGAAGGATGGAGAAGACGTGCTGACAACTTGATACAGATCGCCCCCTCCCTCCGCCGCGCCTTCGAGCCTCGGGGCTGAAGGTCAGACTCGAAGGAGGAAATCCGTCTCATAAATAGGTAGGACGACATAAACATAAGGAAATAAGACGACACCACCCGCCGAAAGACACAAAATGACACGAGACACAAAAGGACAAGGCACGAAAACGACATCATACGTAAATAAAGACACAAAATGACACGTGACACAAAAGGGCAAGGCACGAAAACGACACCATACGTAAATAAAGACACAAAGCGACATGAGACACGAAAGGACAAGACACGAAAACGACACCATACGAAAATAAAAACAAAAACGACACATGACGCAAGCCAACACGATTAGACGACATATCTGCACAGTTAAGGAGCGAAACGAAGACATAGTACCACACTGACACCCACAGACAGAAAATAAGTGCACTATAAAATATAAAAGTAAGTGATAATAACAAGTAAATTCGTGTTTAAGTAAAAAGTATAAGGATTAGGGCGTTAGGAGACATGATAAATATAGTATCAAGATGAAGGATAAGTTTGGATGTAAGATAAGTTAAGCAAAGGATAATTTTGGACGAAGAATGAGTTGAGCTGAAGGATGAGTTAGGATGAAGAAGGGATGTGTAAAATTGGGAGAGGAATTAAACGCATGAAGAGCAATTCTGATGAAGACTAACAAAGCAACAGTCGAAAGAAACAGAATCAAAACAAATAACCAACAAGCAACACATAACACAGGACGACAATATCAACATTCTAAAAAATGATAATAGAAAATTATAATAAGAGTGATGATGATAATCATAATAATAGCGATGAAGACAATAAAACATAAATAAAGTGCAACTCAAAAGAAAAACATCTACTACTGAAACAACAACAAAGCAAATACATCGATTCCAACTCAAAACAAACAAAAAGAAATCCTACCACCAAACAAACACACAATTCTATCTTACAAATCTTACAAATCCAATGAAAGTAGAACACGACAAACAAATACATAACTGAATAAATAAATAAATAAATAAATAAATATATACATATATATATATATATATATATATATATATATATATATATATATGTGTGTGTGTGTGTGTGTGTGTGTGTGTGTGTTGTGTGTGTGTGTGTGTGTATATATATATATATATATATATATATATATATATATATATATATATATATATATATATATATATATATATATATATATATACACATATATAAGGGTAATGTTTACACCGAGTGGGATCCAGGTAGGTATAATGATTATGTAAATAACGCAGGTCTGTTTCGGTGGGAAAGTGTGTTAAACGGTCGCTTTAGACGAAGGTAAAAGGTATGTTATCTCCCGGTGTGAGAGGAAGGGGGAGCGCGGGGGGGAGGGGGGGGTCAGGATCTCATCTGAATATTCGTTTAGAGGAATGTTTGTTAATATGTAATGGGGCGGAATGGGTGGTGGTACAGACAAGGTCGGAGAGATAAGATTTGTTATCGAGTACGAAGCGCAGATATGCTCTCTCGGATGTACATACGTCCATAAATATATGTATGCAGAAACGTACACACCTAGACACAGGCGAGCTTATTCACATAAACATACACATAAGAACATACATACATACGTACATACATTCTCTCTCTCTCTCTCTCTCTCTCTCTCTCTTACACACACACACACACACACACACACACACACATACACACACACACATACACATACACACACACACACACACAAACACATACCCACACAAACACATGCACAGAAGCACACACAAATACACCCCTTCCTACAAACACAAACATTAACACACACATACTTATACACAAAGAAACAGACATTAAAAAAATAAAATAAAATAAAAAGTAAAAATAATGTAAAAAAAATAAAAATAAAAAACACACATGAAAACACCACCCTTATCCCAGGACTCGAATTCACAATTCCAAACACGAAGTGGCTCCGACTTGGCTCACTGGCTGCCGGGGCAAAAAGGGCATCTCAGGCGAAGATGCAATTAGGAATTCTTTTAGAGTGAGATTAGATTTAAATATCTTTTTTTTTCTTTCTTTACCTTGTTGCATCAATAGTCCCTTGCGAGAACAATGAACGATTTGGCGCACGAGCAAAAACCCCGGATGTCTGTCGAGACGCTGGCGAATGTCTTGTCGGTGTACTCCTTTCTCTCTCGATCTGTCTCTGGGTTCTCTTCTCTTTCGCTCTTCTTGTTCTGTCTCTGAGTTCTCTTCTCTTTCGCTCTTCTTGTTCTGTCTCTGAGTTCTCTTCTCTTTCGCTCTTCTTGTTCTGTCTCTGAGTTCTCTTCTCTTTCGCTCTTCTTGTTCTGTCTCTGAGTTCTCTTCTCTTTCGCTCTTCTTGTTCTGTCTCTGAGTTCTCTTCTCTTTCGCTCTTCTTGTTCTGTCTCTGAGTTCTCTTCTCTTTCGCTCTTCTTGTTCTGTCTCTGAGTTCTCTTCTCTTTCGCTCTTCTTGTTCTGTCTCTTTCTCTCTTTATCTGTCTCTGAGTTCTCTTCTCTTTCGCTCTTCTTGTTCTGTCTCTTTCTCTCTTTATCTGTCTCTGAGTTCTCTTCTCTTTCGCTCTTCTTGTTCTGTCTCTTTCTCTCTCTATCTGTCTCTCCCTTGTCTCTTTCGTTCTTCTTGTTCTGTCTCTTTCTCTCTCTATCTGTCTCTGAGTTCTCTTCTCTTTCGTTCTTCTTGTTCTGTCTCTTTCTCTCTCTATCTGTCTCTGAGTTCTCTTCTCTTTCGCTCTTCTTGTTCTGTCTTTTTCTCTCTCTATCTGTCTCTCCCTTGTCTCTTTCGTTCCTGTTCTATCTCTTTCTCTCTTTATCTGTCTCTCCCTCGTCTCTTTCGCTCTTCTTCTATCTCATTCTCTCTCCATTTCTCTTTGTTTTCTCTTTCTCTGTTTATCTTCGTTCTTCTTCCTTCTCTGTCTTCTTCTTGTCTCTTTCGCTCTTTGTCTATCTTGTTCTTGTCTCTTTCTCTTCCCTGCCTCTCTATTTTTTCTTCTCTCTTCTTCTCTCTTTTCATTTCTGTTTCACTATCTCAACTTCTACTTTTGCTCTCCCTCTCCCCCTTCCTCTCCCACTCCCCTTCTCCTTCTCCCTCTCCCTCTCCCTCTACCTTTCCCTCTTCCTCTTCCTCTCCCACTCTCACTCCCAATCACTCCACTTCTCCCACTCCCTCTCCCTCTCCCTCACCCTCTCCCTCTCCCACTCCCCCTCCCACTCCCCCTCACCCACTCCCTCTCCCTCACCATCACCCTCACCCTCACCCTCACCCTCTCCTCCCACTCCCCCTCCCCCTCCCCCCCTCCCTCCCCCTCCCCCTACGTGTATCTATGTGTACATATGTAGGTGTGGATGTGTATATAATGCATGTTTGTTTGTCTCTGCAGACGTGCGGGCGTGTTTGAATAGTCTGTCACGCATGACATACTCCAATTCGTTTTTTTTTCGTGCACGTATTCGTCTTTGTCTAAATCCTTTCACCATATTGCGTAACTTAGGTCACTGTAGATTCATCTCGTCGCACTGTGAACTACCTAACCAGAATGGATATTTTGGTATGATGATGGTGATTATGGTGATGATGATGATGATGATAATGGTAATGTTAATGATAATTATGATGATGATGATGATGATGATGATGATGATGATGATGATGATAATGATAATGACGATGTCGATGTTAATGACGATGATGATGATGACGATGGCGATGATGATGATGATGATGCTGATGAATGATGATGATGATGCTGCTGATGATAATGATGACGATGCTGATGATGATGCTGATGAATGATGATGATGCTGATGATGAATGATGAATGATGATGATGATGATGATGATGACGATGTCGATGTTAATGACGATGACGTGATGATGATGACGTGACGATGACGAGACCATTACCGATAATAACGATGATACAAACAATAGTAAAATGATGATCCTATCAATAAAATGAAATAAAACCAAAGAAATAAACCGCCAATCACCGAGCCTCCGATTCGCTAATCCCAATCCTAGGACTTAAGAGGAGACAACCTGTCGCACCGGCCGTCTCCACGGATTAGCCCCGAGGAATTCCTTTTTTTTCTTCTTCGTCTTCTCCTCTTTATCTTCCTCCTCCTCTTCCTATTCTTCTTCTTCTACTCTTTCATACTCTCCCTCTTCTTCCTCTCCTTCTTTTCCTTTTTCTTCTTGACCTTCTTCTTCTCCTTCTTCTTCTTCTTCTTTTTCTTCTTCTCCTTCTTCTTCTTCTCCTCCCTCTTCTTACAATTACTGTTGTAATTTTTCTCCTCCTCTTGATCCTCTTATTATCATCATCTATATTTGCATTCTTCATTCATTTATTATTATTATTATTGTTATCATTATTACAATTAATATCGTTATTATTGTTATCACCATCATTATCACTCCTCCTCTTAACCCCTCCTCATTCCAATTCTCCTCCCCCTCCCTTTATTTTTCTCCCCCATCCCCCTTCTTCTTCTTCCTCCTCCTCCATCCCCCTTCTTGCTCCTCCTCCTCCTCCTCCTCCCCCTCCCCTTATTTTTCTCCCCCATCCCCCTTCTTCCTCCTCCTCCCCCCCCTTCCTCCCCCAATGATCCCCCATAAGGAAGAGGAAAGAAAGAAGGACTCCCCCCCCTTCCACCACCCACCACCCACCACCCCACCCCATAAAATCCCCCATGCTTGGGATAACCTGCATTCCTTTCCCCCGAAGCCAAAAGGAAAACACAAATGACTCGGTATTTTTTTCAATCACAGTCGGTCACTCAAAAAAGAAAGAAAGAAAGAAAGAAAGAAAGAAAGAAGAAGAAAAAAAAAACATGATGACCACCCATGATCTCGCTAAACTTTTTTTTTTTTTTTTTTTGGTATGTATCTTATTTTTGTATCTTTTTTTTAATCTAATTAATTTCCTTTGGCTGTATTTTCGTTTATCATTGTCGTGTTTTTGAACATCCTTCCTCTTCGTGGAAGTATGAGAACATAATTAAAGTGTTACAATAACATTCTCTCATAATATATCTAATACAATGCATGTATTATAATAGAATATATAATAAGACATAAATATGACACAATACAAGACAATACAAGTGGCAAAAGAAACAAATAGGAAATTATTCAGCAGAAACATACACAGTGAAAAGAATCAGTTTGGTGACAGAGCAGAAGTTTAGCGAAATGTAGCGCTAAAGTGTAGCGCATAATCAGATGCCTGTAAGAATTGTGTATTTGTGTAGCAGGCTAGTGACAACGGCGTCTTGTGAAATAAAACAAAGTGAAATGATGAAATGATGGTGAAAATCGCGATATTTACGTGGGAAAATAAGTACCGGAATGATACACTAATGAAGCGATAAACAGTGAAACTGGTTGTTTTGATACAACTATACTGGGCAATATGTGTGTGTGTGTGTGTGTATGTGTGTGTGTGTGTGTGTCTGTGTGTGTGTGTGTGTGCGTGTGCGTGTGCGTGTGCGTGTGCGTGTGCGTGTGCGTGTGCGTGTGCGTGTATGCATGCGTGCACGTATGTGTGTGCGTGTGTGTGTGCGTATGCGTGTGCATGTCCATGTACGTGTATATATGCGTGCACGTACGTGTGTGCATGTAACAACATTCCCATACCGTATCCATACACCCGAAAACACTCACTCTACAGCAAGAAACCTAGAGGTAAGCTACACGCGGCTGAGAGGCCTGTGTGGGTCAGACGAAAGTGCAGATAACAGAGATAGTACTCCCGATACAAGGACCTCATTTGAATACACTGATGCCTGCTCTGATAATGGAGATCTGGTGGTGGTGGTGGGGGGGGGTGAGGTTCCTCTGGCGATGATGCCCCCTTTCTCTTGGACAGTCGATTTTTAATTAAAAATAGTTTATCAAGAGAAATAATTTGGGATTTAGATGGATTTACCTGTCGTGGAGTCTCGGTTGTAAAGAAGCTTACCTGAAAAGAAGAGAAAATCGGTTAGGTTGATATGATATTGATTAAAAACAGAAAGTCTACTTAATTAAGAGTCGTCAATAATGGTTCCGGTGGTTGTTTCGCAGTCCAAAGATATTACACCTTTGAAGTATTATCTTATATCTTATATATATATATATATGTATATATATATATATATATATATATATATATATATATATATATATATATATATATATATATATATATATATTATGCATACGCGAATGTGTAATCATTTATCAATATACACACGGTTACAAACATACAAACACAAGTAAACACACAATACGTACTTACATACATATACACAAACACACACCCACAATCCCAAACACACAAGCCTACGTACATACATATACAAACACACATACATAAACACACACACAAACACAGCCACATCACCACATCACCACCACAACCACAGAATAAGCACACAACATCACCAACATCACTACAAAGAACAAACACTCATCCCTGAACCCCATCACACCCACCGCAACCAAAATACCTCATTTACCCACATCAATTACGCCGAGAGGAACACATCAGCGCATGAGAAACACAAACAAACAAAAAATTAAATGAAGCACAGCCCACGATAATCAAAGAGGCAATTAACCTCGCTCGTTGTGGCTTCACTTCATTTCGCTTCATTTCACGTGATTCCATACCAAGTCGCCGTCATAAAGCTGTCATTCACATCACGTGATTGGGTTCTCGTCTCGTTTCATCTGTCTGACTGTCTGTCTGTCTGTCTGTCTGTCTGCCTGTCTATATATCTGTTATCTATATATCTGTCTGTCTGTCTTTCTCTTTCTCTCCCTTACTACCTCTGCTTTTGTTTCTCCATTTCTCTTTTCTATCTGTCTATGTCTCTGCCTTTCTCTCCATCTCCCTTTCCCTCTCCATCTCCCTCCTCCTCTCCATCTCCCTTTCCCTCTCCATCTCCCTCCTCCTCTCCATCTCCCTTTCTCTCTCCATCTCCCTCCTCCTCTCCATCTCCCTTTCTCTCTCCATTTCCCTTTCCCTACCCCTCTCCCTCCTCCTCTCCATCTCCCTTTCCCTCTCCTTCTCCCTCCTTCTCTCCATCTCCCTTTCCCTCTCCTTCTCCCTCCTCTTATCCATCTCCCTTTCCCTCCACCTCTCCATCTCCCTCCTCCTCTCCCTCTCACCATCTCCCTCTCCCTCTCCCTCGTCAAATATTCCCAAGTCGAGATTAATTTCCCCGTGTCCTAATTAGCGGGGTGAGAATAGTTAGGCGAGAGCGTGACCCAGACCTCGGGGCGACGGGGATGAGGTGGTGAGAGGGAGGCGGAGAGAAGGAGGAGGAAGTGATGGAGAGAGAGGGAGGAGGTGGAGGAGGGGATGAGGTGGTGAGAGGGAGGTGGAGAGAGGGAGGAGGAAGTGATGGAGAGGAAGTGATGGAGAGGGAGGGAGGAGGTGGAGGAAAGGAGGATGGAAGTGAGGGTGAGGAGTTGAGGGTGATGGAGTGATGGAGAGAGGGAGGAGGTGGAGGAGGAAGTGATGGAGAGGGAGGGAGGAGGTGGAGGAGGGGAGGATGGAAGTGAGGGGGAGGAGTTGAGGGTGATGGAGTGATGGAGAGAGGGAGGAGGTGGAGGAGGAAGTGATGGAGAGGGAGGGAGGAGGTGGAGGAGGGGAGGATGGAAGTGAGGGGGAGTAGCTGAGGGTGATGAAGTGATGGAGAGAGGGAAGAGGAAGTGATGGAGAGAGAGTGAGGAGGTTGAGGAGTTGAGGGTGGAAGTGATGGAGAGGAATTGAGGTGAAGGGGAGGGGATGGTTGTGATGGGAGGGACTGAAGTGACATAGTGGAAATGAGGTGGAGGAGATGAGGGTGGAGGTGGTGAGAGAAGATGAGGTAAAGGGGAGATGAGAGTGGAAGCTGAGGTGAAGGTGAAGTGAAGGGGAGGAGGGAGGAGGAGGCGAGGGGAGAAAGATGAGAAAGAAGGAGCAAGAGGGAGATGTTAAATAAGGAGGGAAGGTGGAAGAGGTGAAGGCGAGGCAGTAGTGATGAGGAGGGAGGGGGGGGGGGGTGATGTGAGGCGCGGCGAGACTGGACGATAAACAGGTGTCGTACCTTCACACACGTGGAGGAGGGGGAGGAGGGAGGAGAGGAGGAGGAGAAGGAAGGAGAGGAGGGGGAAGGGAGGAGAGGAGGGGAGTGGGAGAAGGGAGGAGAGGAGGGGGAGAAGGGAGGAGAGGAGGGGGAGAAGGGAGGAGAGGAGGGGGAGAAGGGAGGAGAGGAAGAGGAGAAGGGAGGAGAGGAGGGGGAGAAGGGAGGATAGGAGGAGGAGAAGGTAGGAGAGGAGGGAGAAGGGAGGAGAGGATAGGGAGAAGGGAGGAGAGGAGGAGGAGAAGGGAGGAGAGAAGGGGGAGAAGGGAGGGGGATAAGGAAAGAGAGGAGGGGGGGGGGAATCCGTGACTACGTCTGTTTTTCATTAATTTAGCTGGAATCATCTTTATTCTAACCCAAAAGATGTCTTCCGCTAGAGGCTAAGTTTTTCTCCCGCCAATCTTGTTTTATACATGAAAAATAATTTTATCTATCTACGCCAATCTCACTTACATGAATTGCTATTCATTCTATCACGATTGGGTCTTTGATTATCCTCAATTTATTTCTCCGTCTTTTGTCCGTCTAGTCCGTCTAGCATACCGATTTCGCTGTACTTCCGTATCGTTTTTCTCTTTCTTTGGTTAATCATTCTATTTATCATCAATATCCTTATCATCATTTTTTTGTTTATGATATTATCCTGATATTCTTCTCTTGATTGCTTTTGCTTTATTTTATTTTTGTCTTTCTTTTTATGTGCATTTCATTTGCGTTTCGGTTTCATTTTTTATTCGCTTTATTACCATGATCCCTATCTCATTTCTGTCTTATTCTCTTTCTCCCCTATTTCCCCCTCTCTCTCTCTCTCTCTCTCTCTCTCTCTCTCTCTCTCTCTCTCTCTCTCTCTCTCTCTCTCTCTCTCTCTCTCTCTCTCTCTCTGTATTTCTCTTTATATCCACCTCTCTCTCTCTCTCTCTCTCTCTCTCTCTGTGTGTGTGTGTGTGTGTGTGTGTGTGTGTGTATTTCTCTTTATATCCACCTCTCTCTCTCTCTCTCTCTCTCTCTCTCTCTCTCTCTCTCTCTCTCTCCCCTCCCCCCCGAAGCAACCTTACAACCAGGAATACCAAAATACCTCAGAAACGCCCCCTAAGGGTTGATCACATGCGGGTACCATCCCTCACGTACCCTGGGGGAGGAGGAGGGGAGGGAGGAGAAGGAGGGAGAAGGTGGTAGAAGGAGAGGGGGGGATTGATGAGGGAGGGTTTAAGTATGGGGAGAGGGGAGGGGGTGGGAAAGAGGAGGAGGGGATACGGGAGACAGAATGAGCTTACGTCAGTCATTCTGCCTGGTTCGCGCTACAGCTTAATTACGTTGAACTTTAATTAATATAGTTTTTCACTATTTTTCTTAAATTGCATGAGGAAATTCAGTTTACAATCTCTGGTGTAATTTATACAACACTCTTGTTATCAGTCAAAAAAATCTGATTACCTGCTATTATTCTCTCTCCCTCTCTCTTTCTCTCTCTCCCTCCCTCTCTCTTTCTTTCTTTCTCTCACTCTGCAATTTGTACTCGCGTTTGTATGTCTCTCTTATATCGGTCAACATTTTAAATTTGTTTGTACACATACAGACACACACACACACACACAGAGAGAGAGAGGGAGAGAGAGAGAGAGAGAGAGAGAGAGAGAGAGAGAGAGAGAGAGAGAGAGAGAGAGAGAGAGAGAGAGAGAGAGAGAGAGAGAGAGAGAGAGAGAGAGAAGACAGAAAGAGAGAATGAAAATGCCAGAACAGTGCCACCAATTCTACACTTCTTGTACTACACATTTCCAGGCATTGCAGGTCAAGTTACCCCCCCCCCCTTTCCCCACCCCTCACCCCCATCCCTTACCGCCAACTACAAGTGCGTACCTGCAACTATGAGTCAATATCAAAATCTTTGCCTCATAGTAGTGTGGCAATATAAGACGGAGAGAAATCTCATACCCGTAAACAAATCAGTATTTCTTTTTTATCTTTATATCATCCGAAATATGTTCTTGAGGAAAAAGAAAGAAACAAAGGGGGAAACTAATTTTAGAAGATTTATTTTTACCTATTTTTACGAGGATGAAATAGATGGCTAGTTGTGAGTGGTGAGGTGATGTCCACATCGCTAGCAGGTAAGTAATCTTTAAGTTCACACTTCGTTAGTTAATCTGTACCCGATCTCCACGCTCTCATTTATGGTATTTCCGCCGGCGTATATGTGATTATGTCTTTTTTATTGTGAAAAGTTATGGGAGGAATGTAATTATTCTTAAGAATGGCTCCAACTGAATACTTTTATAATAGGTATAATTTCACGAAATTCTATCGGAGTCAATTACTCGCCAGTGCCAGACTAACTGCGATCAATCACCTAATGGCTCGATCTATTTACCCGTCTCATCGTAATGAACCACCGAGGCGTTTCCGAACCGTTGTGTCTATTTTGCCGAAACCGCATGCGGAGGAACTCTCCTCAAATGGATACATCTGTGTTTGTACGACTAAAGGCTAGGGACACGACGACAAAGCTTCCCGGCCCTCTGGCGGACAGAGGCGCAACTACGCCGCTATAAACAGTTAGACGCTTCCGCTCTTCGAAT
>BOPN01000234.1:360000-367500 GCA_017312705.2 Penaeus japonicus
ATAATAAATATAAAGATATACATATATGATATATATATAAATATATATATATATATATATATATATATATATATATATATATATATATATATATATATATATATATATATATATATATATATACCTACACACACACACACACACACACACACACACACACACACACACACACACACATATATATATATATATATATATATATATATATATATATATATATATATATATATATATATATATATATATATATATATATATATATATATATATATGTATATGTATATATATATATAAATATATATATATACATATATATATATATATATATATATATATATATATATATATATATATATATATATATATATATCTCTACACACACACACACACACACATATATATATATATATATATATATATATATATATATATATATATATATATATATATATATATATATATATATGTGTGTTTGTATATATATATATATATATATTATATATATATATATATATATATATATATATATATATATATATATATATATATATATATATATATATATATGTATATATATATATTTATATATATATGGCGGGGAAATATTGAGAGAAATGTATGTGTGGATATGCATATGTATATATATATATATAAATATATATATATATGTGTGTGTGTGTGTGTGTGTGTGTGTGTGTGTGTGTGTGTGTATATATATATATTCATTTATAGATACACCAATCATGGCATAATCTTGGTAAAATTATCACACATACTATCAAATTTGTTTGCACAAAATAGTAACAGTAACAATAACCATCGTCACTATTATCACCATCATCATAACAATAATAATGATATTATCGCTACCATCATCACAACAACTACACCTCAAAACAACCACAACTAACAACAACAACAGTGTTCGTAGCAGTTCTTCATTAGCAAAGCACTTACCTGTTGCTCTCAAGATATCAGGACCTGAAAATAAAACGATATGGAATTAGATTTTGGCTTGCAGAGATAAATTTGATTATACAAAATGGTGTTGATAGGTAGACATGAAAAGGAAGGAAGATGTGAGAGTAGGCAACAGGACATATATATGTAGAATGAAGGTGATAGAAAATATATACAGACGGATTTTGATCTGCCTTGGAAAGATCGTACATGAAATAGAATACTTTTGCGCAATGTATCTATGGATACAGACGAATAAGATAAAAGTAATTTCTCGATATTGAGAACACACGTGCGGACATAAAGTTTGATATTATTGTAATAGTAACTTAAAACAGAATTATTATTATTATTATCATTATTATTATTATTATCATTATCACTATCATTATTATTATTATATCATAAGTCACCTACTATAAGCCTTCATTACTGAAAACAAATCATATACAAATATAACTGTAAATATCACTTTCATTAAGATTAAATATGAGTATCAAGTCAACCTGAAAACCTTATTAAAGGGTTCCAAACATCTCAATTTAAAAATGCATAAAGTTTTATAGTTACCCATAGAGCGTTGACTGACCAAAGAAAACTTAAAAAGGTACTGATGAGCGGACTGTCTTTAAGGGGTGACTCTTATATATAAGTTCTAAGTTCTAGTAGATTTATTTCCTTCGGTTTTACAGATATCAAACATCTCTCAATTCCATATACATATATATTAATCTTTGATACAAGACAAAGATAATATAATGACAATCCGTTGCTATATATAAATAGAAGTTAAAGAAGATGAAAAACAAATATCTATACATCTGCGGACCGTACTTACTTTATGTTTTCATTTGATTATTAATTTAGTCATTGATAGATCATGCTCACGCCGTAAAAAAGGCTGAAGATAAGAAAGTAAAAACAAAAAAGATGATTGAAATGGGTAAAACAAAACATTAAAAGAGAATGGTGAGAATAATAGTAATGATGATAATAATAATCATAATGAAAATAATCATATTTATTATCACAATAATATCATTAACAATAATAAAGACATTATATTAAAGATATTGGTAATAATAATAATTATTATTATTATTATATAATATCAATGATATTGGTGGTAATAATAATAATAATAATAATAATAATAACAATAAAAATAATAATGATAATAATAATAATAACAATGATTGATGATGATGATGATGATAATAATGATGATGATAATAATAATAATAATAAAAAGGACAATAATAATGATAATGGTAATAATGATTATTAATGATAATAACAATGATGATAAAAATAATAACAAAAGTGAAAATGAAAATGATAATAATGAGAATAATGATAATTATATATCATATATATCTAAAACAACCACAACAACAACAGTAACAAATATTAATAACGATAACAAGAAGCATATAATCAATACCAATAATAAAAAAATACCGATAATAACAGCAATAACCCCAAAAACAACATCGCCAACAACAACAAAAAACAATAAACAAATATACAACAGACAAACAGACAACAATACAAGAATGGAAGAAAAACAGACCCCTCCTGCAAGATCACATCAGGTGCGAGGAAAATAAGGCAAAAGGAAAACAAGAAGTGTACACAGATACCGAAGCGTGGGTCGTACGTCTTCAGTGTCCGCCAGAGCAGTCATTATCCGTCTGAAGGAACACGTGACTTCCGTTCAGCGAGACACCCTCTCACCTTTTCCCTCTGCACTTTTCCCTTTTCCCTTTTCCCTCTCCCTTCTTCCCTCTCCACTTTTCCCTCTTCCCTTTTTCCCTTTTCCCTCTCCACTTTTCCCTCTTCCCTTTTTCCCTTTTCCCTCTCCACTTTTCCCTTTTCCGTTTTTCCACCTTCCCTCTTCCCTTTTCCCTTTTCCCTCTTCCTTTTTCCCTTTTCCCTCTCCACTTTTCCCTTTTCCCTTTTCTCTTTTCCGTTTTTCTTCTCCTTCCCTTCTTCTTGTAATGCCTTTCTACACCCCTTTTGTCTCTTCTACTTCTAGCTTTATTAATGCTTTATGCCCCGATGCCCCGTCTCTTTTTTTCTTCTTTTTTTCTTTATCTTTCTTCTTCTTCCTATTCTTCTTCATCTTCTTCCCTTTCCTCTTCTTTTTCTTTCTTCTTCATCTTTTTCTTCTTATTATTCTTCTCCTTCCTCTTTCTCTTCTTTTCTTGCTTTCTCTCTACTCCTAACTTTCCCTTCGCTCTCCCCTTCTACATTCTAATCCCCTTCCCCTCTCCTGACCTTCCAGTCCTCCACCATCACCCTTTACTACTCTTCTACAACATCTCCCTCTCTTCTCCTAACCTTCTACAACCTCCCTTTCCTTCTCTTTCTACCCTTCTACACACAAACAACCGTATTCTTAATATTCTTCGCATTGTCGTATTCCGAGTCGTATTGTTCTCGTATTGTCGTATTCCGAGTCGTATTGTTCTCGTATTGTCGTATTCCGAGTCGTATTGTTCTCGCATTGTGCTTATGATCTTCACGAAATATTATTGGAACGATTGTCACGGCATTCGTATTGTATTCGTATTGGTACGTTCTATGGCAAAGGACTAAGGATACGGTTGTATGTCTCTCTCTCTCTCTCTCTCTCTCCTCTTCCTCTCCTTTTTCTCCCTTGCTCCGCCTCTCATTCCACACCCTCTCCTCCCCCCTTCCTCCCCTATCACATTCTGACCTCTCCCCCTCTTCCCCTTCTATATACCCTCCCTCCTTCCTTCCCTCCCTACCCCCTCCCCCACAGACGGATATGAGTAATATGAATTTGGTTTTGTGGGTGACACTCAATTTTGATGAATGAATCTAGATTTTTGTTGAATCGTCCGTTTTCTGAGTGGATCACACGCACGCATGCACGCGCGCGCGCACACACACACACACACACACACACACACACACACACACACACACACACACACACACACACACACGCACGCACCAAAGCAAATGAGTAGACACATAAATACTGATAAAAATAAGATAAAATTTACAATATGCAATCATTCAATCCAATTTGTATCTGCAACAGTTCCCATCCCAAATTGCAATAAACGATCAACCACTTGAAAAAAAAAAGAAATAACGTCCGGTCAGTATCCTCAAAGACATTAAAGGAATAGTGATTTTCCAACCCTATTTTCTTATATATATATATATATGTATGTATATATATATATATATTTTTTTTTTCTTTACTAGAACAATTTTATTTTTGATTTATTGATTCCAGAGGAGTGTTTTCCTCCCATTTTTCTCCTATGTTTTCGACCTTTTTCCTCCAAACGAAAAATACCCTCTCTCCTCCCCATTTTCATTTTTTCCCTTTTTTCGACTTTTTTCCTCAGACGAAAAACACCTTCTCTCTCCATTTTAATTTTTTCCCTTTCTTCGACTTTTTTCCTCAGACGAAAAACACCTTCTCTCTCCATTTTATTTTTTTCCCTTTCTTCGACTTTTTTCCTCAGACGAAAAACACCTTCTCTCTCCATTTTAATTTTTTCCCTTTCTTCGACTTTTTTCCTCAGACGAAAAACACCTTCTCTCACCTCCCTATTTCCATTCTCTCCCTTTTTTTCCTTTTTCCTCAAACGAAAAACACCTTCTCTCACCTCCCTATTTTCATTCTCTCCCTTTTTTCGACCTTTTTCCTCAAACGAAAAACACCTTCTCTCACCTCCCTATTTCCATTCTTTCCCTTTTTTTTACCTTTTTCCTCAAACGAAAAACCCCTTTTCTCACCTCCCTATTTTCATTCTCTCCCCTTTTTACCATTTCCCTCAAACGAAAAACACCTTTCCTCTCCTCCCCATTTTCATTCTCTCCCCTTTTTTACCCTTTTCCTCAAACGAAAACCACCCTCTCTCACCTCCCTATTTTCATTCTTTCCCTTTTTTTTCCCCTCCGACATAAACAAGCAATTGAGCAGTCACCTCACGCGCGATGCCTCATTGAAACTGTCAGTCAACACGAAAATATAAGTTTCATTATATGTTTTCCTTCGCAAGAGGCCAAGAAGGTGATGTGTGTGCGTCTGGTGGGAACGTCCGGAGGCGCCGACCCCTTTCAGGACATTAAAATTCGGTGAGGGATAAGGATGAGGAAATGAGGGAATGAATACGAAAGTGAAAATTGAATTGATTAAAAAAAGAACGTGTAACATGCATGGATCAATACATAAAAAGTGGGTTTGATAATTATGATGATAATGATAGTAGAAATTACAACGATTATAATAATCATTATGATACTAATACTATTAATGATAATACCAATAATGATAATCAATGACAATGATCATAACAATAATACTAATAACAACTATCATGATAATAATGATAATAAAAGTACGTAAAAAATGATAATGCTCATGCATTAATTAAGAATACAAAATAACAATGACAAATACAGAAAAATTGAAAAAAATGAAGAAACGTTTTATTTCTTTCGCAGTTTCTAAATGATTTTAATTTTATCTTTATCAAACTATCTTATATACGGATTTAAACCATTTAAAACCCACAGTCACCCTAATAACCTCAAACAAGGCTACATTTTGTCCATTTTTTTCAATCACTTTCACCTTTGTTGCATTGCAGAGAGAGGAATGTCCACTCGTAATAAAAACACCCATTACCCTTCAGTATATATGGAGTCATAAACCTGAATAATATGCCAATAATATCGGTCCCTCCGAATAAAAAAAAGTATGTAAAATCCGGTCACGTTAATTAAAATAAACCGAAATTCGTGACTGATGGGAATATCACTCTTAAAAATATATGTAACAAGGATGAAGGAAGATGCTTGATATATTTACGAAAAAGGGAGATATTTTTTCGATTATTTTCTTAAATAAGTAAATGAGAAGTCTTATATCATCCGCAATGTAATAAAAAAAACTAGATGATACACACACACACACGCACACACAAATACACGCACAAACACACACACACACATACATACGCCAAAGCACACATATACACAAAACACACACACACAAACACACACACACACACACACACACACACAAACACACACACACACACAAACACACAAACCCACACACCCCCCCCCCCCACACACACACACACACAAACCCACACAACCCCCCCCCCTCCCACACACACACACACTTGCCGTTATCACAACAACCCTTTTTCCGGCGTATAACTGTCACACCAAATCTTACTACGGCGTAATCACAAACATTCCCAGGGAGCAAGAAGTGTACAGTACGTAGCACCGGACGTTCATGCCACACGCTCACATAAAACCTGTGTGCGTATGTATGTATGTATGTAGACGAATTCGTGGGAATTTTGTGCCGTGTGGACGACGTGGTTCCAATATTTGTCATCTATTTCTTCTTTTTTATCTACTTTTTTATCCTCTTCTTCTTCTTCTTCTTTCTATTTGTTTTTCTTTTTTTTCTTCTTTCTTTTGTCTTCTTCTCTTTCTTCCTTTCTTACTTTCGTTACACCAACGTCAGACTCGGCGAAGACACATCTGGCAGTATAGTGATAGATAGCGTCTTTATTCACGGTAGAGTAAGCGAGAGAGAGAGAGAGAGAGAGAGAGAGAGAGAGAGAGAGAGAGAGAGAGAGAGAGAGAGAGAGAGAGAGAGAGAGAGAGAGAGAGAGAGGGGGGGGGGGAGATAGATGGATATATAGCTAGATAGATATATATATATATATAGAGAGAGAGAGAGAGAAATAGAGATAGATAGATAGATAGATAGATTGATAAATAGACAGATAGATAGATAAATAGACAGATAGATATAGAGAAATAAAGACAGATTTACAGAAATGAAAGAAACAGATAAAGCTATTCGAGTAAAGCGATCCCCAGAATCCATTCCACGTGACGGGTTCGAACATCCACCAAACACAGCCGATTTGCCGGCGTTTTGTTTACAACCACTTCCGGTTGGAGCGTCAGGTGGTGACGGTGGTGGACTCCCCATGGTGGAGAAGAGGGGGTGGGGAGGAGGAGGGGAATGGGGAGGTGGATGATAGGTGAAAGAGAAGAAGAAGAGGGGAGAGGAGGTGGATGATATGTGGAAGAGAAGAAGAAGAGGGGAGGGGAGGTGGATGATAGGTGGAGGAGAAGAAGAAGAGGGGAGGGGAGGGGAGGGGAAGGTGAGGGGGGGAAGAGGAGTAATGGAGGGAGGGGAAGGAAGATGAAGGAGGCATAGGGGAGGGAGAGGGTAAGGAGAGGAAGGGGATGGAGAAGAGAACGGTGGAAGAGGAGGAGGGGAGAAGGGTGGGAGAGGAGGAGGGGAGGGGGGTCGAAGGAGACGAGGAGAGGGGGGAGGTAGGTGACTCCGTTGAATTAACGGTGTGTCCCCCTGTGGCTTGCAGCACATGCACTCTTTGCCTTCAAGCACTGTGCTAGCGTCACCAAGGATGTGTTATGTCGTCTAACAGATATGAAAGAAGAGAATTGAATTGCAAGCAAGAAAGTGTTATATGCATTATTTGCACTCGACTT
>BOPN01000234.1:387500-392500 GCA_017312705.2 Penaeus japonicus
TATCATTCTCCTTCTTCAAATTCTTCTTCTTCTTCTTCTTTCTCCTGGCCTTGACAACGGGTTCTGCCCAACGTCACTTACTATCTCCCGAGATAAACAAATGAATAAATAAAAAATCTAGTTGTGAATTCGAAAATACTCTGCCTCTCGTATGTTGCATTTTGCAACTTCTTTTCCAATACTACATACATACCGTATCAACCTTATCTCCTACTAGTTAAAGAATAAAAATAATAATACAAAAAACAAACAAATAGGAAAAATAGAACAACAGACACCTGTTTGCAACACCGTATGACGTAATCATCTTTGGAAATTAACTCTTGATTAGCGAAGATTGCAAGCGTCATCTATGCCACATGCCTCGATCCCCGTGTTATATATCCGGCCAAAATAACAGGCAGATTCCCCGATCAGGTGAGACAATGGCGAGGCATCAAACGGCATTTTCTAAGAGGAAATGATAATGGTTCCTCTCGTTTAGGTCTTTCAAAAACAATGCAATGCAACTCGGATATCTGCAAGAATAGAGCTTGTTAGTATTCATTATTTCCTAACTGATGTTGCAAACGGTTCATACCTTCTATTGTGGGATGCACGCCCCTTTTTTTTCAAAGGCCTTCGGCTCTTTGGATGTATGTGTTTTATTTTCTTCTACGTTACTTTCTGAATATCTGTATTTGCTTTTGATTTTTCTGGACGTATTTTTTAAAATTCACTAAATCCTTAACATTTTTATGCAAGATACTGAAATTATAAGTATTAACCATTCTGTAGTTTACAAAATTCATATAGAATAGCACTATTCATCTCAAACATATTTTTTTATCCATTTATACCAATCATAAAGACATATACAAACACACATACAAACACACATTTAGACACTTTCTCGCATACGCAAACACGCACACACACACACACACACACACACACAAAAACACACACAAACACACACACGTGTATGCAATCAAACAGTCTCACACACAAGATCCTACGATGCAATCCAGCCTGACGTCACAGCAGGCGTCCGAAGAGAACAGGAAAACGTAAAGATATGGAAGAGAAAGCAACATAGTGTACATCAGATAAGCACCATATATATTTCTCTTATCTAAAAAAAAAGCTTTTCTCCTCTGTGTACTCGGAATATCCTTTATCTATCATGAATCTTCTTCTTCTCTTTCTTTTCTTCCTCTTCTTTATCCTCCAACTCTACCACTAACTCTGTCTTCATTTCCTCCTCCTCATACACGTCTTCCTCTTCTTCCACTTCCTCCACCTCTACCTCTATCTCCACCTCCTTTTTTTCCCTCCTCCGCCTCCTCCTCTTCTCCTTCCTCCTCCTGCACCCCCACCCCTTCCCCCTCTTCCTCCTACACCTCCACCCCCTCTTTCTTCTCTTCTTCCTCCTCCTCCTCTTCCTCCCCCTCCTTCCCCATCTCCCATCTCTCCTCATTTCATCTCTTTCTACTACACCTTCCACCTTTGGCAGACTAAAATATACAAATGGCTCTCCCCTTTTGAACATGTATTTTCAACAAGGGACTGAAAGTAGCAATATCACGTGTTCCAAGAAAATGAACCAGTGATTGCCTAGAACTTCATCGGAGTTCTTGTGGAACTGCTGAAGATATTCTTATACATTTCTTCCCTTATTTGCTGCGAATCACCACGCTGATGATATAAATAATAATATAAAAAAACATTAAGCGTAACTACCTCTACAAAAGCATTGTTATAAACCTCTGCTTTGAATCAAATAATCTTATATTGGATAATCTCGGGACAATATAGCAATTTTTTTTACAAACCCTGCATCATCTGAACCATGAGAAATCCCCAAGGAAAAAATCAACAAAGTTTTAACCGATTCTCAAAAACAAAAAGAAGAATGGACACCCTAATGAAACACGTTCCGAACACGTTTCGATCCCTCCTTCAAAATCCCGACAAGTTTCCAACAGGATACCACGAAAACAAATCCGATCCGACACTTCCAAACAACAATAAAACAAAACAAACCTTAAACAATATCGATAATCAACCTACTTGATGACAACAAGTAAGGAAATCAATCAAAACATCCTTCTCAAAACAAGCCCTCACGAACACCTGGGTCCTACGTCATCTACTCCGTAACCTCCTGCGGGCGTGACTCTTAAGACGCCCTTCACTCCTTATATGGCCAGTGCCTCCTTCTCCTCCTTCCAGGGTGGCTGACCGTGCCGCTACAACAAGCCAAAGGAGAGAGCCATTTGTATATTTTAGTCTGCCAAAGGTGGAAGGGGTAGAAGGAGATGAAAGGAGGAGAGATGGGAGGTGGGGAAGGAGGGGGAGGGGGAGGGGGAGAAGAGGAGAAAGAGGGGGAGGAGGAGGAGGAGAAGGAGGAGGAAGAAGAGGAGGAGGCGGAGGAGGAAGAAGAAAAGGAGATGGAGGTAGAGGTAGAGGTGGAAGAAGTGGAGGAAGGGAAGGACGAGTATGAGGAGGAGGAGGAGGTGGAGGTAGAGTTAGTGGTAGAGTTGGAGGATAAAGAAGAGGAAGAAAGGAAGGAGAAATAGAAGAATAAGAAGAGGACGACGAAAAAAGAAGGAAGAGGTACAGTTGGGTCGCTCCTTACAGGGAGAGGGAGTCCATAATCGTTTTCCACTTTGCTGATCTAAAAGGAATATCACATTAGCTTTCATCTGTATTCCGTATGACGTCATCAACTGCATTTGCACATTCCTGCAACTAATAGTTTCCGTTCCGTCAGGTAGGGGGCACTATCATATCATCCGTAGTTTGTTCGTGACATGCGACGCTAAGCTGTGCATGACTTATTGAAGAATCACTTACTTACGAATGGATTACTTACGAATGACTTCGTTTGTACGTAACTCACCTAGCCTGTGAATGACTTCCAAGTAATATATAACTTTCAAATGGATTACTTACAATGATTCCTCAAAGAAAAAAGACTTAGTCGCAAATTACTTACAGCACCCCCACACCTCAAAAAAAATAAAAATAAAAATAAATAAATAAATAAATAAAATATCCCCTTTTTCACAACCTCTAAAATACACTTACTTACAACACCCCCCCTCAAAAAAAAAATATATATAATAATGATAATAAAAAATAAATAAATAAAATAAAAAACTTTTTCACGACCTCTAAAATACACTTACTTACACCCCCCCCCAATCAGAAAAAAAAGAAAAAAAAGTCATCCCCTTCTTCCCAACACAACGTTCGCCTGTTGTCTTCCTCCCTCCCTTGTCTCCGTCTCTGTCGATCTTCACAATGAGTCCAGTTCGCCCAACTCTAATTAAAAACAGCGGCTGGGGAAGAAGAAGAAGAAAAAAAAAACCACCTTGTGTCATATTCATCTTGAGTTAATTGATGTTAACCCGAGCAAAAACTTGCCTTCTTAAGTTCGGCCAGCCTATCGCCTGCAAAAATGACGAGGAATTTTCTCTCTTTTTCTTTTTTGGATATCGGGATAACATCAGTTTCATAGGCAGGGCATCACCGGAGAGTGGGTATCCCTGTCGCTATGGAAACCAAAGGGGTGATTAACCAAAGGGATTCAATCCTGTTTTATGTCGTTTCTAAACAGTGTCACTCTGAGACCTGGAATGTTGCCTGATAATCTTTTTAGATGAGAAAAAGAGAGAGAGAAAAACGTGAATTGTGAACAGAGGTCAATGCGTCTCTCTCTCTCTCTTTCTCTTTCTCTCTCTGTCTGTCTCTCTCTCTCTCTCTCTCTCTCTCTCTTTCTCTCTCTCTCCCTCTCTCTCTTTCTCTCTCTCTCTTTCTCTCTCTCTCTCTCCCTCTCTCCATCTCTCCCTCTCTCACTCACTCACTCACTATTACTCATATTCATACTCTTACACTTACTCTTAACTCTCACTCTCACTTACTCTCTATTTTTTTATATTACATACTCGTGTGCAACCGCGATAGATGTGCAAATGAATCGATCGTATTATCATAATTGTCCTGGATACATATCGCCACATGCAGACAGACACATGGCTCGTTGGCTCCACTCCAGCTCCGCGTCCGGGATGTAACTTATTGAAGAACATTCTAACAATACCCCAAAAAGAACAATGATAATAATAATAATAATGATAATAATGATAATGATAATAATAATAATGATAATAATAATGATAATAATAATGATAATAATGATAATAAAAATGAAAATAGTAATAATAATAATGAATAATAAGAACAATGATAATAATAATGATAATAATAATAATCACTATCATTATAATGATAATAATAATAATCACTATCATTATAATGATAATAGAAATGATAATGATGATGATAATGATAATAAAGATAATCATGATAAAGATAATAACGAGAATGATAAAGTAAAAGTAATGATAAAAGACGAAGATTATATGAATTTAAATTAAAGAAAGGCTCTCAACTACCTTTGCCTTTAACCATGCAACGAAGCATATCATTACTGTTTCACTTAATGACGCTACTGCCATTTATCCAAATGAAAAAAAAAAAAAAAAAAAAAAACAGTAAGTCATAATGTACAGCAACTGTGAACTGTGATCGCCATGACCTTTGAACCCTCCTCTGAAGATACGTCTTGTTTAAGTGATGGTAATGCTTATAAGTTCAGTTTTATCCCTCCACCTGATCTTACGAAGTTGCTGAGTCATTCGAGAGCGTCGTGTGTATCTGCATCGTTCTTTGATAACCATAATTATTGAGGGAAACTGGACAACCTTGTCGGGGATTCGTAACTCTAAGCTTTTGAGAATAGAACGATTTCTAAGATGGAAGGTGAAGTAAAGTAATGATAAAGTTGGGAAATAGGTAGAAAACGAGAGAGTTAGGTGATGGAAATAGGTTGGATTAGAGTATAATTGTCATAGTTAGAAATTGGGATTTCGTAGGATGATATCTAAGATGGAAGGTGAAGTAAAGTAATGATAAAGTTGGGAAATAGGTAAAGACGAGAGAGTAAGGTGATG
>BOPN01000234.1:397500-402500 GCA_017312705.2 Penaeus japonicus
ACCTTGTCTGACATGCTATAATTCATGTTCATGTTTTTTTCCATTGGCCTATTTTTCTTGCGTTTATACCATGAACAAGATGAGGTGTATTTACTAGTGATGCTGTTTGATATTCTATAATATTAGTGTGTTCCATATGCTATTCATATATTCCATTCGACTGTTTTCTCTCTCTCTCTCTTTCTCTTTCTCTTTCTCTCTCTCTCTCTCTCTCTCTCTGTCTCTGTCTCTGTCTCTGTCTCTGTCTCTGCCTCTGTCTCTATCTCTATCTCTCTAGCCCTAGTCCCTTTCTCTCATCCCTATATATCATCCATTTCCATTAACATCATTTAAACTTTTATAGCATAAAAAAGAAGAATTCATTATGCTAAAAGCCCTGCTTCACATAATTTAACATCAACCCACTTCATATAGGCCTATCCAACCATCAAAATCATTCCTCTTTTCCAATTTTCCTTTCCCACTCACTCACAACCCCACCCCCAACCCCCCTCCACCCACCCACCCACCCCACCCACCCACCCCACTTCCCCAAACTTGCAACCAGCACAAGTTACGACTTAGAAGCATTATGTCTTCATAAGTATCCCAAGCACTTACAAACAATCGGTTCTGCAAGACCCACGAGGAAATACGAGTCAACGAGCGTCTTGCAAGCTTGAGCGGAGGAAGTCTTACGAGTGAGAGCTGGGTTTCAGTGACGCACGTTGTTGTCCAGGAATCTGAGTGTTGTGTTGTTCGTTTCTTTCTTTATTTGGGTAATCATGGTTTTGTTGTAGTTATGTGAGTTTATGTAAGCTATGTGTATCCTTCAATGAGTAAGAGTAGAGGTATAGATGGATATGAATATTGTTCGTGTATATGTTTTAAGAATAAGTAAGAATACATGTATACATGCCTACATATACATACATGTACACATACATGTACAATCCCACACACACACACACACATACACTCACACACACACACACACACACACACACACACACAATACATGTGCTTTAGCATGTGAATGCAAAGATATGTATGCATGCATGTTTGTGTAAATACGTGTTAGGAATAAGCATTCCAGATATGAGCACTTAAAATGCCAAGACCATAGGGAGACAAATATAGCCAACAAACAAATAAACAAACAACCAAGCAGATATGACATAAGAAGCCCTATAATATATCACAAGCATAACCTTCCGCCGCGTCAGCTGATAATCTGAATATATGAATTAAATTATGACAAAGATATATCTATTTACCTTCTTTCTAGTAAATAAATATCAATATTAAAGTCTCCCTTTTCAAATCCTCGAATTTATACACAAACACTAGGGTCCAGAAATGAATAAACACACTTTTTTTTAAACAATAAATATATAAAACTTGAGCATGTATTACCTGTTAATATTTTCCTAAAATCACTTAGCTTCATCAGGCTTTACACTAAGACACTTTGCCAAATGTTCTTGAAATCTTTCTAAGGTCTAAGAAGAGAATACATTACATACGAAAACTCTTTCAAGTGTTTGGATATTTTTTGCCTCTCACTTCTCTCCTCTTTCTCTACTTTTCTCTTTTTTGTTAATTTTCTTCTGATCATTCTCATCCTCTTCTTCCTCTTCCTCTCTCCTCCTCTTCGTCTTCGTTATAATTCTCTTGAGGCATGGGAACATTCACACATGCGATTACAAAGGTTCCTATAGAGCATGATATGAATACCAATGTTATTCATACCATGTTATCCGAATGCCCCTTTAACCGTAAGAACCTTTTCTATCCTGGGCAGTCACTAGGGAATTAGCGGACAGGAAAACAGGAATCTTGTAGACGATTAGGTTTCCTTGACAAAGAGGGCCTATTTTAGGTCTTTATTTTGTGGGGTTTCAACTTCCGAGAAATAATAACTTATTACGTAATTTTGTCCTTGGCCTGCGTTCTCTGGAATGTCTTTGTTGTGGATAGTAAAGCAGTGTTTTATTTTTCTTCTGAAATTCGTCTTTCTTCATTCGGTTATATCTAGGGATTAGTCGCCCCCCCCCCCCTCCCTCAAAGGGTAATAAAGATGGGGAAATAAGTAATGAGGCAAGGATGAAATGAAGAAAAGAAATAGACGAATCTTTATAAAGTTCTCATCATCAAACTATTGTCTTCGGTGTATACCTTGCATCCCTCTTTCTCTTTTTTTCGTATTCTCTACAATTCTTAACTAGAAAAAAAATCCTGATATATGCTACCTTATAAATACCTCTTATTAGACCTGTACCCAACAACAACAAAAAACGTACAGCCAACAATAAAAACTCTTCAAAATTGCTTCTTTTTTTAAAATCAAGAATGTAAATAAGATCAAATAATACCCACAGCTTTGCCAAACGAAGCAATATTCCCAAGCCAGGCACCCACCACACAAACCTCTCCCGCGCCGACGCACTTCGACTCGTCGCTGTTATGCATACATTAGTATACCCCCGAAGCCCATTTTCTATAATGTACGTGCCTTGATTGGGGTAATTTGGCAGTCGAGGTCATGGCTTCGGTTTGACCTTGAGGCGTAAAACAGACAGAGAAATACCCTTTTTTTTCGTGATTATTTAGTGTGAGAAGATGAAGTTCTTCTGGAGACGACTGGAAGTGTGATTGATAAAACGAAGATATGGAGATGATAACACGGTTTTTTTATCATTATTATTATCTGTCATCTACTTTCCACTGCAGTGATTGACCCCTCGTCGAGTCTTACGTAATCATTCCATATCATAAAACAAAATTAAACCAATATCGAGGACATCTGACTAGTCCTCAATAACCTTCAGTTACCATAACAATTAATCTACAAATGAAACACTGCATGCAACTAATACAATAACAACCATCACCAACCATCATTCCCGAACAGAAAGCATCACAAAAACACCGTGTCTTTCTAATCAAAATAACAACCACTAAGAGAAGCTACATCTCACCCCTCCCTCCCTCCCTCCCTCCCCCCCCACCCACCCACCGTCTCTCAAGCCCTTAAATCCTGAAGAATAAAGTCTCTAGCATTTCCTGTCGTCGTGTCCCATAAGCTATCCTAAAGGGACCCTCTTGCTGCTCCTAAACTCAAAATTAGGATTACAAGGATAGAGATTAAGAGGAGATTTATTTACTTCACAAGGCAAGAGGTGTAATTAAGTAGAAAATTGTTTAAATGAAAATAACGGAAAAAAAATCGAAACGCGCCAATAACATCTCTCGTGTTGACTTATTTCTACCTTTTTTATACATTTGTCATAATGTAATTAAAACGCTTCGATGATCACTTCATCAGAATTATATGCAAATTCTGATGAATAGAGAATCGAAACGTTAATCCCTTTATTTGCATTTATCACAACGAGAAGCAGAGGCGAAAGCAATAGCAAACAGGAACAACAAGAACAAAAATAACAACAAAAGCAACAGCAAACAGGAACAACAAGGGCAAAAACAACAACAAAAGCAACAGCAAACACGAACAACAAGAACAAAAACAACAACAAAAGCAACAACAAACAGGAACAACAAGAGCAAAAACAACAACAAAAGCAACAGCAACATTTGCAACAGAAGAAACAGGAGGAAGACCAAGAACAGGAACAAGAGCCGGAGAAGAAGATGAAAAAAGAAAGAGAAAAATCATGCTCAATTAATGAATCATTCAGACATAATAATAGAATCAATAAAATAAACGAAGGTCTGGATGCGTCACTCACTTCATGTCGTTACGTCACATCACAGCCGAAAGCAAATCTTAACTGAATAATTACTCTGACTCTTCTGGCTTCTCAAAAGCACTGAGCTCACCTGGAAAGAAAGAAAAGAAATAATTAAGTCAACTAGGAGAGATTATCTTCATCACAGTGATAATTAAGTGCAATTTAGATGATACAGAATCATCAGTGAGGGCTTTTATTTTCCCTAATAGTAAAGAGAATAATGCATATATACGTATTGTCACTAGGATGATACAATAAAAAAAGAAGACAAACAACCAAAAATAGCAAAATAAAATCCAATACTATTTAATCATATAAAAACTAAATAAAAAAATAAAATAAAAAACTCCCTCTCAACCAGCGGACACACAAGAATTCACAAAGCAAAACAATAGCATTTAAACGAAGGGAAACGGTTTGAGGGCGAGCCAATGAGGAAACAAAAGAGGAGGAGGTCACCGGACGCGGTTGTTTGGGGGGGGGATGGGGGTGGGGGTGGGGGTGGGGGGGAGTGGGGGGGGTTGAAGAGG
This sequence comes from Penaeus japonicus, assembly GCA_017312705.2. Taxonomy (NCBI): domain Eukaryota; kingdom Metazoa; phylum Arthropoda; class Malacostraca; order Decapoda; family Penaeidae; genus Penaeus; species Penaeus japonicus. The sequence goes on from BOPN01000234.1 coordinate 401,765, forward strand.
AAGCCTACAGTGGCAAACCGACAGGGATATTGCACGGTCTGCTCGTGCGATGTTGATCGTGAATGAGAGATTTTGCGTCGTGGCTGTGGAAGTTTTGAGTTGGATGGTTCTGTTTTTGTTTTTTTTCTGTGTTTATTTGTGGAAAGAGGGGGAAAGGGAAGGGGAGGGGAGGAGGAAGGGGTGGGGGTGGGGGCGGGGAGGAGGGAAAGGACCCCCTGGCGTTGCAAATTAGCAGACATAATGAACATTCTGTTTCTTTTGTGTTGATCGTAGTAGAGTTTTTGTGCCTGTGAATTACTTAAAAAAAATGATGGGTAATATAGTCCGACCTGGTCTCCCATTTTTGGTATATAAACTTGGTCTTATTTGTATCATAAACCTGGTTAATATCTGTCAATTGAATAGACTAATGTCCTGCATATTGGTCTGTAGTGCAATCTGCATTCGTATTTTTTTTACTGACTTTGATATATTAAGTCAGAATATCATGTGATACGAAATCTTTAAATCAAGAATAGTGCTATGTCTGTATGCATGATAATATTTCAATTATCTTTGGAGGTCGCCATGCAATAATGATAGAAAGGTATGTCACGGGTGTTAATGCCATAATGAGAAGCGAAAACGGATGAAACAGTTAATGGTTATGTGACTTCCTGGGAAAACAATTTAGCTCGCCATAAACAGGTATTACGCTTATGGTATACTATATTTCTCCGGTTTTGTCTGTTTATTT
>BOPN01000234.1:410000-422500 GCA_017312705.2 Penaeus japonicus
GATAAATACTGCTTTCAGTACATTATGTTAATGAAGAACAGGTTAACTAAAGAACACAAGAACAGGTAAGAGAAAGAGACAGAATGAGAGGAACATAAATAACATGAGAAGTGAAAGAGAAGAGACAGAAGAATAGTGATGATGAACATGCATAAGAACGTATTAAGAGTGAGGTGAACAGAAATGAGAAATGGTGTGAATTGAATGAAATGAAGAACATGAACAACGTGAGATCAACAAATAGAATAGACAAAGTGTGAAGCAAATAGAAGGAAGAAAAAATACGAGATTAACAAAAAAAGAACGGGTAGTATGAGGTGAACAGACGAGCAGATATAGACTGACACGAGCAAAAAGGAATAACATTGATGCGCACTACGAGATGAACAAGACTGAACAGATATAGTGTGAGATGAACAGACGAACTTAATATGAATTGAACTAACATAAGAATAGATATAGGAACAGGCGATCAGATTATAACAAAGATAGGCCTATATTCTCAACCAAACCATAGAACATATATACTATCCGAGATTAACAAATAAATAAGCTACTATCCGAAATTAACAAAAAATAATAATAATAAAATGAAATAAAAACATGAATACGATCCGAAATTAACAAAATAAGAACATAAGATTAACAAAACAACAAATAATTACAATCCAAGAAGAAGAAAAAAAAACAAAAAAACATTACAGTCGTAATCCAAAATAAAATCAAAACAATATCACAGACACAGTCAATAGGAGGGAGAAGGAAGGAGGATAATGAGGGGGAGGAAGGAAGGGGGAGGATGAGGGAGAATGAGGGAGGATGAAGGAGGGGGGAAGGAGGGAGGAAGGAGGAAGGAGGGAGGAAAGAGGGAGGAAGAGGAAGGAAGGAAGGAGGAAAGACGGAGGGAGGAAAGAAGAAGAAAGGGGAAGGAGAGGGAAGACGCTATAGAATGCGGAAGAGAGGCGGATAGGCATAGAGAGAGAGAGAGAGATAAATAAAGATAGATAGATAGAGAGAGAGAGAAAGAGAGAGAGAGAGAGAACAGACAGTAGAACAACGACCGACGTGAGAACAAGGAGCGCTAACCCCGACCCTCCCCCCCGCATGGCCATGACACTGCACCTGTTACCCCGACAGGATCCCCTTACAGACGTCCCAAGATTCACACTACACTTCCTTCATGCAAGGCTTCTCATCTGACGTCGAGCGGATCAAGTCGGAAAAGCAACCGCAGAAGAAGTATGAGATGCGCAATGTTTTTTTTTTTTTTTTTTTTTTTTTTTTTTTTTTTTTTTTTTTGGTCTATCTCTTTTTTTTATTATTGTTTATATCTTTTAAGGTGTTTAAGTGGGTTTAATGTGTCGCGTTGTGGTTGTGTTTTCTAAAGCGAATTTTTTTTTTTTGGGGGGAAGGTTGTTTTATTTTTACTTTTTATCGAAATGAGGATATCTTATGTGTATTTATGTATTCTTCTTATGGATATGTGTGCTTATCTCTACAGATGTATGAAATAGCATAGAGAGAGAGATAGATAGAGAGAGAGAGAGAGAGAGTTAAAGAAAGAGAGAGAAAGAGCCAGTCAGACAGATAAACAGACATACATAAACAGATAGACAGATAAACAGATATACATAAACAGATAGACAGGCAAAGAGTAAACATATTCAACAACACCGAGAGGAGATGCCCTACCGCCTCCCCCCCCCCTCCTCCTCCTCCTCTTCTTCCTCCTCCTCCTCCTCCCTCCTCCTCCTCCACCTCCTCCTCCACCTCCAGCTCCTCCTCCTCCCCCCCACCTCCACCACCTCCACCTCCACCACCTCCCCCTCCTCCCTCCTCCTCCTCCTCCCCTCCTCTCCCCCCCTCTTCCTCCTCCTCCTCCTCCTCTCCCTCCTCCTCCTCCCGCACCTTCGCCCCTCTCGCACCTCCGCTCCGCCTCGCCGCCGACCTCCATTCCGGTCACTGGAACACGAGCGAGGCGGGTCAACGGCGCCGCATACCGGAGCTCCTGCCCGCTCGCTGCCTACCCCGGCTCTATCCAAGTCCATCGCCGTCGAAACAGCCCCGCGCTCCTTCCACTTCGTTTTGCTATGAGTTAAGGCTCGTTGCTCGTCTGCTGTGATTGTTTTTTCTTTTCTTTTTTAATTGTTATTTTTCTTCTTTGCTTCTTCTTCTTCTTCTTCTTTTTTTTTTTTTTTTTGCATCTATCTTTTCTTGTAATGTGTAGCCTCTTCTCTCTCTTCTTTATTTTTTTCTTGTTTCTTCTTCCTTTCTTTTGATTTTCTTTATTAGTTTGTTCCTCTTCTTGTGTTTTTTTCTACCTTTTCCACTTCTTGTGATTTTCTTTAGTTCGTTCTCCTTCTTCTGGTATTTTTCTATCACTTTATTCCTCTTCCTGTATTTCATAAGCCTCTTCTTCACTTTCTGTTGACATTTTTATCACCTTGTTCCTCTTTTAGTAATATTTGCCAATTCCTTTTCTTATATTTCAAGCCTCTTCTTCCTCTTTCTATCATCTATTATTTATCACTGTCTGTGGCTCATTTCACGACTTCAGGTTCCTCCTCTCCCCCCCCCCCCTTGCCCATGCAAATGAGGTTTGCGTATCTCAAGGGGAAGAATGAATTATGTAATCGTGACCGTAATATTTTGAATACATGCTCTGTCGGTTGAGATGTATCAGAATCTCAATAATTATTTGTTTAGCTATGATTTTTTTACGATTTTCATTAACTATCAATTTCCTATTCTTCACTCTAACTCTATGTTGCTTTATATTTTTTTTTTCATTTTTATATCTACCTATATATATATCTTCGCTTATACATTCATCTATTCATCGCTCGCCTAATAAAACTAATAGCTGGGTGTATCAGATACTCTCTTTTATCCTTCTTAATTTACTGCCGTCTGAACAGCATAAATTTTGAACGACAGCTTCTATACTGACAGCCTATCAGATAGTCCCAACTCAACAGCCTCACATCTCGCTCAGGTATGTCTCGACACCTGTTTAATAGCGATTGAATAGCGACCACATTTCAGACAGTGTGTAACCCTTATTTCAGGAGGAGGTGGGGGAGGGGGGACTGTGGGAAGGAAGGGGGTGGTGGGGGAGGGTAAGTGACTGACTCTATGGGAGGGAAGGGGGAGGAGTCGATAGAGAGAGAGAGAGAGAGGGAGGGAAGGAAAGAGAGAGGGAGAGAGGGAGAGAGGGAGAGAGGGAGGGAGGGAGGAGAGGAGAGGGAGAGGGAGAGGGAGAGGGAGAGGGAGAGGGAGAGGGAGAGAGAGAGAGAGAGAGAGAGAGAGAGAGAGAGAGAGAGAGAGAGAGAGAGAGAGAGAGAGGCAGGCAGACAGGCAAAGAGAAGAGAAACGAGAACTCGAGAGAGACGAGGAGCGTCAAAGGAACACAAAGACAGAGAGAGAGAGAAAGAGAAAAAGCAATAAAGAGAGACCAAAAAGAAAGAGGCGAGAGATAGGATAAATTCGATGTCGATAGACGGAAGGGGAGGGCCGGAGGATATATTCAAAGGGAGGAGGAGGAGGGGGAAGGGGCTAGCGTGGGGGGGTGGGGAGACGGTAGCGGTTTTTGTCACTACTACAGGATGGGCTCGAGGTATTTCCACGCCGACCTACAACTCGCCAAGTCGCATCGCTCAGTAGGCATTTTTCTGCGCCAAGCCGTTCTCTCGTCGGTATACAAACGCGCCTTGAGAGAGAGAGAGAGAGAGAGAGAGAGAGAGAGAGAGAGAGAGAGAGAGAGAGAGAGAGAGAGAGAGAGAGAGAGAGAGAGAGAGAGAGAGAGAGAGAGAGAGAGAGAGAGAGAGAGAGAGAGAGAGAGAGAGAGAGAGAGAGAGAGTGAGACAGAGAGACAACAGAGACAGACAGACAACAGAGACAGGTAAACACACACAGACAGACAGACGGAGACAGGTAGACACACAGACAAACAGACAGACAGGCAGACAAACAAGGAAAAAAATCGAAACAGAAAAAAAGCCATCATAATCGTCGGCGAGTGCAGGACGAAAGAAAGGCGCAGGTCACAACAACGAGAGAAAGAAAGGTAACTCGATAACGAGGGAGAAGGTCATGCAGGGCCGGGGCAGCGAGACAGGCCGGGACTTCCTTGTTACCGCTATGACCCAGACGAGCGGCGTAGGGGGACGGAGGGAGGGAGGGAGGGACGGAGGGAGGGAGGGAGGAAGGGTGGGAGGCGAGAGGATGCTAGGGAGAAGGGTGAGGGAGAGAGGGAGGATGTTACGGAGGGAAGGAGAGGATGCTAATGAAGGAGGGTTGAGGGATGGGGCTAGGAGAGAGGGGGAGGGGGGCAAATGAGGAGGTGATAGGAGGGTATGAGAGATGGAGGTAGGGGACTGGGAGGGGGGAGGGGAGGGAGGAAGGGAGAAGGGAGAAGATAAAGGGGAGGGAGGAATGAGAAGGTGGGGAGGGAGGAATGAGAAGGAAGGTGGGGAGGGGGAGGGTAATGGAGGATGAGGATGAAGAAGGGTGAGGATGAAGGAAGGAGGAAGGAGGAGGAGGTGGAGGGGGTGGAGGGAGGAAGAAAGGAAAGGATGAGGGGAGGGAGGAAAGGGAAGGAGAGGGAGGACGCTACAGGATGCGGAGGGGGGAGGGAGAGGGAGGAGAGAGAGGGAGGGAGAAAGAGAACGCTACGAGAGAGAGAGAGAGAGAGAGAGAGAGAGAGAGAGAGAGAGAGAGAGAGAGAGAGAGAGAGAGAGAGGGAGAGGGAGAGGGAGAGAGAGAGGGAGAGAGAGGGAGGGAGAGAGAGAGAGAGAGAGAGGGAGAGAGAGAGGGAGAGAGAGAGAGAGAGAGAGAGAGAGAGAGAGAGAGAGAGAGAGAGAGAGAGAGAGAGAGAGAGAGAGAGAGAGAGAGAGAGAGAGAGAGAGAGAGAGAGAGAGAGAGAGAGAGAGAGAGAGAGAGAGAGAGAGAGAGAGAAGGAGGATTTTGCGAAGGGAGGGAAAGAAGGAAGGAGAAAAGAGGAGGATGTGAAGAGAAAGAGGATGCAAGGACGAAGGGCATGAAGGAAGATGCTACTAGGGAGGAGAAGAGGAGGAAGGAGGAGAGGAGGAGAAGAAAGGATAATACGAAGTTACGAAGGCAAGAAAGAGAGGGGAAAGAGGAGAGGGAAGTCTTTAAGAAGTTAGGAAGTTACAAGTGAAAACAGAATGAAAAGTAGATGAAAATAGATTGACAGATAAGGACGCGAAATAGAAAAGAAAAACAAAATGCAGAAGACACGATTAAGAAGCATGGCAAAAGTCTTTAATACGGAATTTATGGCATGCAATAAAGCCGAGCAGTAAAACAAGACGGATACATAATTAGCTAACAGTAAAACAGGACGTAGGACTTACAAAAAAAATGGAGAGAGTGCAAACTATAAAGTTAATAAATGTACAATTATTTCATGAGGAAATGAAGCTAACAGTCATTATGGAAATTATTGTGAATTTGAGAAGAAAGTATAAGTAGAGAGAGAGAGAGAGAGAGGGAGAGAGAGAGAGAGAGAGAGAGAGAGAGAGAGAGAGAGAGAGAGAGAGAGAGAGAGAGAGAGAGAGAGAGAGAGAGAGAGAGAGAGAGAGAGAGAGAGAGAGAGAGAGAGAGAGAAGAAACAGCGCCACACCCACAACAGCATGGCACGCTTACCCCCATACCACTGCAACCGAGGAGTGACCTGGCAGACGAGGCTTCGCGCCGCCTTGCAACACCTCGCAACAACCTTCACATGACCTTTATTTTCCAAAATATTGGCGTCTACCTGAAGTTCAATCAGTTCCATGCTAGAACCTGTCTTGAACCTGTCATCCATTATTGATATGAAAAGTTGATAATAAAAGAAAAGAGAGAAATAAACATGACCCCTAAAACTTTCACATTAGGATGTGAACGTATCTATCGTTTTTTTAATAACTTTTCTGGAGTCGGGTGAATGGATGTACTCCTCTCTCTCTTTCTTCATATATTCATCATTTTCCTTCGACGGCTTTTCACTCTAACTCATCATGATGATCATCCTAATTATTCTTATATATATATATATATATATATATATATATATATATATATATATATATATATATATATATATATATATATATATATATATATATATATATATATATATATATATATATATACTTTCCCCACAATCGGATAAACTAAGGTATCTACCCATCCATTAATCTACCACTTCATCAAGTCCCATCTACTTTCCTCATACTTCTAACCTCTTAAAGCACTTCTTCATACCAAGATCTACTTGAGGTACGGTATCTCCTCATACTAAGACCCACATGTATTTTGGTACTTCCTCATACAGACCTACAAATAGCACTGTCTTTTCTCATACACAGAACTACTTGAAGCATGATACTTCCTCATACACATACCTACATATAGCACTGTCTTTCCTCATACACAGAACTACTTGAAGCATGATACTTCCTTCCTCATACACAGACCTATAAGCACCACGGCCATTCCTCATTCCTCATACACAAAGATACATAAACCACCACCTTATATGCAGAAGGACTTGAACTACTCACTCACACACCGTCCACCTTCCACCCCACGAGATACCACCTATTGTTGCCCTATGACCCTCAAACTCCATTCTGTTGCACTGTACCCCGTTCCACTCTGCAATCCTGCAATGCTGTCTTGCCCTCTTATTCTTGCGCGGTCGACAAAGGCGCTCGGATTACCTGTGCGTTTTACGTTTCGGTTTGCGACGATATATATTTTTTTCTGTTATCGAGATTGAATTCAAGATTCTTTACGGAAAGAAGAGGGAAATAAGTCTCTTTGTTCTAGACTAAAATTAAAACGAAAAAGTAAAGGAGTTTCGGTGTTTAGATCCCACTTAATGTTCGACGATATTCTTACATATATTTTTTAACTTTTATTATCGAGATCGAATTCACCTTTCCTTTCGAAAAAAGTAAAATAAATCAATATTCTTGACAAAAAAATTGAAAGGGTAAAGGAGTTTCAGTTATTAGATCCCACTAAATATTCGACGATATTCTTACATATATTTTTTGAACTTCTGTCATCGAGATCGAATTCAACTTTCCTTACGAAAAAAGTAAAATAAATCAATAGTCTTGACAAATAAATGAAAAAAAGTAAAGGTGTTCAATTCCAAATAAATATCCCGTTATCGATTGCGGTTCAACCAACTTTTACAACCCACATGACATCGGAGCAATTAAACCTCGTCACAGCATGTCACTAATTCTTGCGACCCCCCATCCCCAACCCCCCGCTCATGCACTCTCCTGTCAATGCGTCCACAGTGATCACCTCAACCCGTATTAAACTTGTTGCCATCTTTTGAATACACATTGAATATTCAAATGGCATTCAAGTTATGATAATTTTTTTCTATTATATGAAATGTATACATTCTGCATTAGTGACCGTCCTTCAAATATACGAAAACAATTCAACTCGTATTAAACTTATGACCATCGTTCTGTTACACACAGAGCGTGAATCCCGTATCAAATTTGCAATTATAATTCGATCATACGCAAAATAAGAATCCCGTCTTATATTTGCAACCGTCTCTCGATTGTAGGCAACGTGTGCAACCTGCCTTAGAAAAATTCGGGCCGCATTAATAATCCCTCTGGTTCGACCTTCATTCTCCTCCGTTTCTTTCTTTCTTCTTCAATTCAAGAGGAGCGTCACACGCATCCCCCCCCCCACGCCTCCCTCTCCGCCCTCCGCCTCCAGAAACCGTAACAACACCCATCAAGAGCGGTTCCGCGACCACAAGGTTGGCACTGCCATCTTTCCACCTCGCAGCCTCCGCGCCACCCCACCGCAACCGCCCGATGTTTGTGGATCGTGTAATTACCGGCATTAAATGCTGTCACGCTCACACTCCCTTATACTCCCTCACCCTCCCTTACACTCCCTCACCCTCCCTCACACTCCGTCACAATCCCTCACACTCCCTCACCCTCCCTCACCCTCCCTCACCCTCCCTCACACTCCCTCACCCTCCCTTACACTCCCTCACACTCCCTCACACTCCCTTACACTCCCTCACCCTCCCTTACACTCCCTCACCCTCCCTTACACTCCCTCACCCTCCCTTACACTCCCTCACCCTCCCTCACAATCCCTCACCCTCCCTCACACTCCCTTACACTCCCTCACAATCCCTCACCCTCCCTTACACTCCCTCACCCTCCCTTACACTCCCTCACACTCCCTCCCTCCCCTCTACAATCCCTCCACACTCCCCTCACAGTCCCTTACACTCCCCCTCACAATCCCTCACCCTCTCTTACCTCCCCTCACCCTCCCTCACAATCCCTTACACTCCCTCACACTCCCTCCCTGGGCCCTCAATCTCCCTCACACTCCCTCACAATCCCTTACACTCCCTCACAATCCCTTACACTCCCTCACCCTCCCTTACACTCCCTCACACTCCCTCACCCTCCCTCACAATCCCTTACACTCCCTCACACTCCCTCCCTGGGCCCTCAATCTCCCTCACACTCCCTCACAATCCCTCACAATCCCTCACACTCCCTCACCCTCCCTCACCCTCCCTCACACTCCCTCACCCTCCCTCACACTCCCTCACACTCCCTTACCCTCCCTCACAATCCCTCACACTCCCACACAATCCCTCACCCTCCCTCACCCTCCCTTACACTCCCTCACACTCCCTCCCTGGCCCTTAATCTCCCGAGCAAGACGCAAGAAACTCATTAAGGTCTGACTCCTACCTGACGGAGGTGTCGACGGTTCCCCTGCCGTGACAGACGATAATCGTGTAATAGTTCCCTGAACACTGCCCGGGGGGGGGGGGGTGCGAATGAGTCTAGGTGTGGGAGGGAGGGGGAGGAGAGGGAGGGGAAGGGGTAAGAGGGGGAGTTGAGAGGGAAATTAGAGGAGGGAGGAGAGGGGAGTAAGAGGGGGGAAGAGAGGGAGAAGAGGAGTCAGAGGAGGGGGAGGAGAGGGAAGTTAGAGGAGGGAGGGCTAATTACCCCCCCCCCCCCCCCCGCCGCCTAATGACGCCTCACCTCGCTCAACAATGGCTCGTTCTGCAGCACGATTATTTCTTTGTCTCTTTTTTCCCCCCCTCCCCCTCCCTCCCTCCCAGCCACACTCCGATTTAGCCCCACCGGAGCGCCTCCATCCCTCCCCCAAACCCCCAACCCCCTGCCCCAACTCTAACCCCTAACCCCCCCTACAATGCCACGAAAGGAATGCGGGACGAACTCTACGGCGACGCGGAAGGGGGGGGGGTGAAATACCGTCGGAACCGACAGGCCCCTCCCTTGTCGCCGCTGTCGCCACCGCCTCGCCGTAAACCGGTTCTCACCCCTTTTTTTCTACGGGAGTGTAAAGCATCCTTTCTGATGACGTGGAGGGGGAGAGGAGGAAGAGGGAAAGAGGGGGGAGGGGGATGAGGAGAATGTGGGAGGGGAGATATAGAGAGAGTGAGAGGAAGAAGTTGGGAGGGGAGTAAGAAGGAGGAGAGAAGAGAGAGAGAGAGAGGGAGAGAGAGAGAGAGAGAGGGAAAGAGAGAGAGAGAGAAAGAAAGAGAGAGAGAGAGAGAAAGAGAGAGAGAGAACTAGAAAGAGAGAGAGAGTGAGTGAAAGAAAAAAAGAGAGAGATGGAGAGAGTAAAAGACAAAACAAAAGAGAAAGAAGAGAGAGAAAAGAGGAGCAGGACACAGAGAAAAAAGAGGGGGGGAATGGGAGAGAAGAAAAGAGGGGGAGGAGAGGGGAATGTCATCCCACAAATTGAAGAAGACAGCTGGAGTATAAGAGCGCAGGCCGCCGTGCCTCGCGTTGCATGCAAGCGGTTATATGACAGTCTCAACTGCGAACAACTGCTTGCAATCGTGATGGTATTATGCAGACGAGCAATAATCGATACCGCTTACCGCTTGCAAATGAATAATAACTGCCACTCATAACTGATTTCTGTCTATTTTTCATCCCTTTCTATTCATCTACGTTGAAAAAAAAGATAAAATGGAAGTATAAGCCGATGAAAAAAAACAGAAAAAACAGAAAAACATCAGGATATATACCAGAATGGGATACACCGAGAAACAAAGGAGAAACAGCAGGCGTCTTTGAGGAATAGGAAAGGATGGACACTTGAAGGATGAGGGTGGGATGAAGAGCCTATAATCCTGCACTTGATAGGTTGGTGATGACTGATGATAAGCTGACAGGTTGGTGATGAGTTACTTAATAACTGAGAGGTTGGTGATGATGATTATTTGATAATTAACATGGTGATGATGATGATGATGATTTGACAATTAACCGGTTGGTGATAATCTGACCATTGATATGTCAGTAATGATAATTATTTGAAAATTAACATGATAATTATTGACATCTGTCAGGTTGTTAATGCTAATTAGCATGTTGGTGATGATATTTATTGGTAACTAACAGGTTGGTGATGACATGATGCAACAGCTCATCACCACCAGCCTCCCAAGTGCACCTCGGACTCGATGTTATGTGGGCGTAACCAGGGTACATCACGGCTAGACACGCACAAAATATATATTCCTTTTCACTGCACAAAATGTAGTGGATATTTTCATGGCACAAAATATAGTGCACATTTCATTTGACAGCACATCTTATATGAAATATATGGTGCAAAATATAGTGCAAATTTCATTTGACAGCATATCTTATATGAAATATATGGTGCAAAATATAGTGCACATTTCATTTGATAGCACATCTTATATATAATATATGGTGCAAAATATAGTTCACATTTCTTCATTTGACAGAACATCTTATATGAAATATATGGTGCAAAATATAGTGCACATTTCCTTTCACAGCACATAATATATATAGTATGTAATGCAAAATATAGTGCATATTGTTTTGTGCAGTATAAGATACAATGTACATTCCTTGTCACAGCGCAAAATATAGTGCACATTCCCTTTTCCCAGAACAAAATACAAAAACACATTTCTTTCCATTTCTTGTTTTCCATTTACGAGAATGTGAGTGTAATTAGTCAACAGCGATGTCTGTGTTTTTTTTAACGAGCCTCTGAGCATGTCTAAGGGCAGACTGTGATCGAGGCAGTGACAAAAAAATGGAAATAGAAAAAAAAAAGGTTGGTCGAAGTGGTCTGACCTTGGGTCTGGGCGGTAATGGTGGTAAAGGTCAGAGCAGTGGAAATGTAGACACCTCTTAGAATCACGCCCTGGCAGACACGCACGCTCGCTCGCTTGCTCTCTCGCTCTCTCTCTCTCTCTCTTTATTTCTCTTTCGCTTTGTCTCTCCTTCTATCTCGATCTCCCTCTCTCTTTCTCTCTCTCTCTCTTTATTTCTCTTTCTATTTCTCTCCCTCTCTCTTTCTCTCTCTCTCTCTTTATTTCTATGTCTATTTCTCTCTCTCTCTTTATTTCTCTTTCTCGTTGTCTCTCCCTCTATCTCGTTCTCGCTCTCTCTTTCTCACTCTCTCTTTATTTCTCTCTCTCTCTCTCACTCTCTCTCTCTCTCTCTCTCTCACACACACAAACACACACACACACACACTCATTCCCACGCACGAGTTGCTCCTATCAAGTCCCCCTCTCTCCCTCCCACCCCCACTTGATGCTGAGGGAAGAGTTCTGCTCATCTGCACAGCCATCTATCTCGCTACGCCCACTGATGCTGATGTGCCCGCCCGCCCGCTCGCCCGCCCACGCCTATTAACCTTTCCAATAACAGTAAATTACCTCCAGGGACGTGTACATCCTCCCGCCTGTTCAATCTGTCATAACACACTCTACACATTAAGGGTTGCAGTCATTTCGTTTGCGATGAAAATGATAATAATGATAATGATGACAATGATGATGATAATATTGATGATAATGATAATAAAGAAGATGATGATGATGGTGGAGGTGATGATGATGATGATGATGGTTATGACAATTATGATAATGATAATAATGATAATGAAAATAACCATGATAACAAAAATGATCATAATAATATCAATAATGAAAATAATAACAATTATGATACTTATAACGATGAAGATATTGATAACAATGATAATGCTAATAATAATAATGATAATAATAACAATGATAATGATAATAACAATGAATATACATTCATAAACAAATCAAATACACGAATTATATATATATATATATATATATATATATATATATATATATATATATATATATATATATATATATATATATATATATATATATATATATATATATATATATATATATATATATATATATATATATATATATATACATATATATACATATACATATAAATATACATATAAAACATTTCCATCACAAAATACCCCCCACTCCCAGAGACCAGCATTAACACAGCCCGACCTGCATAACCCATCAAGATTCAAACCGCCCAAATAAATCCCGATTCAGACGACATCACTTCACGACATCACTTAGAATCCCCAATAACCAG
>BOPN01000234.1:430000-447500 GCA_017312705.2 Penaeus japonicus
AAAGAAAGATCAAGATAGAGATAGATAGAGAGAGAGAAAGAAAGAAAGAGCAAGATAGTTAGATATATAGAAAAAGAGACAGACAGAAAGAGCAAGAGTGAGAATGACGAGAGAGAGAAAATAAAAAGAAGAGTAAGACACGAAACAAAAATCGCCATCTCTGAAAGGTCAACCAAGGTCACCTTTATTATAATCCCAATCATTTCATTCCCACAAAAGAAAACTCCAATAATCATATTTGTAAAAGATTGTCACCTCGCATGATGTCGCTGGATAGTTTCTCACATCAAAATGACCGAAAGCTCACATCATTTTTGTAAATGTATTTTTTTTTTTTTTTTTTTTTTACGTTGTAACCTCGATCTGTGAAAATATTCGATGTTGAATTGTAGGTCAGAATTATTTTTCTGGTGTGACTTTCCGTCTTCAAGTTTAGATAAATAAACAGAAAAAATGCATTCAGAATACGAAGGCGAGAAATACTATTGTCTGTGTAAATATATACATACGGTGTATACATACACAGACACACACACACACACACACACACACACACACACATACATATATATATATGTATATATATATATATATATATATATATATATGTATATATATACATATATATATGTGTGTGTGTGTGAGTGTGAGTGTGAGTGCGTGTGCGTGTGCGTGTGCATGTGCGTGTGCGTGTACGTGTGCGTGCGTGTGTGACTGTGTATGTGCATGCGAGAGGCACATATACATCCGCATACGTGTACATGTGTGATCTTGCGGCCCGTGCACCAGATTCACCAACACTCATGGGCGTGGGCTGATAGAAGTTTGAGAAAAAAAGTGGCGAATCAGCTGATCAGACAAGCTCTACCATGGGCGCCTGAACAGGGTATTGCTTCAACCTTCTCCTCCCCTCCTCCTCCTCCCCAACCTCCCCTACCCCCACCCCCTTCTTCTTCCCCTACCCCTAAACTCTTCCCCTTACCTTTCTCCTACTGCCCCTACCCCCCCTGCCCCCCCTACACTTCCCATACCCCCACCCCTTCCCCCTTCTCCTACCCTCATCTCCCTACCGCCTTCCCCTCCCCCTACCGCTTTCCCCTCCCACTACCACCTTCCCCCCTTCCCCCTGCCCCTCCCTACTATCTAACGCCAACACAAGAACCACCAAAGAAACTCCAAAAAATCAAAGTCAAAGTCAAAGAAATGCAAAGATGATTTCCCTCGTTCCTCTGCACTTGCAAAGTAAGACGAAGATTTGATACATTGCTCTTGGAAAATGTGGGTTTAATAAACGAGAAATGGTCAACTGGTTCTATGAGATTAACAGCGTGTTTGATTTACTTTGATATATTATTATAGGTATGCCAGGTGTCTCAAACTACACGTAAAATACCGTCTGATAGAAACTTGTATTAGGCTACATAAATACTGACAGATATTACTATAATTCTTATTGAATTATTATCATCTTCATCATCGTAATCATCAATCATCACATCGTCATTACCATACCATCACCACCTTCACTACCATACCATCACCACCACCATTACCATATCATCACCACTACCATACCACCACCACCATCACCATTACCAAACCACCACCACCACCATTACCAAATCACCACCACCATCATTACCATACCACCACCATTACCATATCACCACCACCACCATTACCATATCACCACCAATACCATACCACCATCACCATCACTAACCCCATCACCACCATCACCATATCACCACCACCACCATTACCATACCACCACCATCACCATACCAAACTACCACCACCATTACCATATCATGTGTCCCCCACCAATACCATACCATCACCACCACCACAACCACCATTACCATACCACCACAACCACCACCACCAATACCATACCACCACCACCACCATCATCACCATCTATTTGCACTGCACTCACACACGAACACCCTCCCTTGCCAGCGCTCACCCACCCACACAGCCTCTGAGACGAAGATGGTGGGAGGAACCGCCGTTAGGTTAGGACAGCCGTGGTGGATCTGTGCGGCCGAAGCTCTTTCTACTCGAGAATAATGTTCAAAGTTCGTGGAGAAGATGATAGGGGAAGAGAGGATGGATAAAGGATAGAGAAGGATTGTATGGGTAAAGAAGGTGAGGATGGATAAAAGGGCGAGAGGGAGAGGGGGGATCGGATAGAAAGTGAGAGAGAGAGAGAGAGAGAGAGAGAGAGAGAGAGAGAGAGAGAGAGAGAGAGAGAGAGAGAGAGAGAGAGAGAGTGTGTGTGTGTGTGTGTGTGTGTGTGTGTGTGTGTGTGTGTGTGTGTGTGTGTGTGTGTGTGTGTGTGTGTGTGTGTGTGTGTGTGTGTGTGGTAGAGATTCAGAATAAATACGTGGGGATGGAAAAGATTCAATGTGGAGGGAGAGAGCAATGGAGGAAGAAAAAAGGAGGGAGGAGGTAAAGGAGAATAAAAGATGTAAAGGAAGAAAGCAAAAGAAAGGAAGAAATAGACGTAAAGTGAGGAAGCAAAGGAGAGGAATGATAGGCGAAGAAGGAGAAGACAGGACAAAAAAGAAAGAAATAGACGTAGATGGAGAAGGCAAAGGAAGAAAAAATACTAGACATGGAGGGAAAAGTAAATAAAAGAAAAAGGTAGATGTTAAGGAAGACGAAGGAAAAATTTAAAAAAAGGAAAACTGTGTAGAGGGAGAAGACAAAGGGGGGGGGGGGGAATATTGGGTAGAAGAAGAAGGAAGAAAAGACTGGACCGAGAAGAGAAAAGCAAAGACTTAGACGCAGAGAGAAAGACTGGAAGAAGAAGGAGAAAGAAAACATAGGATAAATAAGAGGGGAGAGAAAAACTGGACATAGTAAAAAGAAAATAAAGACAAAACGATGAAAGGAAGAAAATAAGGAAAATAAAAGAACAACTAGAGATAAAAAAAGAAAGACCAAAAAAACACTAGACGAAGAAAGTGGACATAAAAAACAAAAGAATAAGAAACCAGAGAATAATAATAATAAAAAAAACGATACACTATTCCAGCACATCACAAAAGAAACATCTCACCGCGTAGGGCACATCTCTCCCACACTTCTTCCCTCTGGGTCATGTCGCCCCACATTCCATCACTTCTTGACATGACGTACATAGCATTCCATCAAAGTGTGGCACTGATGATTACAGGATGAATGCCTTCTGCGCTTCCTGTATGTATGTGTGTTTTTTTAGTGTGTGTTTGGGGGGGAGGGTTGATGTGTGATGGGGGGGGGGGGGGGGGGGGGGGTTGTTGGGGGGGGGGGGGGGGGGGGGGGGGGGGNACACACACACACACACACACACACACACACACACACACACACACACACACACACACACGCACACACACACAGTATATGAGTATGTATATATGAATACATATATTAATACACATGTATATACACGTATACCCACATTATACGTGTATATGACTGTTCAAGTGTTTGCACACAAAGTAAATAAAAAACAATATTTAACTCTTAACACTTTTTTATATGGATATTTGCGTGATTCTACGAAATGAAGTACATTTTTGTACATCATGATGAAACCCAAAAGAAACCCCGATGCATTTCGAATTCTCCAAAGTAAAATTATGTGAATAACCTGTGATGTGGCATATGGACGTAGTTTAGGGAAAACATGGTCTCAGTGCGCATTAATGTGAGTTAATCCATGGTCATGTTCCATGGTATGGAGGTGAAATATTGAGGAGGACTGATGCGACGGCATAAAGCTAAATGTGATTAATAATTTAATGTAATGATTCTGGAACAATCAATTTTAGTGTGATGTGTTTATGTGAAGAGGGATATTGAAAATAAAATGATATGGTGTTATGCTTTGTTTCATTTTCCGGAAGTACATATTATGTACAGACTCACTCACTCTCTCTCTCTCTCTCTCTCTCTCTCTCTCTCTCTCTCTCTCTCTCTCTCTCTCTCTCTCTCTCTCTCTCTCTCTCTCTCTCTCTCTCTCTCTCTCTGTAACCTTACCATATATATTTATATTTATATTTTACGCTTGTTGTCGTTGTTATTATATTAATTGGATATCATTTGCATATGTATGCTTTCGCTATTGTATCCATATGATATACTCAACAATATAATTTTTTATATTTCATGTCATATTATTTGTTAAATATATATCTTACCGCATACACATATATACATACGTATGTGTACGTTCGTTATATACGTTCGTTATATACGTACGTTATATACGCTCGTTGCTTTACGTATCTGTTTATCCCTCTCACGTCAGACATATCAGAGAAGAAAGGAATACTACTTTCCTTCTTACCTTATCTCTCCCTTCGTAAGAACTATATATTGATGCAACACTTCCTTCATCACTATCCAAATGTCACATGCCACACACGTTATTTACATATATTCTCAGACAAATCTTACACTGTGGTAGAGACTGTCCTCTCGGGGAGAAAAGGAGCAGCATCTCGCTCCTCTCTCTCTCTCTCTCTCTCTCTCTCTATATATATATATATATATATCTTTATGTCTTTGGATGTATGTGTGTGTGTGTGTGTGTGTGCGTGTGTGTGTATGTGTGTGTGTTTACGTGTGCATATATGTATGTACGTGCGTGTACGTATGCGAGTGCCTCCGTGGGTGGGTAAATATACTTGAATATGTCTGTCAGCGATGCAATTGTCAGCGCGTTTCTCTCTATATATATCACACTGCAATTGTATATGCAATGAGTGGGCGCGAGTGCATTGCCCATTTCACTTGGCGCCCGTTAACATCCTCCGTTTCATCTTATCCATTGTTCGCGTAAGACTTTTCCAAAAGACTAGATCAATGGCCATTCTTGCTTATTTGATTTATTCTTCTTTCGTCTATACTTCCTATATTCTTTTCTACTTTCTTCCCCTTTATCTATTTCCATGTTTCTTCTTCCTTTCTGGATTTTTTCGCTTTTTTAGTCTTGATACACTATATTCATCTCTCTTTACTTTATCCACCCTTACATATTCTCTTTATCTTCGGTTTTCTGCAGTTACCCTTACAGATTTTAACCTTCATCTCAATCAAGTTCAAATAGATAAATTCAATCGGCGATTTGATATCATCCACTTGCCATCTCTATCCACTGTTCTATTCCACTCTAATCCACCAACTGCGGCCGAAATGGATACCTGAATCCACATCTTCCTGACTGCCAACCTACCAACCACTCGCATTTTGCCCGTCATATATGCCACCATTTCAGTCTCCCACCACCCCTTGCCTCCCCCCCCCAATAGTTTCCACCATCACCCCTCCCTCCTTCACCCTTGTTATTTTCGCCATCTCCCTCCCTCAATCCCTGTCTGTTATTTCCACCCACTTCACTCCTGTCTGTTGCTTACTTCCACCATCTTCCTGGTGTTTCCACCCACTTCATCCTTGTATGTTATTTCCTCTTCCCTTCCTCACCATAGTTTCCACCACCTACTACCCCTATCCCTCCCATGATTTGCCCTATCCACTATCTACCCTTTCCCTACCCATACGCCCATAGTATCAACCATCCCTATCCCTACCCCTTACCCCGATACCCCTACTCCTTCCCCATCCCTGACCCTCTATCGCACAGGCCACACGATAAGGACCTTTTCCCTAACACCTTGGAAGAAAGAAAGCCAATGCCGTGCCGCTTACCCTCTTGTAAGGCTTCGACTTAAGGGGATCACTTCTCCCTCCTCTTTCTCCTCCTCTTCTTCTTCTTCGTCTCTTTGTTCTTCTTCCTCTTTCTGTTTTACCTTCCGTGACTGCAACCGGAAGTCTTCGCTACGTGTGGGTCGCCAACGTTCTTTTGTATTCGAAGTTTTGTTTTTTTCGTGACGTAATTCGTTAGAGTTTACGAATGGGTTTTAAAAATAGTATAAAATAAAAGCTTTCTAGATTCCGATGATATTCACAAGTCACCGTTTGCTTGTTTGTTTGTTCGTCGCAAAAAAAACTGCGTCGTATATATTGTTATTTGCGGTTTAGCTGAATGTTCAACCGCAACATGACTCGTAATTAGTGTCAGCGTCAAGGTTACAGTCAGATTACCATGTGTTTCCAAAATTAGCCTTTTTATTCCAGTTTTTAACTTTTCCTCCTATTTACGCTTGCACCCATGAATCGTAAGCGCTTGGATAACTTTCACACTCTGCAGAAGAAAAGGTATTAAGTGAAAATATAGTGACATGACACTCAAATTTGTTGCCACCGTGACGACAGTCGTCGATCATTTCCTTATGTTTACATAAAGTTAACATGACAATATTCCATGCATTATGTGCCATGTCACTCTCTCATGACTTCTGACACCGTCCCTGTTCATGGCATCGTGATCCTGCATAACAGCAATCTCTCGTGCCTCTTTACCACTCGCAATTCCTCATAAACAAGTGCGGATCAACTGCAAATTGCAAGCGTTTCTTTTGCATACACTTCCGCAACCCCGAACTACTTCCTTCCATGCCCCGTTTAAGACACACAGCTCACACATTCATCCGAAAGAAGTGCAGAACTAACAACGGTTCCTTTTTAAAGACTATAATAACTCACGCGGGAAAATTATTTTAAAAAACACGCAAAGTCTCAGCGCAAGGGACGAGAGAAACGCCTTCACACACACACAGACACACACACACACACACACACACACACACATACAAACACACACACACAAACACACATACACACACACACACACACACACTCACATACATACACACACACACGCACACACACACACAAGCATGCGAACCTTCGAACCTTCTTGAAAGATTTTCCTTGTGGTTCAGAGTGATTCCTTCTCTTTCCCTCGGCGCAGCGGTGGCCCAGATGGCGCCATGTGTGTGTGTATGTGTGTATGTGTGTGTGTGTGTGTGTGTGTGTGTATGTGTGTGTTGGGGGAGGGGGGGGGGAGAAGGAGTTCCCATACCACTTTATCAAACCCTACGTCATGTACAGTACCTCTAACTTCCGTTCTTTAGGTAATCTAACTTCACAGCTTTCTTTCCTTTTTTTCTTTCTTTGACAACGAAATAAATCCACGACTGATAAAGATGCAGTTCCTGTAATTACAATATAATCATTCGCTACGCCCAATTTTCTGTCGTCAGTATGCCATCCATTCTAAGAGGAGGTGTTCCATTAGGGTGGAGGAAGAACAGGTGCTTATCACCCTCGCCAGCGCCGTAACCAAGATGAGTAAAGAATCAGACAACGTGTGAGAACAGGCACAGTTGTCTGGAAGCGAATGGGGGAATATTTTAACAGGACTTCTGAAGGTACCAAAAAATATATATATATATCGATTACTCATCTCGCTAAAAAATGGAGAAAAAAAGACAAACACGTTGAGTATGAAAGCACGAGCCATACTTGAAGACCCGCCTTACCTAGATCTTAAATACATCGAACAAATCTTACGAGACACAACACGTAATCTTACAAGAAACGGGGTGAAATAACACCAAAACAAAACCTACTGAACATCGTCAATAAACCAGGAAAAAGAGTCCTTAAAAAACACCCAAAACGAGGTACAAAATTCAAGAGACGCTTTCGTACACATACACTCGAAAAGAACTCAAAAGATCTTGATTCTCTTAGCTTATAATGCGGGCGAAGATACTCGATATCTTCTTAAGATGTGGGAGACGTTCTACCACAGACATGCAAGATCACCCTGACAATAACAATGACAATTTCCTGAGGCTTTCGGGAACTAGGGAGCTTCGGAGATCGTGGGAAGGTTCTCTGGTCGTAGTTTGTCCGCAATTTCCAAAATTATTTACCAAATTCGTCTAAATCTATCGATTCTGAACTTTTGAAATGCCGAAAAGAGGACAAAACACAAACACACACAAAAAAAATATATATATGTATATATTGTCAGTGATAGACTATCATGAAGGGGGATGGGGTAATCATTATGTAGGCCTATATCTCTTTATCTTAATACTCAAGGTACATAACTATACTTTAAGGAAAACTTACCTGTAGATGAAACACAGAATTATCGACGTCCTTTTCTCTCCCACTCGGAGAGAGTATAATATCCAACACACTCACAACTCCTTCAACAAGTGTCAAAAGTAACATCCAAATACCACAACAAAAAAACGAATTTCCAAAGTTACGCACTCAACCTATAACACCGATTCCTCGCAAAACCTCCGCAGAATGAATAAATAAAACACCAAAAAATAGCGACTGAAAACCCACGAAGGCTTCCGGTAAAGAGGAAAGAGAACGAACGGGTTTCCAGTTACCGGGCGCGCGAGAGAAGTCGACGCGCGTGCTCACTCGACACGAGACACAGATCAACTGAGCGCATGTGTCTTGTCTGTGACCGACCGACCGACCGCCAGCGCCGAGGCAGAAGAAGAAGCAACGGCAGAGTCGGTCGGTCGGTCGGTCGGTCGGCCGGGTCACGCTGACGTCTTGGAGGGTGGGGGTGGTGGGGGGGTGGGGATGGGGTGGGGGTGTTAAGTGGTTGCTAAGGGGAGGGGGGATTGCAAGTTGGTTGGGGGGTGGGTGGGGGTGGGGGTGTTAAGTAGTTTGCTAAGGGGAGGGGGGATTGTAAGAAGTTGGTTGGGGGTGGGGTGGGGGTGGGGGTGTTAAGTGGTTGCTAAGGGGAGGGGGGATTGTAAGTGGTTGGTTGGGGGAGGGTGGGGGGGTTAAGTGGTTGCTAAGGGGAGGGGGGATTGCAAGTTGGTTGGGGGTGGGGTGGGGGTGGGGGGGTTAAGTGGCTGCTAAGGGGGAGGGGGCATCCAGTCGAAGCCGCGCTGTTACCTTTGTTTCCGTAACGTAATTGCTGTAGTTCTCTTGGAGAGGAAGGTGGGGGTGGGGGTGGGGGTGGGGGTGGGGGGGGTTAAGTGGTTGCTAAGGGGAGGGGGGATTGCAAGTGGTTGGTTAGGGGAGGGGGTTAAGTGGTTGCTAAGGGGAGGGGGGATTGCAAGTGGTTGGTTGGGGGAGGGTGTTAAGTGGTTGCTAAGGGGAGGGGGGATTGCAAGTTGGTTGGGGGTGGGGTGGGGGTGGGGGTGTTAAGTGGTTGCTAAGGGGAGGGGGGATTGTAAGTTGGTTGGGGGTGGGTGGGGGGGAGGAGTGCTGCAAGTGGCTGGTAAGGGGGAGGGGACCTTTAGGGGGTCATCTAGAGCAGTTAGGGGGAGAGGGGGGGGGTAGATGTATAGAAGGTTTATTTGGTTAACGTGTTGGGGAAAGTAGGGGGGGGGGAGGTTGTTTGGTTTTGAGGGAGGGAGTAGGTGAGGATGGGTGGTGAATGAAGGTCATGACCTCTTCACAGGTAGAGGAGGGAGAATTTGACCTCTGTTGCAATTATGAGGTTAATGGGCTGCAAATGTATGCCTTTTTAGCATATTCATTAGAGCACAAAGGAATGAATGTAAGGAAATGCAGATACTTACGGACGTTTTTATCACAAAAAAATTGCACGTAAGCTAAAAATATGCACATATTTGGTATGAATTACTCATAAAATTCTCAACGAGAGAACGACAAATTTCTGAAGAAATGCCTGATATATAATATTTCTTAAGGTTCAGGAAGGTATTGTTGGATTATGATTATTCTCAAAATTCGCTTCGAAAAAAAATGCTAATGAATATAAGAATTTTAGTATAGTTTGTGAAATCTTAATATACACAGAAAAGCACAAGTTACCAGAGAAAAATTCAATCATACCATAAAAAAACGTCTTGTAATATCCCCCCCACCTCCAGAAAAAAACAATACTTCCCAAATAAAAATAGTTTAAAAATTACAAACCACGACTCCAGTCTGTTAATCAATGAAGCGAGAAATCAAGAATATCGACTTATCAATCTAACATAGAGCTGGGATCGACACCCAGAAAGACACTCGTGGTGCGAGAGTTGCATTCAACAGACAAAGAGGTCGAGACAGGATCATTGCCTTGTGTAGCAGCCATCGCTAACCACACACACAACCACAGCATCCGGGGCTGAAATGCACGCGGCGGCCGAAATACTTTAGTCTGGCGTCGGAGGTTTTCCGTTTTCTGTTTTCCTTGTTTCGTTCGATCTCCCTCTCTGATTTTATATTACTTATTATCTTTCGTTTTCTTTGTTCATTCTCTCTCTCTCTCTCTCTCTCCATATCTTTCTATTGCACACACAGACACACACACACACACACACATACACACACACTCACACACACACACACACACACTCACTCACACACACACACTCACACTCACACCACACACACACACACACACACACACACACACACACACACACACACACACACACACACACACACACACACACACACACACCTTTCTTTTTAACTGCCACACTATTTCCTGTCAATTTGCCATTACCACTTAAATAAGCTGTATTTGCCATTAGCGCTCAAAAGGGGGCCCATTTCGAGTAGTAACTACGTACCTCGGAAATATCAAGGTATTCAGACAATCTACAGTTACTCAAATAAAGCCAACAGTCATTCGCACAGAAAATACAGTTATTCGGATAGAACAGAAATACAATAAAATGATATTCGCGCGTATTCACACAAAATCGGCAAACTCTGACTGAGAGTCAATCACATATATCGGATCAAAGAAACTTCAGACGGGTCTCGAGGGTATGGTTACGTTCGGCAGGTTGTGGTCGGTAGATGAAAAAAAAAAGTTCTCATCTTTCCTATAGTTGGAAGAATGGCGTCACTCAATCAGCTGATACATTCCCCCTTCTAAATCTTACGGGAAAGTCTACTGGATGAAGGAATTTGAAAAATCGCGAAATGCAGAAATTAGTGTTGATGTGAGAAATTATTAAAGGAGTGATAAAGGGATTTGAAAGGATAGATAAATAAAATAGGTCATTGGAGGTAAAGTTTAGACAATGCCTTTACTTCTATATTACTCTGACAGTACTGTGTAATGAATATTCCATGTGTAGTTATGTACTAATGTTAACTATCATTCGTACATACTTAGGCTACTACATATTCTACATGTGCTAATGCTAACTATCATTTGTACCTAGTGTTGTAGTCTCTATACTCAGTTATACATGGTAGTACCTTGCTTAGGCTACTATATATCCCATATTTTATAATGTTAACTACAATTCGTACATATTGTTGTAGTCTCTATACTCAGTTATACATGGTAGTTCCTTGTTTAGGCTACTACATATTCTGCATGTACTAATGTTAACTATCATTAGTATATAGTGTTATAGTCTCTATACTCAGTTATACATGGTAGTACCTTGTTTAGGATACTATATATCCCACATATTATAATGTTAACAACCATTCGTACATATTGCTGTTGTCTCTATACTCAGTTATACATGGTAGTACCTTGCTACTATATATCCCACATACCATCCGTACATATTGTTGCATTCTATATATTCTTAGACAGACAAAGTTTTGTTTAGATGTTCCGACTTCCTTTTCTTAATTCCAAACCCATTTGTCACCGCCGATAACAATGGTTATATGAACTCTACATGAAATCTACAAGACTCTACACTGACTCTACCGTCGCGCCTCAACAGCCGAAGTCTTGACCGGATCATAGGTCCCCCTGGTGTGACGTCAGCAGTGACTGACAAAGACTAACAGACTGAAACAAGAGGTAAGTCAGCGAGAGAAAAGGGAGGTAAGAGGGTGGGAGCGGGGTAAGGGGGTGGGGGTGATGCTTGATCTAGATGATGGGGGGGGGAGGGGAGGAACGTGATTCTTGTGTGGTGAGGCGTTGCTGAGATGAGGTTGTGATGCGGTGGAGCGAGATATGGTGAAGCGAGGTAATAAGCAAGATGAAGTATGGTGTTGTGTAGTGTGGTGTTGTCAGGAGGCAATTCTTATATATGAGGAGAGCGAGTCGGTGAACGAGTGAGTTTTTTTTTTACAATTATCCGTGATGACAATTGTGTAATGAATATGTGAGACAAAGTAAGAATGATAAGCAGAAGACAGTGTCAGACAGGATACATAATGGGGGATACACAACTAAGATAGATATTCACAAGAAATATCTGGGGTTACAGGGATATGTGTTTTATAATGCAAATGCACATGGGTGGAAGGTAACGCGCGTGCGCGCGTGTGTGTGTGTGTATGTGTATATATAAATTATATATATATATTAATCTATATATATACATATATGTATTTATATTCATACAAATAAGTATCTATAGGTATATATGTATATATATGAATGAATATACACATATATATACATATATGTACATGTGCATATATATATATATATATATATATATATATATATATATATATATATATATATATATATATATATATATATATATATATATATATATATATGCACATATACATGTACACACATACACACACACACACACACACACGCACGCACACACACACACACACACATACACACACACACACACACACACACACATACACACATCCCCGTACACACACAAACGGACGCAAAAGAAGAACATTGAGACAAGCACAATAACATAAAAAGCCAGCTGCCAGACGCTACATCGCAGACACAGTAATAACAGACGCAGCACATCGAAGAAATGTAGCATGACCAAGGTCAGCGGGGTCATGTGGGATCAACTCCTTGGTCAGAAGGTCAAGTGGCAGTTCAAGGCAGTACGAAGATAACGTCTTTTACGCTGGTGTGGAAATCGTCGTTACAATTATATAAATGATAATGTTTATGTCATAGATACTTTAGTTTCTAGTGTTATCATGAGCGAGTGTATACAAAAAAAGGGGGAAAATACAAATATATACAGGTACATATGAATACATCGTGAAAATACATTCGTGTATATAACTTATATATATCACATAAACATAAACAACTGCTTGTTCATGCATACACTATTAATATACACCCTCATGCACACACACACACACACACACACACACACACACACACACACACACACACACACACACACACATACACACACACACTTACACATATACACCAACGAACACAGTATATTCCCAAACGTACGACTTTCTGAAATCGAATTATGATTTTCAACCTTATAGCCATATACTGGTAGGCCTACTATGCATGTTTGTTTACTTTCATTAATATTTTGCGACGAGATAATACTTAATGACTTTATCTTTTAAATGAGTCATTAAGGCAAGGTTGTGTATGCATTTTGGAAATAACTTAATAATCTACACGAACACTTACACACATACACACATGTGAACATAGCAACACATACTATACACACATACGTGTTTTTTCGCATCTATTTTATAACAACAAAAAAAGGGTTTCGAACGTCAATACTGTTATAAAAATGATAACCACGTTACGCAATTTGGATTAACATAAGTTTGATATGCAAATGAAACCGGGGCGTCCTGGAACACAAGGCAGGATTGCAAAGTTTAGTTTTATGTATTCAGCATATTGATTTCAGGGACAAATAGTTCCGCGTTTTATGCAAACTTCAAAGGCCATGCTTTCAGAAAATGATATAAAACATACATGCATGTACACATATACATTCACACACACACACACACACACACACACACACACACACACACACACACACACACACACACACACACACACACACACACACACACACAATCATACTAATATATCAATCAACAAAACTTTTATCCCACGTAACTCTGACAGTTCACTTTCAAGATAATTTTCGTCACTATCATGATAACCAGACCTTCATGTCAATCTGTTTAATAACCGTTCTAAGTATCCACGTCATGAACATTATTCTAGAATAATCGCCGCCAGCAGTTGGGATGCATAATTATTCTAAGCAACAAAGAAATTGTTTCAAATAAACCGTGATATTTCATATTCAAATACGATCATGCAGATGGAAAGGGTGTGTGTGTGTGGGGGGGGGCACTTCCAGCCTTAATTATGAGTTAATTATAGTGTATAGGCGTCTTAATTATGAGTTAATTATAGAGTATAGGCTGAACACTTAAGTAAAGGCCATATGTGTATTTAAAGTGTATATTTAAGATTCTCATAGTCTCAACTCATGTCACGGTTAACGAGGGAACGGTGCAAAGATAAAACCCGAATTTTATGTACGTTCTTACGTAACACTACATCATTCTACACGTTCCATGGAAAAATAATTCACTGTGACTTATATTCTTGCGTGAAAACTTCCTTGGCATGAATAAAAACAAGATAAAATCCATTGTGGAAGGCATATGATGGAAATTCAAAAAGTACCAAAAAGAAAGAAAGAAAAAAAAAAGTGTAGCACCATGAACGAGGAATTAGGTTTGATTTTTTATACATTGTAGAGAGATTAAAGTGATGTAAAGGTAACTAGTTTTTATAAGTTTGCATAATCAAAAGAATATCTTTAATTTAGAAATGGTTATATCGCTTGTAAAAATAAAAAAAATGTAAGAAATATTCGTGTCACCTGGACCTTTTTAATCAATCATTCAGTATAACTCAGCAAAACACGTCTTCATTCTTCCATACTAGAATAGAAATAGATTAAAAGTCTGAACTAGTAGATACAACATGCTGTTACAAAGCACTTCAATGTATACCATAGTCAGTGTCTCTAACAAACCTTTGCAAGTCTGGGTCATGTCTTGTTGGTTATGCGTGTCGGCTAGACGTGATCAAGCAGCAAAAATACGTAAGTGTTTGCTGTGCTAAAGTTGTTTGTCGCGGATGAATGATAAGCAAAATAGGACAAAAAAATGTAATATGCGGAACTAATACCTGAATCTAATGCACCGAAATACACGAGCGTAATATGGCGAACTAAATACGGGGAATCTGATTCATCAAAATACGACTAGCATCTCGTAATCAACACAGGAATTCAATGTACTAAAATACCACAAAAATCCAATTTACTGAACTAAATACAGGAATCTACTGGACCAAATTACAACGAAAATTTAATGTAGCGAACGAAATACAGGAGTTTAATGCATAAGAATACCATACCAAATATAAGAAAGTAACGCACCGAAATACGGCAGGAAACTAATATTCGGAAACAAACACAGAAACAATAATAAACTAAAATGCAAGAATCTGATATACTGAGTTAGGACAAGATTGCAATACATCAAATTCCGTTGAGAATCATGCTACGGAGTCAAGTACAAGAATCTACTAAGTGAAGATACAATAAGAATCCAGTATGCCGAATCAAATAAAGGAATCTAAGGCACCAAAATACCACAAGAATCTTCAACAGCAAGCCACATGCAGATGTATTACACGAGATCAATTTATTATTCGTAATATACTTAGAAAATATGTAATTGATAACGGATAACTATCGTAGCTGAAATTAGACAATGAGATTCTTTTGAAAAATTACGCCACATAACATTACTTCCGACCTTTTTTTTTATTGGATATGGAAAAGAAATTCAAATGTACAGGCTGGTTGGCTTTATTTTAATCTATTGGAATTGCGCAATTATTCATAAATATATTATATCAATAATTCGCATGGAACTGAAGCTTTTTTATTAATTCTGAGGAATGTAGTGACAAATGTGAAAGTAAATGTGTTGGATAAACACTAACGGAACAAAATATAGTATATATCATAGAATGCTTCATTGCATTTTGAGGTAATTTTTATGCAACATGACTTATTGCATGATGCTACATATAAGTATAGCGAAGTAAATGAATTTAAATGTGTAAAGTAATGGTGATAATGATGATGAAAATGATAAGCATGGATGAAAATGATGATAACAATATAAAGAGCATGACCGAAAAACGTTATTGCTCTCTCTTCCTCTCTCTCTATCTCCCTTCTCCTTTTCCTTTTCCTCTTCCTCTCCATCTCCCTCTCCTCTTTCTCCCTCTCTCAAGGCGGAGACGTAATTCTCGCGCTTGTTTTACAGTGATTACCAAACAGAATAGGTAATGCTGAAAACAGATGATTTACCTTTTTTTGAAACAATAGCGAATGGAATACGGTCTCGCAAGATTCGAATCTTTCAACACATGTTCCGAACCTTTTCTCTGTAAGAAAATTACTTGATTCGATCATATCCCCGAGAAGAACAAAATGATGACAAACTGTTTATTGATGAAAATGATGATAATTGAAAGAAAATATGCAACATTTTACAATTTAAAACGGAATTGCACACTCACATTCAAAGCACAATAGGTGATTCCATCTAAAAGCATGGCATGAAAAGGTATCATAAAACTCTTCAATACGTTTTATGAAGGAAGAAAATGCACCACAGTCAAACGTACATCTTATAACGATTGCTAAAATATCCGAGAACAATGCATGTATTTTTTCTGCATGATATGTGCTTAAATTCTCTAACGCGATTTTTTTTATTCATGCATGGCCTCACAGAAAATTTAGAGCTTAGAAAGGGATGATATACTTTATACATTTTTGTCATACTTGCAATACGAATGTGAATGCGTGCATTTTTTTTATAATACAGATATGCATTATTTGCGAGCAGTTGAAAGCAGTCAACACTGTAAATCAGAAGTACGTAGAAATGTCGAATATTATTAAAACAAGGATAATGAATAACAATGAATGATTTGTTATAGAATAATGACATGGCTATGCTGAAAAATATTTGATATGATTATTGAAATGCGACATGAGACAAATGCAGTTTTAGAGATAAACGAAAAGTAAATAAAATATAATAAGGTAAATGAAACGATTCGCTCAAAGCAGACTTTTCAATTAACATGATTTATTTTACTGTATTGCAACATAATCACGGGAGATAATTTTATATTCCAAGAAGGCATTAAAAAGACTTAGAAAATGCGATTGGTTTTATGGGCGTTTATAAACTGAATACCTTTTAGGAGTCTTTGAATCTGACGTCGTAAAATGAGGTTATATCATTGGAACCTACAATATCAACGAAATAAGTAACGGTAAGAGTCGAAAAGAAGAAAAAAAATGACGAGATAAACAAACAAATAAAGAAAAGACCTATAGTAATTTGAATACAGTATGAAAAAAAACTGATAAAAACGAAGGAAAAAAAAAAAAAAGTTAGTATCTATCAGCTGAACAACACAGTAAGGAACAGGAAGACGTGAACAAGGTCTGTAAACAAGAGAGAAAACAACACAATTTACATGTAAAAGCAGGAAGCGGGAAGATTCTTGTAAGATATATATATTGTTTCAAATTTCTATGGAAAGGGGTTCATGATGACAATTGCATGAATGGTATGAATGGGAATGATTGTTATCATGGGGAAGATAAATCATTTGGAAATGAACCTTTTATCGGGGGTTATTGATGAAAAAAATATCACATTTTCTGAATATTACATAACATTTTTTAAAAACATGATAGATATATTTCGCAGATATAAATAGCATAGATAAAGGATAAATAGAGTGTATAAATACAATTTAAATACAAAAGAAGTCCGAGAG
>BOPN01000234.1:460000-462500 GCA_017312705.2 Penaeus japonicus
GGTGGAATTGAGAAAGAATGAGATTTGAATTTTAAAGGTTATTTTAGTCATATTTATATATTCTTTTTTTAGGGAATTTTATTTTCGAAGGATGTTGTAGTTTTTATGTAATATTCTTTCCTATTTTTTAATTTTAATTAAGTGCTTGGATCTATGTTTATTTATTCTTATTTTCAGTTATGAATCTCATTTTTAAAATTATTTATATAGTATTATTATCTATCAAATCTGACATGAAGGTTGACACTCAGCTCCTCTCCAGTATATATATCAATTAATGTAATGTTCGATATACACTACTACGTATTCTGATTTAGCAATGTACTTGACATACGATAGAGATAAATTACCTACCGAAATACATAATAGATTTTGAGATCTATAGATTTTGAGATTTATCCTTGAAGTAGAGTTTTAAAACAGTCACATCCTGTGGTGAAGAATGGCCTTGTTTGGGATATATTCTGCTTTTCATTGTCATGTCTTGTACGGATTTATACAGATAGGTAAAGGATAGATAGAGATAGATAGATAGATGTGATAGATATGTTGATTATGTGTAGAGAAGATAGATAGATGAAGGAGAGAGATGGATGGATAGATAGGTATAGACATGTTGATTATGTATAGGGTAAAGAATTGTTATGTAACATATCAGCTAGTGGATTTTGATGGCATTTTTGGCTGTCTTGTGTGTGTTTCTTATTCATAATTGACTTTCTTTTGCCATTTATAAGATTTTATGATTTATGAACCTTAGATCTTTGAGTTTTGCGGTAAAGGGAGTTATTTATTGATGGGTGTACAGCGAGGATGTCTATTCTTAGGGCAGGTTGAGAAATTGAGAATTTGTTGAATTTCTCAATATAGCATGATGTTCGGAATGAAGGATACATTCACGGGGCATCGATTAATTTTGTGTCTGTCTGTCTGTCTGTCTGTGTGTCTGAGAGAGAGTTCGTATAAGAATGAGAGTGCATGTATGTATATACCATTAAATGTGTGCATATATAGGTTGCCTTGGATATGTTTCGAGTGATAATTAAATGAAAATGGAAACAGATATAGCGATGCCAGCCCGTTGCTAGTCACCTGGTGAGGAAGGTTAATTTTGACTCAATTTGAATGTGGGCCTCGCATAGAATATTAATTATTTGGCTCGAGGTGATTTTTGGCAATATTTTTTATTTATTTATTTATTTATTTATTTATTTTTGCTCACCTTCAATTTACTTTTTCTTTCTCTATCTTAAAGGCTAGTTTTATTTACAATTTTTATTATTTTATTTTATTTATTTATTTGTTTTTTTTATGTCATGGTTTCTCATATTGAAAAGGCTCATGGCAATTTTTTTTTATACCTCCACTCTGCAGATCCAGCCCATCTTTGGACTTAGAGTTAGTGTATATAAAGTAAAGAGTTGAAGTGACCTAAGTGTGTTAATGGTTGATTGTCTGAGTGTGAGAGTGAGTGTGAGTGTGAGAGTGTGAGTGTGAGTGTGAGAGTGTGAGTGTGAGTGTGAGAGTGTGAGTGAGAGTGTGAGTGAGAGTGTGAGTGAGAGTGAGAGTGTGAGTGTGAGTGTGAGTGTGAGTGTGAGTGTGAGTGTGAGTGTGAGAGTGTGTGAGTGTGAGTGTGAGTGTGAGTGTGTGTGTGTGTACATGTGAGTTAGTATGTGTGAATGGTGGAGTGTGAGTTTGAATGTGTGTGTGTGTGCATGTGAGTTAATATGTGTGAATGGTGGAGTGTGTGTGTGTATGCATGCTTGCTTGCTTGCTTGCTTTTATGTGTGAGCCTACATGTGTGTGAATGTATGTGTATATGCATACATCTATTAAAGTAAGTAATGAATATAATTGACATAGTACATATATTTGTTGACAAATATATGTATTTGTGAAATTGAAGAAGGTTGCAATGAATGTATGCAAGAAATTGTTTATTAAAGTATTCAGTATCATTGTTGTTGAGAGCCGTCATGGGCATTTGGCCTTGGGATGATTGGTATAAGCTGTCTTTTCTGTTCATAATTTTTATGTTAATTTTAATTATATATGAAGCATGGTATTAGCAGAATGATGGGCTATTTCTCTGTAAATGACTAGATTTTACACATTCATTGCTGTACATTCTCTAATGAGATTACCATTACCATTTTATTTTATTTTTTTTAATTACATTATATTTTATACTTTTTTATTTACTTTTTTTTTCTTTTTCTTTTTCTTTTTATCAGAGGAAAACCAGCTAAACTCATATGCATGTTGCAGAGTTAGCAACTTTCTTTTCCTTTTAATTTTTCATGCCTCAGTAAAGTTGAGTAAACTTTCCATTGTTGTGTGTTCATGATACAAGTTGGAGACCACTTGTAAATTTTAGGGCAAGAGCTTGAATCACTGAGGGCTGGCTGCTTGGTGCTGTTGTAACTTTTAACCTATTTCCCAATCTTGTGTAAAGACCTGTTTAATTAAGTAGCCCGCGGAGTCGATATTGACATTTTAA
>BOPN01000234.1:467500-487500 GCA_017312705.2 Penaeus japonicus
GCGCGAGATGCAGGAATTCGGGAGTGGGTGCCGCCGCTGCAGGCCTAGAATTAGGGGAGATCGATGGAGGAAGGGCCCTGAGTTCCTTTCCCTTTCCCCCCTCCCCCCTTGCCCTTGCCCTTTCCCTTTTCCCCTCCTTTAATAGGGATGTCGAGGAAACCCTCCCCTTTCCCCTCTCCCCTCTCCCCTTTCCCCTCTCCCCTCCCCTCCTCTCCTTATGCTGGTCCACCTGGGAAGCAGAGGAAGCCTACTTAAAGCCTTGGCAGACGCGTGCTCACATATATATAAAAACAAAGAGAGAGAAATAACACGTGCGTCCTATTTGTCGAGTGGGCCTTGTGTTCCAACTGTGAGGCGTTTAGGGAGCATAAGAAGGAACACTTTTTAAAAAGTCCCAAGTGGCACTTAAGCTCCGAAATGGCTGTGGTCCTCGATGGGGGAAACCACAGGTGGAGGAGGAACCGAAGAGAAGGGGGGGGGGGGTATTTTGATGATAAATTGTTCTGCCATTTAATCTCTTGATGTATTGACCCCTCTCTACTGTATCTCTCGTGTATCATCGAGGGAGAAAGATCGGGATGTAAGGGATCATTATTATCAACTTTGGCCTTAAGAATGGGAATAGGACATTCGATTTTTTTTTTTTTTTTTGAGAAGCTGTAAAAAAGGGAGCTGGTTCCCTCATAGATTCTGCATGGCTGGAAAATAGGGCGAGGGAGTGATGCTTCAAACAGGAAAAATCGAAAAGTTCTTAAAAGTGAAGGCGCAGTAATGAGCCAGGTAGAAGGAAGGTAGGTTGTATAGGTCTGGCTTGCATGTGAACGCCGCCAGTTAAGATGTTTCGTGGGATAGGCCTACGGAACTCGAGAGAAGGGAGGAGCTGGTGGTTGGAGGTGGGGTGGGGGTGGGGGGGGGCTCATACAACATTCTAGTGCGTAAGAGGTTAGAGGAAGAAGGCAGGTAGGGTATGCTAGCTGTCATGTCACTTACGTTACGTCACGCCAGTCGAGTGACAGGCGCTCCCTTATGCCCATTCTTACCTTCATGCCAAGGGCGTGGCCTCTCCGATGACCGACCGGGAAGGGCGGACGCGGGTGTGTGTGTGTGTGTGTGTGTGTGTGTGTGTGTGTGTGTGTGTGTGTGTGTGTGTGTGTGTGTGTGTGTGTGTGTGTGTGTGTGTGTGTGTGTGTGTGTGTGTGTGTGTGGTTTAAGAGTGTGTTGGGGTGTGGGTGGAGGTGGGGGGGTGTAGGGTTAGGGTAGGGGTAGGTTTGTTAACGAAGGTGATTTGGAAGCTTGTTTATACCATATGCTGCACCGGGCTGAAAGAAAGGTGTGGTTAGAGGGACTGAGAATGAGTTCGATAGAAAGAGAGTGTTTAGGAATAGTAGGCGTACCTCGGTGTACTGTGTGCTGTTTGCGAGGGTGTCAATGCAAGGTCTTGTTATTAGGGTTTATCACATTGGTATCTGGCCTCACGAGGGCTTGTCTATCAGCCCACGGGGTTGGCCCTGTGCCAACCTGTTACCGTGTGCTTGTTGTTCTAAAAGTAACAGCGACCCAACGACCACAACATTTACTGATTTGGAACGGTGGGTTATTACACTCAAACACACCCGCAAATATACTGTCATGGACTCTAACCCACGACACACACGCGCACGCACTCACTCACACACACACATTCACTCACTCACTCACTCACTCACTCACTCACTCACTCACTCACTCACACACACACACACACACACACACACACACACACACACACACACACACACACACACACACACTCACTCACTCACTCACTCACACACTCACTCACTCACTCACTCACTCACTCACTCACTCACTCACTCACTCACTCACTCACTCACTCACTCACTCACACACACGCACTCACTCACTCACTCACTCACTCACTCACTCACACACACGCACTCACTCACTCACACACACACGCACTCACTCACTCACTCACACACACACACGCACTCACTCACTCGCACGCACGCACTCACTCACACACACGCACTCACTCACTCACTCACACACACGCACTCACTCACTCACACACACGCACTCACACTCACACACGTACTCACACACTCTCTCTCTCTCTCTCTCTCTCTCTCTCTCTCTCTCTCTCTCTCTCTCTCTCTCTCTCTCTCTCTCTCTCTCTCTCGACATAGTGATAGTTCTCGCTCCCCCTGTTTTCACTATTCACTCCTCGGACCTCGCCGTCCCGTCCCGTTTCGCCTCCGCAGAACGCACCGATTGAGCCTCGCCACTTGGTAGTGTACACAGTAATTTCCGCCTTGTTTTGCTTTAGTCACGGGAATGTGCAAGGTTGGATCACCAGGGCTCTTAATTAAGTGGGTCGGGAGCAGAGATCCTGTTTATGGTGAGATCTATTTTTATATATATTTGTAAAAAAAAAGGGGGGGTGGGGGATGGGGGGAAAACCAATTGGGATGCTGGTTGGAGTTTCAGAAGTCACGGGCGGGGTGGGAGATGGGCGTGAATTATTGATTGCGTGCGGGTTGGGGCGGGCGAGAGGGTTGGGTTGGGTTGTGGTGGGGGATGTCTCTTTAGTGTGTGTGATGATTGTGTTTTTTGAGATGAACGGCGCCCAGTCGTGATAAACGGTGAACTTGGCGACCGTCGTGGGTTCTTACTGGACGCGTCGCTGAGTCGATCCGTAGCTTGAGGTTAAGATCGAGTTTGAGTGACAGTGCGTGTCACTCTCAACCTCACCCCCACCATCTCCCTCACTCACCCTTCCTCTCTCCCTCACAACCCTCCTTTCTTTATCACCCTCTCCCTACACCTCACCCTCACAACCCCTTCTCCTCAAGTGTCAGCCAGCCAGCCCTCAGCCGCGGCTGACTCGGTGCAATGCTGACGACGAACCATGCACAGCTGTACTTCCTCGTTGCTGTTTCGTCTGCTCTGCTGCGGTCCAAGTTATTCGGGAATCCACGGCGGATTAAGGCCTTGCTACTGCGTTTCCCGGTGGCGATTTCATCGCTGCTTATCTGTGAGAGTACGTTGTGTGTGTGTGTGTGTGTGTGGGTTGCTGTCTGCGTGATTCTGTGTCTCTGTCTGTGTTTAGGTATGTTTCCGTGTGCATGTACGTATCTGTCTGTGTTGGCCTGTACCTGTTTGCTTGTGTCTGTATCTGACTGCGTATGTTTTTAATTGTGTGTGTGTCTGTGTGTTTATATTTGTCCAGTGTGTGTGTGTGTGTGTCCTGTGTCAGTTTCATATGTCCATGGTGTGTGTTTCCCAATGTATTGTATGTTAACATGAGCGTGTGTGTGTGTGTCTGCCTATTCCTGTCTCTGCGTATGTGTGCTGTGCCTGTGTGCTTGCATGGAAGTGCATGGCCATGGGGGGATGGAGCCCGCGAGACGCACACCGGGGAGTGCGCCATGTGATAGTCCCTAATGGATGATCATGACCGCGGGGCTTTGATTGGCCAGTCTCGTAAGCTCCCCCACCCCCCTCCTCCCTCTCTTTCACCAGATCCGTTGCTCGGTTCTCACAGCCGCACCTTGCACCGAAATTTTCGTAATGGGGATGACGGGGGTAGCGGGTAAGGGGGTATATGCCTCTTTATTCAACTCCTCAGGGAACGTCAGAGGCATAGAGGGGTGGAGATGGTTTTATCCCCGTTAAAGTGGCGCTAAGTGATGGTCGGATTTCGCTTTGGCCTTGGCTGTTGTTTTTTTGCACCATCCGAAAATTCTTGAAATTCTGGATTTACGAATGTTTAAAGAAGAATATGTAGAGATGTGTGATAGAACCAAACCGGACGGATTAAGACTTGGAACAGGTTACCCCCCTCCCCACCCTCCCCACCCTCCCACGTGTGTTGCCTTGCCTTCTGTGGACGAAACACGGTGACTCACCCATGTTATTAAACACACAAACAAATAAACAAACGGCGCATGCAGCCAGATATCTTCGTAATTAAGACAACCAAACACAACGTATGCAGTCATATGCAAAAATAAAAATAAAACGCAATTATAACCCAAGCTCAAAAGAATACAGCAGTACAACAAAGAGAACCGTGCTTGTGTGCGTTTGTGTATGTGTGCGCTTTACCGGGAAATACACACACACACACACACACACGCGCACACACTCACGTACAGTCACAGGCGGGAGGTTGTCCGGGGTTCGTCAATTGACCAGGATGTTGCGGCAAGCGAGGGTATGTCTGGGAACGGGAGCCGGGATGGGACCAGGGGGGGGGGGTTAAGACTGGGTAAGTCACGTGATAATTGGTGAGGGGGGAGAGGGGGGTGGTGGGGAGGGAGGCGTGATTATTGTTACCAAGACGGAAGCCCTGTTTCATGATTAGTGTGTGTTTTTTTTTGGTGCGTGTGTTCCCAGGATTGATCTTTCTCCCAATCTTTCTCTGACTTCCTTATCCTTCGCCTTTCTCTTTTTATCCTTTTGTTTGCTTCTTTTCCCTTTCTCTTATTTTTCTCCCTAACTCATTATCTCTCTCTCTCTCTCTCTCTCTCTCTCTCTCTCTCTCTCTCTCTCTCTCTCTCTCTCTCTCTCTCTCTCTCTCTCTCTCTATCTTTCTCCCTCTCTCTCCCTTCTCTCTCTCTCTCTCCCCCTCCCTCTCCCCCCTCCCCTCCCTCACCCTCACCCTCACCCTCACCCTCACCCTCCCCTCCTCCTCTCTTCCTCCCTCATTCTCTTAAGTTTATTAATTAATGGAGGGAGATTTGCCACAGCTGAGAAATTCAAGGGGGGAGCAGGAAAGAAAGATAATGGGGGATAGAAAGAGAGAAGAGAGAGAAAAAGGATCTGGCAATGGCGATGAAGGGACGAGAAGGAGGGAAGACGATTGGGGGGTGGAGGGGTGGAAGGTTAAGATGATTGGAGAGATGGGAGGGAGGATTAGGTGAAGTGGAGGGCAAAGAAGTGGTTAGAGGTGGGGGAGGAGGGAAGGGTAAGATAGAATAGGAGGAGGAGGAGGAGGCGGAGATGGAGAATGTTGATGAATGGGACGGAAAATTGAAAGAGAAGAAGAATAAGGAGAAGGAAAGAAAGAAAAAAAAATGAAAGGGATACGAGGGGAATAAGCAAGTGAGGAAAGATCAACCCCCCTCCCCCCCACCCCCCACCCACCCAACGAATACCTTGTTTAGTGGCGAACTGGTGTGTTATCTTCCCCGGACGACGCCAGCCCGTAGGCTTACAGTGAGCGAACTTTGATCACACGTGCCCCAGCACCCCGTGTGGCAAATGCACCGTTGGCCAATTCCTCCTCGGCTATGATTATCTCTTGGGGCGCCTCCCCCCAATCGCATGACGGTGCCAGTGGGGAGAAAAAGTCAGAAATGGCACACACTCGAGATCGTTGCATGCATGGCAGCTTGTCAGAGGTCTCTCTCTCTCTCTCTCTCTCTCTCTCTCTCTCTCTCTCTCTCTCTCTCTCTCTCTCTCTCTCAGATAGAGGCGGCGGCGACGGTGTGAGCGGGTCCTTCGGAGATCTGGCACTGGGCACTTCTTGTGGCCCAGCCTCGTCCCCGCGCTCCCAAACATTGGCACTGACACTCACCGCTCCGGTTAAAAAACAGCCCCTCCGGTGGTGGTGGGGGCGGGGGTGGGGATGGGTTGAGGGGAAGAGGGAGGGCTAAGGGGGATGGGGGGATGTGCGTCGTCAACCCCTCTCCCTTCTCCTCCTCTCCCCCCCTCCTCCTCCATCGCCCACAACCCCAGGACCTTTAACTACTTCCTCTTATTGCTGTAATGTGTGCGGAGGAGATGGAGGCACTGCCAAAGAGCCTTTCTGTGTATGTGCTTTCTTGCGTTTTTGTCTGTGGTCTTGTATGTATGCGCGCGTATTTGCGTGCATTTGCCTGTGCATTATCTTGTTTGTGTTAGTGTTGTGTCTGTGACTGTGACTGTGTGTGGAGAGGCGGGCTAAAAGAGCAGGTGATTGATTACGCACGCGTATTTATAGGCTCGGGGAATGCCGAGGCGGTGCTCGTCATCTGTACTTTTATTTAGGCGTCGTCGCCGTACTTGTCTCGGGGGGACAGGATGAAACTCGATTCATTGCACTGCAGCGCGGCTATTGCCCAAGTTCACCGAAAAAAAGGAACTAACTGCAACGCCTTTTTTCTTTGATTTTGTTGTCACTGTTGCGCTTTCTAGATGATTATTTATTGTTTTTATTTGATTTATATTTTAGTGTAAACTTTTGTTGGCTTTCGTTACGTGACTATATATATTTTATGCACGTACGTCAAACTTGATAATTGACCAAGTACATTCCTGTGCCATTCCAGTGAAGGTCAATCCACGGAATATCACGTTAGTGTTGGTGTGTGACTGCGTTTATGATTTTTTATAGGTGGGGTAGACACGTGGCATCTAAAGAAGAAAAAAAACGGATGTAAGGCTTCCTGTCCTGGCACAGTCGAGGGTATATGAACGGCAGCCGTACAACATACGTCATCCCCCATACGGCCGTCGTGTAACCTGCCCCTTCAACTGTCCATTCACAACCTTGACGTTTCTTCGTCCATATATCATAGCACGTGCGCCCCCTTCTCTGTTTTTGTTTGTTTCTCCGCCCTTTTTTTGGAGGACATGGAGACGGATTATCTGTGGACACGGGTGTATGTGGATGAGAACTTTTTAAGACTCATGGCATGCGAAGTGAGGTTGTCTGTGTTGACTAATGATAAGGTTTCTTTCTTTTATTCCTCCTTTTTTCATCTCTCCCCCTCTCTCTCTCTCCCCCTCTCTCTCTCTCTCTCTCTCTCTCTCTCTCTCTCTCTCTCTCTCTCTCTCTCTCCCTCCCTCCCCCCCTCCCTCCCTCCCTCCCTCTCTCCCTCCCTCTCCCTCTCCCTCTCCCTCCCTCCCTCCCTCCCTCCCTCTCTCTCCCTCCCTCCCTCTCTCTCTCTCTCTCTCTCTCTCTCTCTCTCTCTCTCTCTCTCTCTCTCTCTCTCTCTCTCTCTCTCTCTCTCTCTCTCTCTCTCTCTCTCTCTCTCTTTCTCTCTCTATCTCCCTCACTCTC
Source organism: Penaeus japonicus (assembly GCA_017312705.2). Lineage (NCBI taxonomy): Eukaryota > Metazoa > Arthropoda > Malacostraca > Decapoda > Penaeidae > Penaeus > Penaeus japonicus. Next base: position 474,552 of record BOPN01000234.1, read on the forward strand.
ACGCTTCTGTGTGTAGCCTGTGGTCGATTTTTTTCCGTGTCACCTTACAGTATTTACTATTGCCATACTCTCATTCCGCTAGTCATCTGAGTCGGCTGTTGCTAAGTATCAGACGCATATGTTAAAATGAGTCATCAATTAATGGCCAGGTTGTCATCATCTCCCAAGTGTGGATGCCGACCATCCTCGCTCCTGCTTAGCCGTGTCGCTTCATGGATGTCCTTAAGCCGCATTGGCTTGGCTTTAGGATCTGATTTTGTAGCGTCTTTTGTTTGTTTTGTTTTGTTTTGTTTTCATGTGGTGTATGTCTGTAGAGATTTGTTTTTTGTGTGTTTGGTTTTAGCTTGTTGTTTTTGCTGTTATTGTTATTATTGATATTATTGTTGTTGTTATTGTTATTGTTATTATTCCTACTGTTGTTGCATTTGCAATTCTAGTTGCAATTCTTATTACTACCAGTGTTGATATTTTGTTTGTTTTATTACACTGAATGATAATGTTGAATATTGATAGTTGAATATGGAGGAAGGCATCGAAGACGAAGAAATGTTCAATATGGTGTACACTGATGCCGGGAAAGGAAACTAACGGCGTCGAACAGCTGGTCATACGGTTTACATTTTACATTTACGATTTACAGACCCGTGCGACCCCACCCGTGCGTTAACCATCCCATGTGTAAATCTTGCTCACGGGCTTTTGCCTTTCTGTGTTCATGTTGTTCATTGTGTGTCTTTATTTCGATTGTTTTCTTGACTTGTTCCACTACCCCCCCCCCCCCCCCCCGCCCATCGTTCTTTTCAGGCGCTGAGCGTCTTTGTGTACCGGTGCCTCCATTTGTTTCCTTTCTATGCCAGATGCGTGTTGTTTGCCTTCGCTCGCTGTTCATAACATACCCCCCCCCTCCCTCTCTCCTTCCTCCTCTCCTGTTCATACCTGGGTCTGGGTCCGGGTCCTTACAACCCCCCTCCCCCTCCCCTTCCTTTAATTCTTCCCCTTTCCCTGTTTCTCACTCTCAACCTCTCCCCCCTCTCTCTTCCTCTTCCTCACTCTCATCCTCACCCCATCTTCCCACTAGTATTTCAGTTACATCTCCCTCTCCTCCTCCTCCCTCCCACTTCCCCCATCCTTATCGTTCTCTCTTTCGACAATCTCCCATTCGGCATTTCACCGACTCACCACGTAGCTTCCCTCTATTCTCTTATATTCGCTCTGATCTCCTCTCTTCTCTCTCCTCTCTCCTCCCTCCTCTCCCCTCTCTCCTCTCCCCTCTCTTCTCTCTCCTCTCTCCTCTCTCCTCTCTCCTCTCGCCTCCCGCCTCCCTCCTCTCGCCAAACACTCCGCGAACCCTACCCAGTGTTTGTGCTCCGCGTAGCATCTGGCTCTTGTACCTTTGCACCGTTCCCCTCACCTGGTGTTGAAGTTGTACCTCTTGCCGCCTGGTGTTGTGGCTGTACTACCTTGGCCTGGCGTTTTGTACCATGACCCAGCGGTTGTGTTTTGGCGCCTGAGCTGTCATGATGTTTTTTTTTTCCGGGATTAGCCTATGTTTACATTTATCTCCTGTCACTCTTTTATTTTTGTACGCGCTTTGGCTTCGGTCCGCCTCTCTCGGTGTTTCGGGTCTTTCTGTCTTGTTATCTCTCTTTCTCTTTCCCTTCCTCTCTCCCTCTTCTCCACTCTCCTTATCCATCCACCCATCCATCCAAATATCCATCCTCTCTTTTCCCTCAATCTCTCCCCTCTCCCCGTCACTCCTTCTCTACCCTTTCCCCTCTCCTCCACAATTCCTCCATATCCCTCTCCCCACTCCCCAACACTTCCCCCCTCCTCCCCACTCCCTCTTTCCTTCTCCCCGTCTTCCTCCTCCCTCCTCCCTCCTTCCTCCTTCCTCCTTGTTTCCTTCCACATACTGCAAGCTTTCGTCGTCCTCCTCTTGCTTGCTTGCTTGCTTGCTTGGTGAGCGAGGCGAGTGGGGCGCGGAGTGGGCGGGCCAGGGCTCCCTCGGGCGCCCTTGACTCTCGCGCCGGGTCCCAGAGAGTGCCGCCCTCCTTCCGGGAAGAGAATAAAGAGTGCGAGCTTCCTACAAGTTGGGAAGGGGTGGGGTGGGGTGGGGGTAGGGGTAGGGTGCTTGAGGAAGGAGGCTACTTCTTGGGGTCTGTTAGACTTTTTTTTTCCCCCTTCTTTCGTTCTCCTTATCTTTCCTCCTCGCTTCGTTCTTCTTCTACTTCGACATTTACTCGGGGGTCTGTTTTTCTTCGTCTTTTTCTTCTTCCAATTCTCTTTATTCCCTTCGCCATTATCGCCAATTCTTCTTATTCCCTTCGCCATTATCGCCAATTCTTCTTATTCCCTTCACCATTATCGCTTCAAGTTGACGTTTATTTTATAATCTTTTAATGGAGATCCTTCGTATTAGGAAAAAATAAGTGAGGCTTGTTCTCTATGCTGGCTGAAGGATGTATCGGATTCCTTCTCGTGAGAAGTTTGAATTTTTTTCCCGCGATAGGAGAACGAGAGCAAAACCCAAGATTTTTTTTCTTTTTCTTTCTTTCTTTCTTTCTTTCTTTATTTCTTTCTTTCTTTCTTTCTTTCTTTCTTTCTTTTGTTAGGTCAACTCGGCGGCTGTTCCCGAAACGGTTATGACGAGATAGGTTTTTCGGCGTTCAGTTGCTAACGTTATCTGCTCGTTATCTGTGTGTAACAATGCTCAGAGATAGGCTTGTTATGAATAGAGATAAGACGGACCTTATATGATGAAAGTATGTGTATTTTTTTATTAATAGGACAAGCCTGGGAATGCACGTACACTATTTATTTATTTATTTATTTATTTTTTGCATATCTTGCTTATTCAACAATGGATTGACACGGAATGAAAATTAGCAAGTCGGGTGGGGGATAAAGGGTAAGGCCGGCCGATCGGACAGTCCTCGACATTTACGAAATGTCCCAACTTACGACACGGCGGGGGAGAGAGAGAGAGAGAGAGAGAGAGAGAGAGAGAGAGAGAGAGAGAGAGAGAGAGAGAGAGAGAGACCGTTGGAAATGCTTGTAAGGCAAGGGTTTGGGACCGTTTGCTCTGTTGTTGTCCTTGTGCCTGCGTGTGCATGCACCGTGGCCACCCACCCAGCGCTTTGCAAAACGGTCAATGAGAGTGATCCGAAGGCCGAAGCTGTGATGGAAATAGAGGGAGAGCGGACGGACGATCTCTTGCAGGGGCGGGGATGCACGCGTGAGGAGCGGAACACGTGACAAAGTGGAGATGTTGGCAGGGTTGGCACCTAACTCCTGGTCGAGTTGCCAACTACAAAACAAGAGGCGGAATTGTTATGTCCACGGCGACGAGGGTTCCTCCTAAGGTCCTCCTAGGTTCCTCCTCCTAGGCTCCTCCTCCTCCTGGGGTTCTCCTCCTGGGGTTCTCCTGGGGTCTGCGAGACGTCGTGATCCTCCACGTCCCTTAGTTATTCCCCCCCCCCCAAGTGATCCACTAACTTCGTGGTTCGTTGTCCTCAGTTGCTTGCTTTCAGGCTGATGGACATTCTTGGCGTCGCTTGCCATAAGATGTGGCAAGTAGAGCTTCAAAAAAAAAAAAAAAAGCATTGTTTATTTTTTGCAACGCTGCAGTATTGCACCTACCTTCCTGTCAGCCTGACGCACACGATGTTCCAGCAAGAATCGCCCCGGAGGTAGAGCGGACTGACTCGCGGGCCGGTTTTTCCAGCAAAAAGGAAACATTGTAATTGACGGGTAAGTCTGGAAGAGGATCAATACGGCCTGGCTGCCACGTCTGTTTCGGACGGGGGAGGGAGGGGGGGGTTGAGGATGGTAGGGGGTGGGGGTGGGGGTGGGGAGTCGGAGGTAGCAGGGGAACTGTGAGGGGATCGGAGGATGGGGGGGGGGGGCAAAGAAGGGAAATGAGGGAATGAAGGAGGACGTGCCATTATCGTCGGGTCATATTTCCCCTTTGAGTCCTCGCCGCTGCCGCTCTGCTCGACCGCAGAATGATGGCCGAATTCTTCTTCTTTTTACTTCCAAAATTTCTTCTCGTTTTAGTGCGTGTGTCCGAGTGTTCGAGTCGCCGATGCGGAATCCTTAACCCGTCGCGTGCGGTGTGCGGAAACGGGATTCGGTATTTCGCGGCGGGCGCAGCGGGCCGATATCGAACCGCCCCCGCCCCGTCGGAGGCGTTTGATGCTACGTGTAGTGTAGATATCGATCCTAGACGCGGCGACGGACGGAGGAGAGGTTCTTGGGGAGGGAGGAGTCGAGGGAGAGGCGAGGTCTGGCGGAGGGAATGAGTGAGTGAGGGATTGAGGGAGGGAGGGGGAAAGGAAGTGAGTGAGTCAGGGAAGTGAGGGAGGGAGGGAGGAAGTGAGTAAGTCAGGGAAGGAGTGAGGGAGGAAGTGAGTGAGTGAGTCAGTCAGGGAAGGAGGGAGGGAGGAAGTGAGCCAGGGAAGGAGGGAGGGAATGATTGAGTGGAGGGAGTGACTGTTTGAGTATGTGAGTGAGGGGGTGAGGGTGTGAGGGACGGTCGCTGGGGAGGGCCTCGAGCGAATGTGTGAGGGGAAGGGCTTACTGATAGGCTAGGGGGAAGCTGGGCTCGAAGGAGGTATTTGAGGGGACGAGGCTCGGCTTGAGGGGAAGGAGTGATGGGTGGCAGTGGAGGTGTCAGTGTGCGGGAGGGGGCGAGTTGTCACCTTGCTGACTGAGTTACGTTGATGTTATTTGATTTGATGGGGAGTTCTGCTGGTGGGAGTGGGGGGGGGGGGGTCTGCTAATGGGACTAGATCTGAGGGGGAGGTCTGCTGATGGGACTAGATCTGAGGGGGTCTGCTGTGATGGGACTGAAATTGAATAGATTTTTGCTAATGACGTTTGTGATGAATAGGGCTAGAATTGAATCGACGGTCTGCCGATGGGGCTAGATGTTGTAACAGGGGTCTACTGATAGAACGAGTTGATTGGGTTGTGAATTGGATCGCGGGTCTTGTTGCTAGGCTTTGGCGGTGGTGGGGGGAAGGGGGTGGGTTGGGAGTGGGAGTGGGGGGGGGGATATCTGTTGATTGGGCTGTATTATTGAGAAGAACTTGTTGATGGCGCTGGGTTGAAGGGGTTTGCTGAATGGGCTACGCGTTTGTTTGTGTGTGTGTGTGGGGGGGGGGGGTGAGAGCAGAGGGCCTCGGGTTTTTGAGGAGAGATTGGAAGTTGGTGAGGGGAGTTTGAAAGTGGGGGGCTGATGGCGAGGGGGGGGGGGTAAATTTATGTCTGTAATATTAAAGGGGCTAGATAGACGGGGATGGGGTGGGTCAAGATCAGTCTGGATTGGATGGGGTCTGGGAGGGAAAGGGAGGAGGAAGATGGTTGGGCTGGGAGCTGGGTGGGGGGGGGGGGGGGGTGTATCCTGGCGACTTTTGATTGACGTGTTTTTAGCATAGGGCTGATCTGACGTAAGTAGTAGACGCCACAAACAACACAGGGGCGACAACGCAGGGACATATGAACATACAAACATTGAAACGAAGCACGACCATAATATTGAAGAAGAAAAACACACTAATAACAGTGTCGTTTCCTTTGTTCTTGTGGCTGTGCTTCGTTTTGAGACGTAATAAGGTGCGTCGTGCGGTGATGAAGAACTCAAGCGACGGTAGGTTTAGTTTCTAGATGGTAAGGTAGAATGATGGTTGGAGAGAGATTGGAATGGTGATGGCAGGAGATTAGAGATAACTAAAGGGGTTAGAGATAAGAGGACGTTGATGAAGGGTAAAAGAGAGACATAGACAGAGACGGAGGCAGAGGCAGAATGTGTATGATAAGGAAGAAGAGAATGTAGAAGGGAGAAGAGGAGAATGGCAAAGAGCAGGGGAGAAAAGCGGAGATAGCGAGGATCAATAGAAGGAAAATAAGCGATGTCGAGGAGGAGGAAAAGAGGAAAGAACGAAGAGGAGTAGGAGGAGACGAGAAAAATAAATGACAAGGAGTTGGATAAAAGAACGTAGACAACGAGGAGGAGGAGGAGAAAAATAAGGAAAAACGTAGACGAGGCGGAGAAAGAGAAAGAAAAAAAAAGACGGACCACATGAGAGAAGAGAGGAAAAGAAAAAAACAGCGACGCGAACGCAAGAAGTGCATATGAGCGGCGGTGATGCACGTGCCATGCTTTCCCCCCTTTGTTGTCACGGCGCGGGCCAAAGGGTTGAGCTCGTCACCCTTGTATTTTGGGTGGGCGCCTTACCACGTCGGGCGGCGGAAGAAGCCAAGATGACGGGCGGCTCGGGGAGGGCAATGCCATGGTATATTTACTCCCCCCTCCATTCCCTTCCCCTCCCTTCCCCTCCCTTCCCCTCCCTTCCCCTCCCTTCCCCTCCCTTCCCCTCATTTATAGTTCATTGCGAAGGGCATGGCTGCGGGGAGAGGTGTGTGCAGTCATGTATTTATGATGAGAAGGATAACGATTATTCTGCGCTACGGTCGGGTCGGGTCGTTCTTCTTTTCTCTTTATGCTCGTTCTCTCTCTCTCTCTCGTTCTCTCTCTCTCTCTCTCTCTCTCTCTCTCTCTCTCTCTCTCTCTCTCTCTCTCTCTCTCTCTCTCTCTCTCTCTCTCTCTCTCTCTCTCTGTCCATCCCTTCCTCCCTCCCTCTTCCTCTTCCTATTTCTCTTTCTCTGTCTTCTCCCTCCCTCCTCCACTTCCTCTTCCTCTTTCTTCTCCCTCCCTCTTTCTTTCTTTTTTTCTCTCCCTCTCCCTCTTTCTCCAACTCTTTTCCTCCCACTTTCCAGTTGGCACATGTGTGGGGTCGTGTCTATATAACGCATATTTATATATTTTTTAACTACATATAGGCTATGGATTTTATGGATCCTGTCCAGTTAATGTTCCCGTGTAATGGATTGCAGAATTTATCGTTGCCTGTGATATTCTGTTTAAAGTTACAGTGTTGACAGGAAGCTTGAAAATACCCACGCAAAAAAAAAGAAAAGAAAAAAAATAATAAAAAAATAAAATGAACACATTTTTTTTCTTTCGCTGTTTGTGTATTCGGTGAGCGGACTGATTTTCACGTTTCTCTTTATGATTTTTGCTTTTCTTCCTCTTCGACATTTTATTTTTTTCTCCTGCTGTCTGTTCTGTCTATCTTTCTTGCCATGTCTATCTATTGCCCGTATAGCCGGCGAGACTCTCTCTCTTTCTTGGAAGTGTTGAATGAACAGGGATGTTGCACGATAGCATTTGGGTCAATCGATAGTGCCCCCCAAAACCGTTTCTCGCGTGACCCTCCCCCTTGTTTACTTTTGTGTTGTTTAGTCGGTGTCTTTTGTTGTTTTGTTTTTGTTTATGTTTTCTTGTGTGGAGTCGTGCTCTTCCTGACCGAGCACGTGCTTCTTGTGTGCTTTTGCGGAAGTGCTATGCTTGCTTGCTTGGTTTGTTTTGTTTATCTTGGTTTATATTTATAATTCGTTGTTTATGCCCCTAAGTCTTGTTTATTTACATTGATATGAAAAGAAATAGAGTAAACGCAAGATAGAGGAGGAGGAGGAGGAGGGGAAGGGGGAAGGGGGAAGGGGGGGGTAGAAAGCTAGACTCGTCTTTTGAGATTTTCAAGAGTGTCTGGCTCTGCGCTCAAGGCTGTCACTATTTACACAGTTTATGGGCAGGAAATGTGATTTGCGGTTTGTTTTTCTCGCTCCGAGTTGTTGAACATTTACATGCATTGTTATGATTGTTATGGGAAAATGGCGGTGGTCGGTCGGCTTCCGTGATTTTAAGAGGCAATAAATAATTTCGTTATTTTCCAAATGACACTTGAGAGGCGAGAGGAGGAAGAGGGTATGATTATATATGGATGAATTGGGTTTGCTTGCTTGCGTGCGTGCTTGTATGTTTGTTTGTTTGTGAATATCTTGTGTTTGTGAGGTGTGAAGCAGTGGCCTTCAAACAAGTGTCACTTGCATTGGCCGGCCAAGACTCGTTTTGCCTGTTCAGGCATTTGTAGAACGCTTGTGGGAGTGGTCTCTGACTCACTCTCTCACTCTCTCACTTTCGCTTTCATTTTCACTGTCCGATTCTCACTCTAATCTTCGTCGGCTTTGTTCTGTCCAGTCTCTCTCTTTCTCTTTCTCTCTCTCTCTCTCTCTCTCTCTCTCTCTCTCTCTCTCTCTCTCTCTCTCTCTCTCTCTCTCTCTCTCTTTCTCTCACTCACTCACTCACTCACTCACTCACTCACTCACTCACTCACTCACTTCAGTGCAGTCTGTCTACCTGTCTCTGTCTCCGTTTCCGTTTCCTATTCACTCTCTCATACATCTCTCTACCCCCCCCCCCCCATTCTTTACGTATATATATACACTTGTGTATATATACACATCTATAAGTAAACACAAGGATACATAAACATTTATGTCTATCCACATAAATCTTAGAAACGTCACGGCTAAGTAGGTATTGCCAGTGCGAAAAAAAAAATCTTAGTGCCTCTGTGGCGTAGCGGCACCATCTACTACTCACTGCGAGATGAGACGGGATGTATTTCCGGTCTGAGGGGAGGGGGCGTGAGGGAGGGAGGGAGAGGGGGGCGTGAGGGAGGGAGGGAGATACTAGCAGGGCTTTTGTCGTCACAGCGCTTGCACCTCGGGGATACATGATACACACTGGAAAACGACCCAAGAGAGGGTGGGGTGGAGAGGGAAGGTGGGTGGGTGGGTGGGTGGGTGGGAAGGTTGATGGGGTGTAAGGAGGGGGGATGGGTGGGCTGGAGGGAGGGAAGGATGAAGGAGGGAGGGTGAGTGGGTGGGAAGGTTGATGGGGTGTAAGGAGGGGGGGATAGGTGGGCTGGAGGGAAGGAAGGAAGGAGGGAGGGAGGGAGGGAGGGAGGGAGGGTGGGAGGGTGAGTGGGCTAGAGGGAAGGAGAAATGGGGGGGGGGGGGGAAGGGAAGGAAAGAAGGAAGGAAGGGGGAAAGAGGAACTGAGTTTTGATAACGAGGAAGCAGACGGTCAGCAGAAGGTCTAGGTGCACCTCAACACATAATGAAATGGAGGTCGTGGTGGGTTGGAGGCGTTGGTGCGGAAGGGGAGAGAAATGGGGTAGGAGGCGGAGAAGGGGGGGGGGGGGTCTTTCATGGCTGCTTGTGCAACGCGTTATCGGGGAACTGGAAGGTGGTGGTTGTGGTGATTCATGTCGTGTCGTTGAGCTGTGTAACTTAGTATTTGTTTTCTTTTTCTTTCTCCTTTCATTTTCTTTTCTTTTTCTTTTCTCTTTTTCATTTTTGTGTAAGATAAATCTCTTTGAAAATGTGTATCCATTTTGTTTATTTGGGAATTATTTGGGAGTAACCCTTGTATTTTTTTTTTTTTTTTTTTTGTGTGTGTGTTTTTGTGTGTTCGTATTTATTGTCTTATCGCACCGCTCCGCTATCTGTGATTCGCGCCCGACACAGACGTCTGGTGCGGTAGAGAAGAGAGAGGGGCGGCCGGCGGAACTTGTTATTATAGTACTCTCAAGACTCCCCACCACTTTTCACGGGTCACTGACCTTATCGAGTGGAATATTTGGTTCATTTGCAACAACGAGCTTCCCTGTTGATCAAGGCACATCGCCTGAACGACAGTATTGATTGGCGACACGCAAAGTTCACGCTCCCTACTTTTCGGGACGCTCCAGCTGGCGGGGGAGAGAGAGTGCGCGGGGTTGCGTCATTGGCATAAGGTGTCTGGCTGGGCGTCTCAGGGCTCATCACTGGTGCCAGGCATGCATGACACTCCTCCCAGGCCAGGCACGCCCTTCGCTGCCCTGTCGGACTGCCTCGTTACCGACCTCTCTCCTAACTTTCCCTCACTCGTTCTTTTCGCCTTTCCTCCCCACTGCTCTCGCTTCTTTTCTTTCCTCGTCCTTCCCCCTCATTTTCTTGCCCCCACCCCCACCCTCACCCCCCTTCCTTCCTTGCTTATTCTCCCCGCTCATCATGCTTTACCCCCTTCCACCTCCAGTCCCTCCTCTCCCTTCCTCCCTCCTTCCTCTTCCCTTCCTTCCTCCTTCCTTTTCCCTCCTCCCTCCTTCCTTTTCCCTCCTCCCTCCTTCCTTTTCCCTTCCCCCTTCCCGCTCTTCCCTCTCTTCCCTCTCTTCTCTCTCTTCCCTCTCTCCTCTCTCTCCTCTCTCTCCTCTCTCTCCTCTCTCTCTAGAACACCCCTCTGATAATATAACTCTTACCAGACCTGAAGGATCCCGCCTCCAGGCTGTTTCGGTATCTCGGCCAGGAGTCGGTAATGGCCAGGGGGCGAGTCGCTCACGTAACAGGAATTTCTAAACGTTGTCCTTGTTTCGAGCAGGCAGCCTGGCAGGCAGGCAGCTAGCTAGGCAGCTGGAAGCGTTCGGTGATGCGTCGTCTTGTGGGGGGACGACTTTCTCCCCGCCTTGCTTGAGGACCTTTCTTGCTTGCGTCGTCGTCGTCGTTGTTCTTGTTGTTCTTGTTCCTCCTTCCTCCTCCTCCTCCTCCTCCTCCTCCTCCACTTCTCCATCTCCATCATCATCTCCATATCTGTCACTCTCACCCTCATGTCGTTATTATGACTCTCCCTTTTTTTATTGGCGCTGATGACGTCGAAGGTATTTTTTACGAATTCATGTAGTCTTTGGAGTTGTGGATTTTTTTTTTATCGTTTGCTTGTTTATGTTTGGAAGTCTTTGTCCTCTGTTTTATTTCTTTTGTTTTATGACTGTGCATGTGTCCTTTCTTTCTTTCTTTGAATTACTGCCAAGCATATATCGCCCTATGAAATTCCAAGTAGTCAGCGTCATTGCTCATAGCGTTTTTGTAATGCCTTTGTGTGTGGGGGGGGAGGGGGTGTACGTATATAAATAAATAAATATATATATATATATGCATATGCATATGCATATACACGTACATACTTTTTGTGCATGTGCGTGAGCAAGTACGGATTCCAGACATAATTTGTTCTTCCTGTGGTCAATAGCCAGACAGACAAGGCTACAGGTAGACACAAATAGACAAGGGGATAGGTAGACAGAAAGACAGACAAGGAGGTAGGTAGACAAAGACAGACAAGGAGATAGATAGACACAGACAGACAGACAAGGAGATAGGTAGACACAGACAGACAGACAAGGAGATAGGTAGACAGAAAGACAGACAAGGAGATAGGTAGACAGAAAGACAGACAAGGAGATAGGTAGACAGACGGAAAGACAGACAAGGAGATAGGTAGACAGACGGAAAGACAGACAAGGAGATAGATAGACACACAGACAGACAGATGTATAAGGTGATAGGCAGACACAGACAAATGAGGTGATAGATAGAGAGACTGGTTCATTGTTAGAGTAATAATGACAGCGTGGTTAATGCGTTCTTCCGCTGACCGCACGTTTTGAGTTCATTTCGGGTGTTGGGCATTTCCGATTGATATCGCGATCTCGAAGGAAGACGATTTTACACGATTTTACACGCGATTAAAGGCCAGTGAACCTCGCTACGAGGAATTGAGCGTAAGTAGACACCAGAAGAGATTTGCGAGTCATTGACGTTCGATTTTATTATTTTTTAGATCAGTTTTTTTTGTTTTTATTTTATTCGGCTTCGGAGGCTTGATTTGGATTTTTTTTAGAAAAAAAAAGTATATAGAATTATAATCGTAGGAGAAGGTCGCATCTCCTTTTTTTGTTTTTTGTTTTTTTTTTCGTCTCCGATAGCTAAGATGGGCCAAGAAGATACAGATGACCTGCGGTATGTCATTACACTTGACGACACGGCGATGACAAGGCGACGGCGTCACGCGTTCGCTCGCTCCCTCCTCCCTCCTCCCTCGCTCTCTATCTCACTCTCTATCTCACTCTCTCTCTCTCTCTCTCTCTCTCTCTCTCTCTCTCTCTCTCTCTCTCTCTCTCTCTCTCTCTCTCTCTCTCTCTCTCTCTCTCTCTCTCTCTCGCTTGCTCTCTCTTGCTCTCACTCACTCACTCACTCACTTGCTCTCTCTTGCTCTCACTCACTCACTCACTCACTTTGCCTGGAAAGCATTCACTCGTTCGCTCGCTCCCTCCTCCCTCCCTCTCTCTCTCTCTCTCTCTCTCTCTCTCTCTCTCTCTCTCTCTCTCTCTCTCTCTCTCTCTCTCTCTCTCTCTCTCTCGCTCTATCTCTCTCTCTCTCTCGCTCTATCTCTCTATCTCTCTCACGCTCTCTCACTCCTTCACTTTGCCTGGGAAGCATTCACTCGTTCACTCGCTCGGGCTGGGAAACAGGCGAATGACATCACTTAAATTCCCCTTCTCGCTTGCTCGCTCACTGGCTCGGACCAAGGAAACAAACGAATCCAGCTTTCAAGTCCACTCGCTATTTAACTCACGCACACTCGCGCGAGCCGGGAAGCAAGCAAGCAAGCGAGCGAGCGAGAATCTAAACTCACGCTCGCTCGCTCGCTCGGCCACTCACTCTGACCGAGGGAGCAAGCTCGTTTCTTGTATCTCCCGGAGTATGACATTGGGAAGATGGAGCACGACATAGTTCCAAAAGTTCGGAACTTTGGGAACGGTAACTCTCGGAACTGAAATGCGATTTTTGATGCATCTCCTCCAGTCGCATTTCAAGGGGATGTGCCGAATGGTTTTTGACGATGATATTGCCTTTTGTTTTTCTTTTTTATTGTATTCTGTAAAATAGGCCTGCGTTTGGAAAATACGTCCTGTACACACGCACACAAACACACACACACACACACACACACACACACACACACACACACACACACACACACACACACACACACACACACACACACACACACACACACACACACACACACACACACACACACACACCGAGTTCTTTTAGTAGGCCTATGGGTGAAGAAAGTATGTTTAGATGAACCTTACGTAACCCATTTCTTGAGAAAAGAGGGTGAGGTTGTGAATGTTGTATAAAAAAAATTATCAGCTCT
>BOPN01000234.1:497500-545000 GCA_017312705.2 Penaeus japonicus
ATTGGAATGTATGGAGTGTGGCGCATCCGTAATGAGGGGAAGGTAATGGTGCAAGGCCAGAGCGGAAGGTAACAGTCTTCCCTCCAGCGGTATTGATGAGGCAGAGGGGGGTGGGGGGGTAAGGGGAGGGAGGAAGGAAGGAAGGATGGTAGGATGGTATGGAGGGAGGGGTAGGAGAGGCGGAATGGTGAGAGGGAAGGTGGGAGGAATAGAAGCGAAGGAAAGGGGGATAGGAAAAGAAAGAGAAGAGAAGAGAAGTATAGAGAGGTAAGTAGATAAATATATGTATATATGTACATATATACAAATATATAATTTTTTTTGGGTGTGGGGGGCTAAGAGAGATTGCTAAACTCAGCAGGAAACGATTGGAGAATGTGAATTAGGTAAACAGTATTCCCGACCTTTTTCTCCCCCCCCCAAAAAAAAAAAAAAAAAAAAAAAAAAAAAAAAAAAAATAAAAAAATAACGAAAGCTTCGGATTTGTTGTGTGGGTCTGGGGTGTGCTGTGCAATGCAACAACGCAAGAGACCGTGGCGGCTGCTACTAGCTCCATTAACTCTCGACTCTCTCTCTCTCTCCCTCCCTCCCTCCCTCCCTCTCTCTCTCTCTCTCTCTCTCTCTCTCTCTCTCTCTCTCTCTCTCTCTCTCTCTCTCTCTCTCTCTCTCTCTCTCTCTCTCTCGTTTTTATCCCTTGACTTTGAGTATTCCCCTTCCCATTCCTTCGACTACTCTCCATTTCCACTTCACTTTCTCCCTTCGCTCCTCCGTCCCCTTCCCTCTCCGCTTCTGCTCCCACCTTCCTCACTTCCACCCCCCCCCCCTTCTTCGCCCTCTTTCCGCCCTTTCACTCCCGCTTTCCTTCTTCCCCACTTCCCCTCCCCCTTCCCCACTTCCCCACTTCCCCACTTCCCTCCCCCTTCGTCCCCTCCTCCTTCGTTCCCTCCTTCTTCGTTCCCTCCTCCTTCGTCCCCTCCTCCTTCGGTCCCTCCCCCTTCGTTCCCTCCCCCCTCGTCCCCTCCTCCTTCGGTCCCTCCTCCTTCGTCCCCTCCCCCTCCGTCCCTTTCCCCTCCCCCTTCCAACCTGAAGGCGTTATCCTGTTTCTAGGAAGCACAGGCAGCGTTCGGCGTGGGAATGTCTACTATTTCGCGATTGGAAGCCGACCCAAGCATCGTAACCGGGGCCGTGACGGGGGGGAGGGGGAGGAGGAGGAGGAGGAGGAGGAGGAGGAGGAGGAGGGGGAAGGGGGAATGGGAGGGAAGGGGAGAAGGATAGAGAGTGGGGATAGGGGGGGGGAGAGGAGGGTTGGGGGTGGGGTTTAGCGGGGATATTTCTCGTGGCCGTGAGCAAGAGACGTGGCATTGGGCGGCCCGCCGAGCGACCATGATCATGGCCTGCTTGACCGCGAGGGCGCCCCTCCCCTCTCCTCCCCTCTCCCTCCCATCGCTCCACTTTCCCCTCTCCCCTTCCCACACTCTACCTTTTCCCTTCCTCTTCCTCTTCCGCTTCCTCTCTACTCTTCTACTCACCCCTCCCACCTCTCTCTCTCTCTCTCTCTCTCTCTCTCTCTCTCTCTCTCTCTCTCTCTCTCTCTCTCTCTCTCTCTCTCGTTCTGATCTCAAAGTTTGTTATGCTTGCCAGCTTGTTTGCTTGCTGATCGTCGTCGCTGATTTCGAGAGATGCTTTGCGGGACAATAGATGGTGGGAGAGGGATAGGGAAGGGGAGGGGAGGGGAGGGGAGCCAAAGGGAGCCAAAGGGAGGGGGACGAGGGTTAGCGAAGAAGTAAAGGGGTTAGGGGGGACATAAAGAGGAAGGGGTGTTTGTGTATGGTGTGTGAGTATGGTGTGTGAGGTTGTGTGTGTGTGTGGGGGGGGGGGAAGAATGTTTGCACGAACGGTTTGCAGATTTTTCGGCGTGGCGGATGTGGGCCCTCTATCGTGATGGCGTGACTGCGTCTTCTTGATCTTGGGTTGCGGCAAGGCTATTTTAGATTTTTTGAATTTATTTTTTTCTTACGTCTTTTTTAATTGTAATGGGTGATTTTTCATGTTATCGTTATTATTATATATTAGATTTTTTTTATTTTATTTTCTTAATAATAACAACGATAACAATAATTGAGTATGTTGCAGTCGCAACCCTCGCCGTCAGAGGTTTCCCTCGGCTCTCCACTTGACATCGGGCAACTGCAACGAGGGGAAAAATATGAATATGCGTGAACAGGGAGGTAAGGGAGATGGGGGAAGGGGAGGGGCAAGAGGGGAAGGTGGAGGAGAAAGAGGAGGGGGTGAGGGAGTAAGGTGGGGAAGGAGGGGGAAGAGAGGGGAGGCGGGAGGAGAGGAAGAGGGGAAAGAGAGGGAAGAAGGAGGAAGAGAAAGAGGGGAAAGGGGAAAGGAGTAAGAAGAGAAAGAGGGGAAATAGAGGAAAGGAGGAGGAAGAGAAGGAAGACGGGAGGAGAGAGAGAGAAGGAAATTAGAGAGAAATAGGGGGAGGAGAGGGAAAGAGACGAGGAAGAGGAAATGGAGGGAGGGAGGGAGGTAGGGGAAGGGGGAAGAACGTTCGGTTTAGCTTGGCAGGCTAACTTAGGCGCGTAGGTAGATGGGAATGTTGGAAAGAGGGAGGCAAGCTGGAAAGGAGGGGGGGGGGGGGGGGGGGACGCTGCGGGTATTATTGGATTTGGGATCGCTTTCTCTGTGTGTGGATTATTCTCTTCATCTCTTTCTTTCTCTTTCAAATTTGCTCTCTCTCTCTCTCTCTCTCTCTCTCTCTCTCTCTCTCTCTCTCTCTCTCTCTCTCTCTCTCTCTCTCTCTCTCTCTCTCTCTCTCTCTCTCTCTCTCTCTCTCTCTCTCTCTCTCTCTCTCTCTCTCTCTCTCTCTCTCTCTCTCTCTCTCTCTCTCTCTCTCTCTCTCTCTCTCTCTCTCTCTCTCTCTCTTTCTCCTCTTTTTTTTTTTTTTTGAAAACGACCTCCTATTCTCTGTGTTGTGAAATGTATGTAAGAACCAATTCACAATACAGTCCATTGGCCCCGGCCTCGCCAATGGCTGTGGTCGACATCCGACATACTATTAGAAATACATTCTTTATTTATATAAAATACAATACACTTACATAGTTATCTCTAATCTACTATTTACAACCGTTTGCTCTATATCTATGTCCTTAAGGCTAGTACATTTTACGGGTCTCTTTCGGGTTCCCCTTTCTTTCTTTCTTTCTTTCTCTCTCTCTTTCTCTCTCTCTTTCTCTCTCTCTCTCTCTCTCTCCCTGCCCCTCCCTCCCTCCCTCCTCTCCCTGTCTCTTCCCCTATCCCTACCCTATCTCGCTTTCCCTTCCCCTTTCTTAGCCGAATTTTGCCCGATTCTCACCGTTATGTTTTATATTGTGTTGACACCTCCCCCCCTCCCTTTTTCTTTCAATTTCTTTCTCTCCCACGCCCTCTCTCCCCCCTTTTCCTCCCCTCCCCCCTTTCTCCCCCCTTCTCCCCTCTCCCTCTGCGTCGCTAGCCGGTCCTTTTCTCCGGCGTTGCATTTTTGTTCTCGCCCGCATCGCCGTCCTTTCTTTGGCTGTGGCTTTTTGTCTTCGGCTCTCCGCCCGCCGCCGCCGCTGCCGCCGCCGCCACCCTTGCGTTCCTCGTCTTGCGTTCCTCGTCAAGTCCGTTGCTCGTTAGCCGTGTTCGTCTTTTTTTCTCGACTTTTTATACCTTTATGTTTTATTATTATGTTTTTCTCTCCTCCGTTTCTCACTCTCTCCATTCTCTTCTCGTTCTCTCTCCCTGCTTCCCTTTCCCTCCTCCATCTTCTCGTTGTCTCTCCTAGCCTCCCTTTCCCTCCTCCATTTTTTCGTTGTTTCCCCTCCCTTCCTCTCCCCCTATCTTCTCGTTGTCTCTCCCTCCCTCCCTCTGTCCATTTCCCTTCACCGTTCTCCCAGCATGGTCCTCTTCTCATACTTTCGGCTGGCGTCCCCTCCTGTCGACCAAAAATCTATAAGGCCATATACCTGGCCAAGGTATGACGGGGGGGGGGGGTCCCTCGAGTTTAGTTTGGTTCCCTTGCCCAAGTTAATGGAGGGAAATGGATTAGTGGGATGGGGGGGGATGTTGCTAGAGAGATCCTATTCAACCCCCCCCTCCCCCCCCCCAACCACGTCGTGCAAAGCGACACCATTGCAAGTTTCCCCCTTTAAGGTCCACTTTTGCAAGCCAGATACACTTTGCGGGGTCGTTAATGGTCCGGCCTGGCTTGTCCCGGCACCCCAGTGTCTTGTGGTTCTAGGCTGAAAAGGAGGTGTCTTGGCGTCCAATATCTAATGTGCTCTTGGGGTCCTATTCCCACCACCCCCCCACCACCCCCAGCAAACTTATTCTTATTCTTTAAAATGAGCAAGTGTGGTGGGTGAGATTTGTCGGGTGATCAATTGCGAATGGAACCTGTGGCAAGGCGCAGGTACCTGGAACTCTTTAGTTATGATGCTCGTTCGTTTTCTCTTTTTTCTCTCTACCCATCCCTCCCTCTCTCCTTCCTCTCTCCTTCCTCTCTCCTTCCTCTCTTCCTCTCTCCCTCCCTCTCTCTCCCTCTCCTTCCTCTCTCCCTTTATCCTCTATCCCTGTCTCACTTTCTCCTTCTTCCCGCTATCTCTCCTTATCTTTTTACTACCATCCCCTCTTTCCCTCTCTCCCCCTCTCTTTCCCTGCCCCTGCTCTCCTCTCTCCCCCTCTCTTTCCCTGCCCCTGCTCTCCTCTCTTTCCCTCTCACTCCTCCTCGTTCGCCTGCCCTCCTGGCCTTATTTCATCGAGGTCCGAGTCGACAAGGAACATTGTGTATCGGCCGGGTCTTGCGGCATCGTACCCCGTTGGAATGCCGTGGAGTGGAGTTAGAACTTTACTTGTAGCTTAGTCTTTGGGGAAATAGGTCTTAGTAGCCTGGTCGTACGTGGAACGGTCTTAGTGTATGTCTGTGGAGTAGATAATGGGGGGATTTGATCGATGAATAGAAGGGAGGAATGTTGTGGGAGTGTTGGATGTTTTCTTTTTTATTTCTCCTCTTCTCTCTCTCTCTCTCTCTTTCTCTCACTATCTCTCTCTCTCTCTCTCTTTCTCTCTCTTTTTATCTCTATCTCTCTCAGTCTTTCTCTCTCTCTTGTCTCTCTCTCTCTCTCTCTCTCTCTCTCTCTCTCTCTCTCTCTCTCTCTCTCTCTCTCTCTCTCTCTCTCTCTCTCTCTCTCTCTCTCTCTCTCCCTCTCCCTCTCCCTCTCCCTCTCCCTCTCTCTCTCTCTCTATCCCTCCCTCTCCGCACTTTATCCATGGAGGTCTAGTGTTATTGTCCTCATTAAAGGCCTCATTTTTTAGCCTTTCTCTCATTAATGAACAGGGGCACGATCAAAATCACCCCCCCCCCCCTGATCCCCCAGTTCCTCCCTCTCCCTACCCCCCCCACACACACACACACACTCCGTTTCGCAGTCGTTTTGAATGACAAGAGTTAAAGGGAGCGCCCCGTTATGCTAATGAGGAAATTATCGCTCGAATTCGCCGGGCGGTTACGGGTGTCCAAAACTTCCTTTTGCTTTAATCGGATTCAGATCATTCTCATCTCCCCTCGTGCTTTGAAGCGTGACGCCATACTTCTCTTTCTCTTATCTTTTATTTTCTCTCTCTCTCTTTTACTTCTCTCTCTCTTCCTCTTGTCTTTTATCTCTCTCTCTCTCTCTCTCTCTCTCTCTCTCTCTCTCTCTCTCTCTCTCTCTCTCTCTCTCTCTCTCTCTCTCTCTCTCTCTCACTCACTCACCCTCTCTCCCTCTCCCCCTCTCTCCCTCTCTCCCTCTTCCCCTTTCCCCCTCTCTTCCCCTCTCTCTCTTCCTCTCTCTCCCCCTCTCCCCCTTTCCCCCTCTCTTCCCCTCCCTCTCCCCCTCCCCCATTCACAAGCACGGATTTGAGTGGGCATGAAAGTGCAGGCAATTCAGATCTGAGTCACCGGCAAGCACGTATTAAGATGGCGGTGTTCCCACACGAGTTGGTTTCGGTAACCGGCTTGGCTCGTATGTTTTTGTTTTTTTTTCTCTCGTATTTACTTGTGTTTATTGACTATTGTATCTGTTTATTTCCTTATTTATTCATATGATTATTTTTTTTTCTCTAGTATCCCACGTAGAGCTAAGAAGGGGAACCAAACGTAACGTAACGGGCAGGCTTACCTCCCGTTCAATTCCGGTGAATCCTGGATTTAGGTGATAAGAGAGATGGCAAATGAGGATTCGTGGAATGAAAATGATAAAGGCAATGAAAAAAATATGAGAGAAGAGAGAGAGAGAGAGAGTGAAAATTGTATAAGCTCCCCCACCACTGTGAAGGATTATATTCTGGCGATTCGGTGCTCAGGAAGCCCACCAAATTGAGAGGAGACGGAGGTTAGTGGCCACATCCCGGCCAGAGAGAAAGAGGGAGGGAGGTAGAGAGGGAGAGAAAGAGGGGGTGGGGGAAGAGGGAGGGAGAGAAAGAGGGGGTGGGGGAAGAGGGAAAGGGGATGGGAAAGAGGGAGGGGGAAGAAGGAGGAAGAGGGAAAGGGGATGGGAAAGAGGGAGGGGGAGGAGAGAGGGAATGGGGAAAAGGGAAAGAGGGAGGGGGAGGAGGGAAGGAGGGTAGGGGGAAGAGGGAGGGAGAAAAAGAGGGGGTGGAGGACGAGGGAGGGAGAGAAAGAGGGGGTGGGGGAAGAGGGAAAGGGAAGGGGGAAGAGGGAGGGAGAGAAAGAGGGGGTGGGGGAAGAGGGAGGGAGAGAAAGTGGGGATGGGGGAAGCGGGAGGGAGAGAGAGAGTGGGGAAAGGGGAAAGGGGAAAGGGGAGAGAAAGAGAGAGGAGGGCAGGGTGAAATAGTGAGGTGGGGAAGATGTGAAATATGTGACAGACGGACAGGGAAAGATAGGAGGGAGAGGGCAGGCAGGGAGAGAGAAAGAGAAATAGAAAGAGAGAGAGAATTTTATTATGAGACAGGACGGAGAAAACAATAGAGAGGAAGAGAGCACTTCAGAGAAAAGAAAGTGAAAGGGAAAATAAACATAAAACCAAGAGAAAGGCAGACAAATATGGAGATATAAATAAAGTGAAACAATATGAGAGAGAGAGAGAGAGAGAGAGAGAGAGAGAGAGAGAGAGAGAGAGAGAGAGAGAGAGAGAGAGAGAGAGAGACAGAGAGAGAGACAGAGAGAGAGAGAGAATAAAGGACAGGGAACGAAGTCATGGCAGCAGGAGAATGAAAGCAGTAATGACGGTGATGAACCCTCAGGGGTGGAGTGAGTGTAGGAGGGCGTGACCGTCGTAGTGGAAGAGAGGGGAAGGAGAGCGACGTTAAAGTAGACGTAGCACAGCGTTTCTCGCGGCTCGCGGGGACGGGGGGCGGGACGGGAGGGAGGGAGGGGAGGGAGGGATGGATGGAGGGAGAGGTGAGGGGGCGACACGGGATGGGAGGGAGGGAAGGATGGATGGATAGGTGAGGGGGCGAGACGGGATGGGAGGGATGGGAGGGAAGGGAGGGAAGGATGAATGGGAAGGAGACGAGAAGTGAGGATGGGAAGGGGGGAAAGAGGGAAGGGTAGGAAGGGGGCTAGGGGGATGGGTAGGGAGGGAACGAGAGGGGGGAAGGAGAGAGGGGAAATAGCACTACGAGATGATGCCGGGGTAAAGAGGGGCTGGAGATGAATATGCAACCGGAACACGTACAAACAGGTGGAGAGAGAGAGAGAGAGAGAGAGAGAGAGAGAGAGAGAGAGAGAAACGAGTTCTTGTAGATTTTCCCGAAAGGATTTGCGCGAGGGAGGGATTGAGGGAGTGGTTGGGAGAGGTCGTGGCATCTGGGTCTGTGGGCGTTTGTGGGAGGAGGGTGAGGGAAGGTGAGTTGCCCTTGAGTCATCTTTGAGAAAGGATGATTGTAGAGTAGGAAGATCGAAGGGATACAGGAAATAGATAGATGGATGGGCTGGCATGGAAATAGATACACACAAAAGATCATTGGTTTCAATAACACTTCCTCCTTTCTCCTCCTCCTCCTACTCCTCCTCCTACTGGTTCTTCTTCGTTTTCATTTCTCTTTTACTTTCTTATTATTATTCATTGTTGTTATCACTCCTCCTCCTCCTCCTCCTCCTCCTCCTCGTTCTTCCTCGTTCTCAGTCCTCCTCCTCCTCCTCCTCCTCCTCGTTCTTCCTCGTTGTTCTCACTCCTCTTCCTCCTCCTCCTCCTCCTCGTCCACCTCCTTGCCTCTTGCAACCAGTATATTCTCTCTCTCTCCTGGAGGTCAGCCAAGCCTTATTTCGGCCCCTTCCTTTGGGGAGAACAGATTTTCGTCCGGGAGATATTAAAGGGACAAGTTTGATGAAGTGTCGAGTGGCGTGGCTGTCGGAACTGCCTCTGGACGTCCAAGAGTATCACACTCTTGGACGCACCGATTCACACACCGATTAACTCGCTCTGTACTCAGTTTTTGAAGTTTCTTTAGCTTTCTCTCTTCATTCTTCTCTCGTCTCTCTTATCTTTTCTTCTCTTCTCTTCATCCTCTCATTTCTCCCCCTCTCTACCTACCTTCATCCCACTCACTCTCTCTCTCTCCCTCCCTCCCTCCCTCCCTCCCTCCCCCTCCCTCCCTCTCCCTCTCCCCCCTCCCTCTCTCCCTCTCCCTCTCCCTCTCCCCCCTCCCTCTCTCTCTCTCCCTCTCTCCCTCCCTCCCTCCCTCCCTCCCTCCCTCCCTCCCTCCCTCCCTCTCTCCCTCTCTCCCTCCCTCTTCCCCTCTCCCCCAATATCCTTTTCACGTAATCTCACCCTTCCCCGCTTCCCTTGTCGCCTGCCCGCCATCCTTCTGCCACCAGCCTCTCCTTCGCCTGCAGTGGGTGGGTCCTCCAAGGTTCCCACAGCCCGGCAGCGCCATCTTAGCGTCAGCTGATTAGTCGTAACTGCTCTTGCCGTCCAAGGCAGTTTGGTTTACTTTTGGGCGAGGATAGAAGAGGGGAAGGGTGGAAGAGAAGGAGGGAGGGAAAAGGAAACTAAGAGGAGGGAATAAAGAGAGAGAGAAAGAGGAAAGAGAGGTTTGAAAAGGAGGAAGGCGAGTTGGGAAGGGAAAAAGGAGAGGAAATGGAGAGAGATAGAAACAGAGAGAGAGAGAGGGGGGGGGAGATGTGGGAGAGAGGATGATAGGAGAAAGAGGAAGGGAGAGGTAACAAAGAGAGAAGGATTTTACTAGAAAAGCAAGAGGAACGGGAGGGGCGAAAATGAGCTACATGCAATTCATATCTGGAAAACCATCTACGGTATTGTGCGTATGGCTCGATAGGATTTCCCAGAAGCCTGATAGTAGGTGTGCTTGTGTGCTCGACGGTTCCCCCCACGCTATTATTTTATTGCTTTTCCCTTCCCCCTCCCCCCCCAATCCCTCTTATCCTCCCCCTCTCTCCTCCCCCCTCCCCCGGCCATGCAGTTTCCTACATGAAACCTCTTTTGGTCTCTCGTTACTTGGGGCTTTGTAACCCCCTTTTTTGGGGCGTTCTGATTGGCCGAGGGAAGGAAGCCCCGCATGCTTTCTGGATGATAGCTTGATGCGACGGTTGATATACAGACTAGACTGACTCTCTTACTCAAATTCTCTATCTCTGTGTATCTATCTATCTATCTCTCTCTCTTTCTCTTTCTCTATCTCTGTGTATCTATCTATCTATTTATCTATTTCTCTTTCTCTTTCTCTTAGCCTTTCCTCTCCCTCTCTTTCACTCTCTTTCACTCACTCACGCACTCACGCACTCTCTCTTTCTCTCTCTCTCTCTCTCTCTCTCTCTCTCTCTCTCTCTCTCTCTCTCTCTCTCTCTCTCTCTCTCTCTCTCTCTCTCTCTCTCTCTCTCTCTCTCACGCCCTCACTCTCATTCTCTCTATCTCTCTTTTTTTTCTCACTGTCAGCAGCGCCTTCGAGTCGTAGTTCGTATCACATGTCAGCCAGCACGTGTTATTGTCAGCGCTGTTGTCCTCACGATCGCGTTCTTGTCATCACCGAATTTACACTGTATCGTTAAGGTTTCTGGCCGAGGAGGATGACACTTCGCTGACATCACCTTTTGGTATGCCTGCCCCTTCTCCCCTTCCCCCTCTTCATCCCTCCCCCTTTTCAGCCCTTCCCACTTTTCCCTTGCCCTTCATCTCCCTTTTTCCTCCCCCACCCCTCTTTTTTCCTCTTCTCTTCCCCTTTTCCCCCTCTCCCCCTCCCCCTTCCCCCCTCCCCCTTCCCCCTTTTACCTTCCTCCCCTTTCCCCTTCTCACGTTTTCCTCCTCCCCCTGCTCCCGCCTCTCCACATGTCCTATCATGAGGGTGAGAGTTTAACGAGGCCTAGAGAGAGGCGTGGAGGGCACTTCCTCCTCCTCCTCTCTTTTCTTTCGTCTCGTCTTCGTCTTTCTTCTCTCATTCTCCCTCGTCCATCTTCCTCCTCCTCCCTCTTCCTCCTCCTCCTCCTCCTCCTCCTCCTCCTCCTCCTCCTCCTCCTCCTCCTCCTCCTCCATCTTCCTCTTCCCCTTCCTTCTCCTCCTCTTCTCTTCCTTCTTCTCTTCCTTCTTCTCCTCTTCTCTTCCTTCTCCTCTTTCTCCTCCTCCTCCTCCTTCTCCTCCTTCTCCTCCTTCACTTCGCCTTTCGTCGTCGCATTGACGTATTTCTCTCAAGTCCATCCCATTTTTCTTTTTCTTCCACTTCCCTCTCTCCCTCTCTGTATATTTCTTTCTATCTTTCTTTCTTCCTTTCTCCCTCTCTGTATATCTCTAGCTATCTTTCTTTCAGCCTTTCTCCATCTCTGTATATCTCTAGCTATCTTTCTTTCAGCCTTTCTCCATCTCTGTATATCTCTAGCTATCTTTCTTTCTTTCTTTCTCCCTCTCTGTATATCTATCTATCTTTCTTTCTTTCTTCCTTCCTTTCTCCCTCCGTTCTCCCTCCGTTCTTCCCTCCCTCCTTAACTCCTGCCACTGCGGGTGTGATGTCGGGGCAGTGGGCACAAATGCTAAAAGAGCCTGGCGCCACGTCAGTTTGGGTAGTCACTATAAGGGAGACTCCGATACGGGCGATGTGGATAGGGGCCTCCATAGGTTATCCTCTCCCTTGCCCCTTTGCCCTCTGCCCGACTTGTGCCTCTACCTCTTTAATCCTCCCCCCCTCCTCTTCCCCTCCTATCTCCTCTCCTTTGCCCGATTTCTGCCCCTTGGCCCCCTTACCCTCTGCTTGCCTTGCCTATGCTCTGCCCAACTTCAACTCCTCTACCGTCTCCCCACTCCTCCTACCCTCTTCCCGCTTAACCCCCTGCCCCTTGCCCACTGTCCCCTCGAAGCGGGTATACCCCCATGTCTACCCGCATCCCCCCCCCACCCCCAGTCACCGCGACAATCACATTGATAACTGGAATGTTAACACTCACGCCCTGGGCAGTGGGCAGCCGCGTGGAGGAGGGGAGGGTAGGGATGTGTGTCGAGTGAGTAAGGGGGCAGAGGAGGGAAAGAGTGAGAGAAAGAGAAAGAGTAAGAGTGAGGGGGTGAGTAAAGAGTGAGAGTGAGGGTAAAGGAGGGAAAGAGTGAGAATAAGAGTAAGAGTGAGAGTAAATGTGAGGGTGAGTAAAGAGTGAGAGTGAGAGTAAAGGTGAGAGTGAGGGTAAAGGAGGGAAAGAGTGAGAGTGAGGGGGAGAGATAGAGACCTCCACTTGACTCGTCTTGAGTGTTGTTCGGGAGGGAGGGAGGGATGGGAGATTTCAAGGAAATGGAACTTGATATTCTTAAAACAGTTTTAAAAGATATTAAATAATGGCCAACCGTTATCTTCCTCCAAATTAATTAATAATAAAGAAATAGCATATTTTCTCAATGCTTTGTCATGCTTATCTACTTGTGTATGTGTTGCCGAGTTTTTTTTTCGGCGTCGACAGCGGCGTGAATTAATGTTTTACTTTGTAGCGTCGTTATTCAGCGTAACGATTCTCCCATCCGGTGTCGATGCTAACACTTGACACCCCTCCTCCCCTTTCCACTCCCCCTCCCCTCCTCCTCCCCTCCTCCTCCCCTTTCCATTCCCCATCCCTTCCTCTCCTCCTCCCCTTTCCACTCCCCCTCCCTTCCTCTCCTCCTCCCCTTTCCACTCCCCCTCCCTTCCCTCCTCCTCCCCTTTCCACTCCCCCTCCCTTCCTCTCCCCTCCTCCTCCCCTTTCCATTCCCCCTCCCCTCGTCCTCCACTCCTTCTCCCCTTTCCATTCCCCATCCCCATCCCCCCGACCTTCCTAATCCCTTCCTTCGACCAACCCACCACTCCTCCTTACTCCCTTACTCCCCTTCCTCCTCCTCCCCTTTTCTCTCTCCCCTCACCCGATTCCCCCTCCCCTCCTTCTTCCTTCCTCTCCCTTCCCCTCCCACTCCTCACTCCTTCCTCCCTCTTCCCCTCCTTCCTTCTTCCCCCCTCCCCCTCTTCCTTCCTTTCTCCCTCTCCCTCTCCTCCTTCCTCCTTCCTCTTCCCCTTTCCTCTTTCCTCCCCCTCCTCCTTCCCTCCTCCTCTTCATCATCCTCATCCTCATCCGCCCCTCCTCCTCCTCCTCTTCCTCCCTCCCCACCACTCCTCCTCCTCTTCCATCCCCCTCCCCCTCTACACCACCCCTCCCCCTCCTCCTCCTCCTCCCTCCTCCTTCCTCCTCCCTCCTTCCCCCTCCCCTTCCTTCCCCCCCCCCTCCACACCCCCCCTCCTCCTCCTCCCCTCCTCCTCCTCCTCCTCCTCCTCCTCCCCTCCTCCTCCCACCATGGCTTGTGTTTACCTGCTGACGTTAACGGCCTCGACCCCCTCCTTGTATGTCCGCCTTGCATTGGCCGCGTAATGTGATTATTCTCCGGCCTTTTCCCCGATTTCATGCATGGATTGCGCGGATGAAGGCGTGACTCTTTTTCTCTTTCCTTTTTTTTTTTTTTTTTTTTTTTTTATTATTTTTTTTTTTGGGGGGGGGGCGTGTTTGAGACGGGAGGGTGGTGTTTTGTTTGTTTTTCATTGTTATTATTGTTTTTTTTTCTATTTGTGTGGGTATATATATAATGTTGGTTTTGTTTTTCTTGAATTATCTTACTCCCTCTCTCTCCCTCTCTCCTCTCCCCCTCTCACTTTCCTTCTCCCTCTCCCTGTCCCCCTCCCTCTCTCTCCTCTTCTCTCTCTGTTTGTCCCTGTCCTTCTCCCTGCCTCTCCCCCTCTCCTTTTGCTTCTCCCACTTTCTGTCTCTCCCCCTCTCCCTCCCCTCCCCTGTCCTTCCCTTCCCTTTCCCCTCGCCCTCCCTTCATTCCTCCTACCCTGCCTCTCCCTTCCCCTGTTTTCATGCCGCGCCCCACCCCCCTACCCACCCCCACCCACACTTGTGTTTCCAGCGCCATTGTTCTTTCACAACTAGCCTTTACGTAGATGCTTTTGTCTTCTGTCTTTGCGTGCATAACCCGAAGCGCCTGCCCCCTCCCCCCTTTTCTCTCTCTCTCTCTCTCTCTCTCTCTCTCTCTCTCTCTCTCTCTCTCTCCCTCTCTCCCTCCTCTCTCTCTCTCTCTCTCTCTCTCTCTCACTAATTCACTCTTTGTCACTTTATCTCTCTCCCTTCCTCTCTCTCTCCCCTCTCTCCCTCTCCCCTTCCCCCCTCTCCTCCCTCTCCCCTCTCCCCTTCCCCCCTCTCCTCCCTCTCCCTCTCCCTCTCCCCCTCCCCCCTCCCTCCCTCTCCCTCTCCCCCCTCTCTCCCTCTCCCTCTAACCTTCCTCCCTCTCCCTCTCCCTCTCCTCTTCCCCCCTCTCTCCTCCCTCTCCCCTCCCCCCTTTCAACCCTCTCCTCCCTCTCCCCTCTCCCCTTTCAACCCTTTTCATGGTCTCTCTCTTCGTTATCGTCTAATTGCACTGCACAAGGCTTTTCTTGCGCCCGTGTCGCCAGTGGACCGTCCCCGTCCGATTGCATGGGCTGGCTCTGTTGCATGCGTCTCTTTAAAGTTGCGCGATGCGGTGGCGGGATGGACGAGAGAGAGGGAAAGGAAATTTGGCAGAGGTTTTAGAGAGGTTTGTGTGTGTGTGTGTGTGTGTGTGTGTGTGTTTTACTGTTATCTAATAGAACATTCACATGTGCTGTATCCAAGATGATCAGTAATGAATTGAACTGCACCCATTTCACATGTCCTGTACATTCATCCTTCCATTTCCGTCCTTCCTCATTTTTTTTTCACCCTATAACCCCCCCCTCTCCCATGCGTCTCGCCACTCTTGGTCCCTCCCCCTTCCCTTCGTCATACCCACGCATACCCTAAGAATGCCCTGCCAACCCCATTATCTCCTCCTCCGCCTCTACTTTCCCCTCTTCCCGTCGTTTACCCCCCCCCCTTCTATATTCTCCTCTCCCTTTTTATTTTTCCCTATTCCCTATTCTTCCTCCTTTTCTCTTCCCTCTTTCTATTTTCTCCCCCTATTCCTCCCCCCTCCTCTCCTTATCCCTCCTACCTTCTTCCTCTCTTCCCCTTCTCCACCTTTTTGACGCCCTCCCTTTATTCCCCGTCCCTCCTCTCCCTCTCTTTATTCCCCTTCCCTCCCGTCCCTCCCTTCCCTTTCCCTCATCTCCCTTCCCCTCCCCCCTCCTTCCCCCCTTTGCCCTCCCCATCCTGGCATGTTTACCCACGATGGCCACGTGTAGCGGAGATGCTCACAAGGCTGCACTCATCCCCGGGGTCCGATGTAAGCTTAGGTGTGCCTCTCGGATGCTGCTTCTCTGCCCGTTGTTGCCTCTGCCCGTTGTTGCCTTTCATTGTGGAGGATCTAGGGTGGCGTGACTCACTCCGCAAGGAGGGAGGGAGGTAGTGGGCTGTTGTGAGGGAGGAAGGGAGGGAGGAAGGGAGGGAGGGAAAGGAGGATGGGAAGTAGGCATTGTGGGGGAATGGAGAGAGAGAGAGAGAAAGAGAAAGAGAAAGAGAAAGAGAAAGAGAAAGAGAGAGAGAAAGAGAGAGGGGTATGGGGAATAGGGATTGCAGGGGGAGGGAGTTGGGATTGTAAGGGGAGGGTAGGCCGAGGTGTGGGTAAAATTGGAAGGAGGGAAGAACGGACGGACGGACAGAAGGACGGACGAAGGGACAGAGAGGAGGAGATTACTACCATACGATGACGCTTCTACTTTTTCTTCTGCCTCTGCTTGTGTTGCTTCTTTTTTTTTTTTTTTGGGGGGGGGGGAGAACTTGGCGGCGAAAAGGATATTGTTGTTGTTCTCCCGACGTGGCACTCCGGGTAGAGAACGGGAAAGGGGGGGGGGGGTATAAGTGCATGTGGAGGGTTTGGGGGAGAGTGCCGAAGGGAGTGAGTCATACGCGAAGGTGCGTGCGTGTGTGAGTGAGTGAGTGAGTGAGTGGGGGTGGGGGAAGGCGAAATCCGTGTATTCAAGTGTATTTAAGTGTTCATTTCTTTTGAGTCTTTCCTCCTCCTCCTCCTCCTCCTCATTCCCAATCCCGCCACCATTCCCACATGCCCACCTCCCTCACAACTCCCTCGTCCCCGTTGTAATCTCCCCGCCACCTCATAGCCCTCCCTACCCCATTCCTACCACCACCACTTGCCCATCGCCCCTCCTCCCCCGATCGCTACTACCCTTTGGCCCCCCCCTCCCCTCCCCCGATCCCTACCACCTCTTGGCCCTCCTCCCGCCTCCCCTTCCCCCCTCCCCCCCCAACACGGAACGACGTCAGGGGTGTCGTCATCACATTTAATATAAACGTTGTCGCTTGTAAACAGCCTCCCCCCCCCCCCACCCCCACCCACCTCCGCTCCGTCCCCCATCCCGTCCCCCGCCCCGTCCTGTTCCTTGTTGGGCTTTGGGGGGAGGGGAGGGGGGGCTCTCACGTGAGGTGGGTGCGTTTGTTTTGATTTTGTTGTTCTTCATATTTGGGCGGGTGGGGGTTGGGGTTGGGGTTGGGGTTGGGGGATAGAGGTGTAGATGGATAGATGGAGGTGGAGAGGGAGATATGGGGGTGGGGGTGGAGGTGGAGGTGGAGGTGGAAGGGGAAGGAAGGAAATACGAAAGTACAGGAAAAGGGGTGTAGAAGGGGGGGGGGAGGGAGGGAGACGGGGTTGTGGAACAGCATCCGTTTGCGTGGAATCTCATTATTCGCTCATGGTTTAGTGATGGGCACTGAAGGATGGGGAGTGGTCGGGTGTCTTCGTCAGGGGGGGGGGTGCTCGTTGGCATGGAAACTAGGCGTTGCAAATAGAGGAAAGTCACATTGCCTGGAACCGTGCAAGGTGAGCGAGGGTGTGGGTGCACGCGTGGGCAGGTGGGCAGTTGCAATATGCAGGATAGTGGCACGTGATCTCTCTCTCTCTCTCTCTCTCTCTCTCTCGCTCTCTCTCTT
Organism: Penaeus japonicus; assembly: GCA_017312705.2. Taxonomy (NCBI): domain Eukaryota; kingdom Metazoa; phylum Arthropoda; class Malacostraca; order Decapoda; family Penaeidae; genus Penaeus; species Penaeus japonicus. The sequence goes on from BOPN01000234.1 coordinate 513,885, forward strand.
TTTCTTGCGTTCTCGCGCTTAATCTCTCACCTTTGACAATATTACCTCTCTCTCCTTATGCTTCCTTCCTTCCTTTCTCTATTGCTATCTCTGTTCCTTTCTCCATCGCAATTTTTCACTCAATGTGTATTCATTATGAATAAAGATCACTTCAGCTTCAACTCATATATTATGTCATACACCGAATAATCAAATAAAATGCAGTGATAACATTAAACGCCTTTCTACGGTTGCATGCGTTTATAAGAATGTGGAGGGAAAAGAGTTGAGACTAGTGGTGCATGAAAGGCAATAGGTCGACGGTGTTGCATGATGCTCTCATGAGGGATGTGTGAATGAATTTTTTCGTCGGTATATTTCCGTTACGGAACTGATGACGGCTGTAGGTTCTATGTTTCACCGTTACCACCACCTATTGCCGACACCACTTTTACCTCGTCCTCATTCTCCACCACCTCCGCACCATCCACCACCACCACCCTCCACATCCTCCACCAGCTCCAGCTCCGCATCCTCCACCACCACCACCCTCCACATCCTCCACCTCCACATCCTCCACCTCCACATCCTCCACCTCCACATCCTCCTCCAGCTCCAGCTCCAGCTCCAGCTCCGCATCCTCCACCACCACCACCTCCACCTCCACCTCCACATCCTCCACCAGCTCCAGCTCCGCATCCTCCACCACCACCACCGCCACATCCTCTACCACCTCCACCTCCCTCCTCCACAGCCACCTCCCTCCTCCACAGCCACCTTACACACCCACCTCTCCGCCTCCACAACTACTTTACACAACCACCTTACACAACCACCACCACCACCACAGCCACCACCACCACCACGTCCCCGAAACCGCTCGTTACTCAAGCGACCAGCCCTGGTGCTTTGGCCTTACACAGCCAGCGGAATCTGTGCCCGAACGTACGAGGCACTGGAGGGCGGATGGCCTTTCCGGGGGCGGGGGGAGGGAGGGGGAGTTGAATTGCATAGGTGGACTGTCCTTTTTTTCCTCCCGCTGCCGTTATGGTGTGAATTTTTGAGAGCAACGAGTCGCGGAAGTTTTTTTTCCGTCATTTCTGTTTCTCTATCTCTACTCTCTCCCTCTCCCTCTCCCTCTCCCTCTCCCTCCCTCTCACCCTCTGCCTCCCCTTTCCTCCCTCCACCATTTCCCTCTCACCTTCTCCCTCTCCCCCTCTCCCTCCCTCCCTCTCTCCCTCTCTCCCTCTCTCCCTCATCCTTACCTTCACCTTCCATCTCACTCTCACTCTTACTTTCACTCTCACTCTCATTTTTACTCTCACTCTTACTCTCACTCTTAAACTTTCTCTCACCCATTCTCGCTCTCTCCCCGGAGGTGGCTTGCGGCGAGGGTGGGCGGTGAGGTGTATGTGGGTGGGTGTAAAGTGGGTTGATATTTGAGCCAGTGCCCCTCGCTTGTCCAAGGTGAGCCGGAGAGTCAAGCCAGCCCTTAAAACCTACCTCCGCGAGCGCTCCGGCCTTTGGTAACGGGAAATGGTCGTGGAGGCGATCTCTCATTCTCTCTCGCATTCTCTCTCTCTCTCTCTCTCTCTCTCTCTCTCTCTCTCTCTCTCTCTCTCTCTCTCTCTCTATCTCTCTCTCTCTCTCTCTCTCTCTCTCTCTCTCTCTCTCTCTCTCTCTCTCTCTCTCTATATATATATATATATATATATATATATATATATATATATATATTTATATATACATACATACATACATATCTCTCTCTCTCTCTCTCTCTCTCCTTCCCTCTCTCCCCTCTTCCCCTTACGCCCTCCTTCTCCTCCCCCTCCTCCCTCTCTCCCTCCTCCTCCTTCCGTCCAGACCCTCCCCTCACTCCTGTCGGGGAAAGAACACGTTCAGGCGTGAGTCTTGTCCATGCTTCAAGTCCTGTTTGTTGATCCTTCGTCGCAAATACAAACAAACGTTACGCCCGTGTTCGCTCACATGCACACAGGCATGCACAGTTGCACACGCACGCGACCGCGTTCCCATAGAAGCCTCGTCATCGCACGTGAAATAACGAGAAGGAGAAGGAGAGATGACAGAGTGAACTTTGACTTCTCGCCGCATGACGTCACTCTCAATGACCTCCCTTCCCGGGACGTCACTTAATGAACTTCCTCCCCCCTCCCCACCCACCCCTCCCTGTGACACCACTCAGTGACCTCCCGTCGCACCCTGGTTATGGGCAAGGATATAGATTTTGCATTAATGCCCGTTGACTATGCCGTCAGAAATCAACATCAACAAAGAGATGAATATGATTCAACATTCGTTTCCTTGTCTTTTTTTTGTGTGTCAACTTTTTTATCGCTCCTTTTATGACGTTGCATGATTTGACAGAAACTTATAGCGTTGACCTTCGACCTTTTTTCGTCATTTGTATTAGCTGTCTACCGTAGAGAGAAATAAAGAGAGAGAAATAAAGAAATAAGAGAAAGAAAAAGAGAGAGTGTCCGTCTGTATTTGTCGTCTATATGTATGAGACGTCCAAAAACGCAAGTCCAATAGAGGGTGAAGTTGAGGGGGGAGTAGGGGGGGGGGGTAGTGCGACACCTGGTGTTTTCAGCCACGTTACTTGAGGCTTGGCAGGGCCGTGATGGCTTGCTTTGGCCCCTTCCACCGGGTTGTGTGAATACTGGCTCTTTAATGTCTTCAGGGAATCCGGGTCTTGCCATTACTTAGGGTGATGGTGGTGGTGATAATGATGGTGATGGTGGTGGTGATGATGACGATGATGATGATATCGGTATAAGGAATATCCACCCGTGAAAATGTCGCGTGCCGCATCTCTCGTTTCTTTTATATAGAAATCACTCCACCAGTAGCAATTTGGGTTCCATGTGATAATGTTTCGTCATTTAGCTTCTGCTGGTTTTAATTTCCCCCTCGTGCAAATACCCCCGGGGTGGAAAACAGGTACTCGGCAGGTACACCGATCTGGTATGAATTAAGGATGACTCATGCAGCAAGAAACCGGACTTTACAGCAGCCAGCACGGGCGGGAAATGGCGAATGAAAACAGGGCTGGGAGCAGCGAGCAAGCAGCGTAAGAATGAGGAAATGTTTGTTGAGCCGCCGACACGCAGGAACCACCTGCCAGGAACGCCCCCACCCCCACCCCCCCCCCCCACCCCCCCCCCCTTCCCCCACCTCTACACCTCTAACCCCTCCCGCTTCCCCTCTACCCCCATCTCCCTTGTTATCTCTCTACCTCCTAACTAGGGACATTTTCTTCCTTCACCTCTCTCTCTCCTACCCCATTATCCCCTGGCAGGAAAACCTCCTCTCTGATACCCCCCTTACCCTTTGCCAGAAACTTTCTCCCCCCCCCTCCTCCCCCCTATCTATCCCCTCTAACCTTTTACCAGGAACACCCCTCCCACATTTTCCTGCTCCCTGCCAGGGACGCACATCCCTCCTTCTCCTTCCTGTTCCCCTGCCGGGAGCACCTTCACCCCCTCTACCGGACCCCCCACCCCACCCCCCACTATCCACACATACCCTCTATACCAGGTTTGAAGTCGGAAGCAATCTCCTGTAGCTTGTGACCCTTCACCCTCGTCTTCTTTGCCGCCCCTCCCTCCCACCATCCACCCCCTCCTTCCCACCATCCACCCCCTCCCTCCCTCCATCATCCCATTTGTCTTCCTGAATTCCCCCTCCTGCTGTAGAGCCTTCCACATTCCCCTATCACGTTCTTTCCTCTTCCCAAGTGCTTTCACTACCTCCCCCCCCCCCCCCCCTCCTCCTCTCTCCCCAGTGCCTTTCTCGTCCCCTTCTCCCTCCTCGCCCCCTCTCCTCCCTTCCGTACACCCGCTACCCGCCCTCCACCCCACCTGTCGTCTTCCTTCAGCTTCACACCTTGTCCGTGACCCCGAGCACACATCCCCCCCTCCCCCCACTTTCCCCTCTCCTGCCTCCCCCTCTCTTATCCCCACACCTTCCTCTCCCCTCCCTTACCCCCACACCTTCCTCTCCCCTCCCTTACCCCCACACCTTCCTCTCCCCTCCCTTACCCCCACACCTTCCTCTCCCCTCCCTTACCCCCACACCTTCCTCTCCCCTCCCTTACCCCCCACTCTTCTCCCCGGCCTTCCCTACCCCGTCCCCCCCCTGTCCCCCCCGCCCCCGTCCCCCCCCCCACCCCACACACACACAATCCCGTTGCATTGGTCCGCCGAGGGATTTGAGCGTTGTGTTGTCCACGCAGGCACGAGGCACGAGGCACGAAGCACAGGTGTAGTCGAGTTGCCGGTAACTGTGTTCTTCTGCCCACGGTATTTTTTTTGGGGGGGTCTTTCTCTTCTCTTTTCTAATCTTATTATGTTTATTTTTATTTTACTTCATTATTATGTAATCGTAGCAAGCATCCTGTCCTGCGCTTCGAGATAAGGCGCGATAGGAGAGGGAGAGGGAGCTAGCTGGGTGCCTGCCGGATGCGGACGGGGTTACGCTTTGGGAATTTACAACAGAGAGGCTTGCGGTGTGCTCCAAATGCCTCCATTGATGGGTTGGATTGATAGATGCATGAATGAAGGTAAACAGATAGGGTAGTGGGGGAGGGGTGGGAGGGGAAGGGGCATGCGTGAATACTGGACCGGGAGACCACAGAAAACGAATAACTTCATCTAATTAGGTTATTACTAATATTATTTTCTTGTATGTGCAGACCCTTAACCCATCATACAATTTGCCGTAAGGGAAATGCTTTTAAGTGACAGGTGCCTTTTTTTCTTCTTGAAAACAAGGACACGCGCTTTGCTCCCGTGTTCCGAAACGATCAAGACAAGTCAAGGTCGCTGAAGGGGGGGAGGGGAGGAGGGGCATTGTTGGCGTGCATCGTGAACATTGCAAGCAGGTGGGAAATCAGATCAAGGAGGTGATGCATAATCTCCGCAAAACTGGGTGCTTAAGATCCTCCTCCTCCTCCTCCCTCCCTCCCTCCCTCCCCTCTTTGACAGATGCTGAACTCGGGTTCTTGCTTGTTGTCAAGTGCCGTTGTGGTTTTCTTTTTGTTTTCACATTATTATTATTATTATTATTATTATTAGTAGTAGTAGTAGTAGTAGTAGTAATAGTAGTAGTATTAGTATTGTTATTATCACTATTATTATTGTTGTTGTTTTTTCTATTATATATTTTTGTTTATAGTCGTTATTTGGTTGTTTGTTTGTTTGTTTTTTATTTGTAATTATTTTAGAGCTCATAATGCAGTTATTAGGAAGGTTAGATTGATTTCCCGAGTGCGTTTGTCAGTCTCAAAAAATATATCTCCGTTTCTTGGCAGTCGTTTAGCTCTCTAGATTATGGCCTCGGTATGGCCTCGGTCGTCACCAACACCCGCCCCGTATCCACCTGACGTCCAGATGATGACTCCACATGAAGTCACCCACCAGCCTCTGTCCTCCGCTCCATTGCCCGCATCCACCCACAGATCAGAAGATTCCCCTTCGGACTTCATCCACACTTCATCGTTCCACAGCCTCCACCTTCCCTCCCTCCCTTCGATCCCCCTCAATCCACTCGCCCACCAATCACCTGCCGCCGTTAGGGATGTTCGTTCGCGCCCCTGGGACTCGCACTTGACGTCGAGATTAGTTTATTTAGGGGAAACATTTCAAGTAGTTTTTTTTATTCTTATGTTTTACTGTTTTTGAAACTTTAAAATATCAAACTTAACATTAAGCAAAAATAAACCTTTTTTCATCTTTATTTATTTAGGGCTTTTGTTGTTGAAATAGATCTCTGTGCAAGGCGGTTGATAATACGAGTGAGTAACGAGTGGGGTGGCCCGTTTTGGGGTGGTTGTAGGTGGGTGTCATGATGGCATTTATACAGGTCTTGTTTTTTTATTACTATTCTTGTTGTCATTAATATTATTGTTATTGTTATTACTACTATTAATTTTGTTATTGTTATTACTATTATTATTGTTGTTGTTATTATCATCATTATTATTATCGGTATATAATTGTCACTGTTGTCATAATTATAATTTATTATTGCCGATATATAGTTATCAGTATAAAGCGAACGAAACAATAGCTATAACTGCGCCACAAGCAGAGAACTTGCCAGTGTCACCTCGCTAAGGACAGACTCATGACGCTTCTGCTCCTCCTTCTCCCCCTCCTCCTCCTCATCTTCCTCTTCTTCTTCCCCCTCCTTCCCTCTCCTTCCTCCCTCCTCATCTTCCCTCCCCCTCCTTCCTCTCTCTCTCTCTCTCTCTCTCTCTCTCTCTCTCTCTCTCTCTCTCTCTCTCTCTCTCTCTCTCTCTCTCTCTCTCTTCCTCCCTCCCTCCCTCCCTCCCTCCCCCCCCTTCTCTCTCTCTCTCCTCCTCCTCCTCCTCCTCCTCCTCCTCCTCCTCCCCCTCCCCCCCTCCTCCTTCCTCCCTCCTCCTCCTCCCCCCTTGCTTTGCGAAAGAAAGCTCAAGCTCACCAGAGACTAGCTGTGACAGGGCGAGATATGCCGCGACACCATCCTCGTTGTCTGTGCATTATTATTTTTTTTTTTATCAAAGTTATTTTTTTATTAGATTGTGCACGTTTTCCATCACTCAAATGGGAGATTTTTATTTTTCTTTGTTATTAATTTAATATACCATCATTGCTGTTATTATCGTTGTTGTTGTTTTTGGTATTATTATTATTATATTTTTTTTTTACTTTTGTTTTTTATTATTATTATTGTTCATCCGTGGGACGCGTATGAACTGCTTCCTCTCGGCTGGGAAATTGGTAAGATAAGTTTGTGGTTAGCAGACACGTGCCTGAGTGGTGGGGTGGGGTGGGGTGGGGCATAGTGGGGTAGTGGGCGTGGGTGATGGGAGGGGGTGGTAGAGGTTAGGTGAGGTTGGAGGGGGGTGGGGTGGAGGGGGGGGGGAGGAGGAGAGCGAAGGAGATCCTGAATGAGTGTCAGTTGAAGATGCGTAGGAGGGAGGGGGGGGAGAGGTTAAGGGGGAGGGAGGGAGGGAAACAGTGCTTGCCCAAGCGTGAAGACAAGTTGATAGACGGCATATAATAAGTTTTGAATTCCTGTTTAGAGTGATTGCTTTCGAGCTCAACTGCAAAGGTGAGAGTTCGAGTCGGGGAAGGTTGGAAGAGTATGGTGATAAGGGGAGGAGGGGGAGGGGAGGGAGATAGGGGGGGGGAGAGCAGCCTGCATTGTGGTGCAAACGTGCCAGATCTGCCACCACCAGGTTGCCCCTTACTAACTCACCTTCGTTGCATCTAGAATCGTGGCACGTGTGTTGAAAGGCCGCGCAGCATCTCTCACGATAGGAGAATTACATTGCATTCTTGATGTGCATTTCATCCCCCCCCCCCGTGCTTTGATCAGCGGCAAGCACCTGCGTTGTTCGCCCGAAAGGTGTTTGCATATGAGACAGAGGAAAGGAGTGAGGGGGCGAGAATCATGAAGGGTGAGTGAGTGAAAGTGAGAGAGAGTGAGAGTGAAAGTGAGAGAGTGAGAGTAAGAGAGAGAAAAAGATATGAGATCCATGTCCACTGTTGTCCAGCGGCGGCGGCTGTGTTCAACCGTCATGCTTTTGTATTTTGAAAGTGGAGCACACGTAGACGCACAGCCTAAGTAAGATCTTGGCATGACGCCAGGTGGTACTTAATGACCGGGGTATTGTGTCTAGGTTCATGATACGGTGGCCAGCGGGCTCTGTTACATCGACGGGCGTCGTTTTTATCTTGTTTTTTGCTTTTTTGCTTTTTGGTTTTGTTTACACTGTGTAGGATGCTTTTTTGTCTTCTATTATTATCATTATTATTAGGAGTAGTAATAGTAGCACTAGTAGTTATAGTTGTATTTTTTAAATTTATTTTAGTCTTTCTCTCTTATTTCTATTGTCTGTCATTTTCTTTCCTTCTCTCTTTCCCGCCTCTCTCCTCTCCCCTCCCTCTCTCTCCTGACCCCTGACCCCCTTCTCTCTTCTCACCCCGTACCTCACCGTAATACAAATGACTTATTTATCCTTGTGTTAGATAGTGGATCAGGTGGTTCTTGCATGTGCTGACGTGGCTGACACAAATTGTGCTTTTATCTTTCACTTTTACTAATGAATCTATTTTTACTTATTTTTACTTAATTTTATTGATATTTTATTAGGGGAGGAAGGGGGCAATTATGTTGACTATGTAAGTGGCAATGCATTCCTATGTAGCCTTTTAGGATTCATTTCAGATTTCTTCAGAAAACTGAGGTATCACTTCAGCAAAATCTTCATGTGAAGTACACCAGGATGTTTGACAGAAATATTGAACATATATATTCAGCATTAGTTTAACTTACAGATCGAGATGTCTCCGTAACGCCACCGCCGACCAATAGACGTGGGCGCGGTATCGGCTTTTATCTTTTAGACGATAAGCAGATCAAACAATCCTTAAGTGTAAAGCTGTATACTAAAAAACGTTTTCTTTCCTCTTCTTCCCCCCTGCAGGAGAGAACGTTAGTCCTTGACCAGCCGGTGAAGATCGGACGCTCGGTGGCTCGGAACCGGCCAGCAACCAACAATGCCATCTTCGACTGCAAGGTGCTCTCCAGAAACCATGCCGTGCTCTGGTATGAGAATGGGAAGGTGAGTCGCGACGGATGGTGACGATGGGTTTGTTTTTATTGACGATGGGAAGATGCGTTTGAATGGATGAGGAGGAGGACTTGTATCTCTCTATATGTATGTATGTGTGTCGTTATGTATGCAATTATGTATGTATAGGCTGTTGTCGTGTGTGGTTTGTTTTAGGGAATTTCTTTGGTTTTATGGATTTGTTTCTGGTAGAATGAAAGATTGATGTAATCAGTTGAATAGATTTTGCTGTGGGTTAGAACCGCAATTAAAAAAGTGTTCCGTAATACTTTGTCATAAAGCAATTTCTGAGTAGAAATAAAGAACAGACAAAAAAAAAATCTATTGGTCCTGATATTCCTAATTGGTTATATGAGGGTAGTGCATTTGGTAATTCCACACAAGGTAAATCCCATTTTATTAAAGACTATCAGCGGGAAAACCCATCAATTGGCTCAGAACCCCTGTATTGACTTCCCACCGCAAGTAACTCTTTATAGGTTACCCTAACCACACATCCTTGCTCAGATATTGCATATTTGCAAATTTACGAGTGAGAGTAAAAAAAGCAGTTTGAAGTTTTACAAAAGACCGATTAGGTTGATTGAAATGGGTCAGGAAGGTGAGTTTTTTCTTATTGTTGTTCAGAGCTTACAAGGATGTTTATTTCAGTCAGTGATTTATCAGTATTATAGGTGATACACTAAGCCTTTCTGCATATTTAAAAAGTTTTAGGTATAGGATGTTCTGTTTGTTGTGCAAGGTCAGTAGTTTTCTCTTGTAGTTGTAGCTTTGTTGTAGTAGAGGAGCCATCGTTAGATTTGACTTAGCTGTATGTCTATATTATGTATTTTTTTTAAATTTCCAGTTCTACCTGCAAGACACAAAGAGCAGCAATGGCACATTTGTCAACAACCAGAGGCTTAGCAAAGGTTCTGAGGAGTCTGCCCCAAGAGAGGTGTGCTCAGGGGATATTGTACAGTTCGGTGTTGATGTCATGGAGAACTCCAGGAAGGGTAAGCACACTTCTTTTTTTCTTTTTCTCTCTCTCTCTCTCTCTCTCTCTCTCTCTCTCTCTCTCTCTCTCTCTCTCTCTCTTTTTCCCTCTCTCATCACTATACTGATGGTATTGATATACAGTTTATGTAGATTGATGTTTGAAATCTAGGCATGTGTTTGTTGATATATTTTTGTGAATGGGGAGTAGCTTCATCAAACATGACACTTTTTTCTTCTGTTTTCAGTGACACATGGATGTATAGTGGCAACCCTAAAGCTATATATGCCAGATGGCCAGGAGGCTAAGGCCAGGTAAGATATATCTGTAGACTTAGAATACAGCTGATTGTTAAACCTGTGAGATACAGTTAAAGTATAGAATAGATGTAGATTTACCTTTACAAATTTTGAAATGAGAAATTGTATATGTCTCTTACAAGTTTTGTTTTTTGTAGTCCTTCAACAGCAGTAGGTGGAGCAGTCACCAGCGTCTCAGCACAGGAACTGTATCAGTTACGAACGTATCTCCAGGAAGCAACTCACCGCGAACAACAAATTGAGACAAAATTGGCTACCTTGCAACGATTGGTGTCTTCTACTCAGGTTTGTTTGAAAGAATATTTTTTTCCCAGTATATCCCAAAGATTAAATACTTATTCATGGAAATCTTACCATATCTATATATAGATATAGATAGATAGATGGTATGGTTAATTGGAGTAATATATAACATCGGGTGGACTTTTGTAATGAGAACTAGAAAGAATGTATCATTAAACTACTTGAATATCTATTTACAGGAAGCTGCTACACAGAGCTGGAATGCCATGATTGACGAAGATCGGTTACTGCAACGACTAGAAACCTTAGAAGCTCAACTTACAACATACTCCAAGGTATGCAATATAGCAGTGGTATTCATTGCATGCATCACGAGCTGCATGCAGCTTCTGACAGCCTAATTTGAAACTCTGTCCAGGAAATATTTTGCTTATAAATTAATAGTAAAAAAAAATCTTTACTTTACCTTAGAAGATTCTGTATGTTATGAATTCATAAATTACTTAAGAGTCTTTTGCCTTGCAAGATAATTATAAGTTAAAAGGAAGTAATGTAAGAGGTGTCTTACTGTAGTTAGGTACACTGTATATAACATTCTGATATGGCTCGCTTGTGAAAATTGGTAAATACTACTACAAGAAAGGATGTTAAGAATTGAGCAGATTTTTTATTTAGATTTTAAAAATTATTTGAGCTTGTAAGGCTAATTATTTCAGTGTAGGAGCTAGTAGCATTTGGTCAGTGATAATGGATAGAGTTTTAAAGTTGCACGCTAGAAAATTTAATGATGGAAATATAGTGGATAGATTACTTACAATACCTGTATGCTTTGTTCATACTACAAAATCTGGGGCACCGACCAGCTTTCCTAATTCACGCGAATGTTTGTCTCCCGGCAGAATTACCCTGAAGATAGCGTTAGGGAAGAAATGCGACGATTGCTGGACGAGAAGGGCCAGTATGAGACCACTGCCAAAGAATCATTACGACGGGTTTTGCAGGAGAAGTTGGACGCAGTCACCAAGCTGGCAGACTTAGAAAGGTAAAGATAACAAGGAAATTGAATTGGGAAAAGCAGAAATATTGGAAAGAAAAGATATTAAGTTGAATGTTTGAGATGTTTTTCTTTGTACATCTTGTTGTTTTTGTGTTATATAAGCCTAGTGTTTTATATTTTATGAGCTCTAGAATTCCAGGGTATTCTGATGATATAGAATCTTCCATGATTAGAAGAAAGGAATTCAGGAATGAGAGCTATGAGTATGATTATCCATACAGAAATATGGGTTGGTCTTTTCCGAGCTATGAAATTTATTTTAAAAAATAATGGCTTAATAATAACTCATGATTAACAAGGGCATAAGAGAATAAGGTTACATTGACAGTTTGTTATGCTGTTTATTACTAACAGTGTATAAGAGTATTAATTTATCCTGCTGACAACTTAGAAGGGAAGTTTGACTACTCTAAAAAAAATTTTTTTATTTTATTTACATGCTCCTCTTTCTAGACTTTATAAAGACCTCCTCATGTCTTAATTGTAATCACTGTTTAATGTTAATCCATTAGGACATTAAGTACTTCTGAGGATGAATTGAGTCACATGAAGGACCTATGCGAGACGACACAGAAGGAACTTCAGGAGCTGTTGGAGAAGCAGACGACCCAGAACGAGCAGATTGCCCAACTTACTGAAAAACTAAAGGTATTTTATTGGGAGAGTGGAAAGAAAATGGTTGATGTAGATATATTACTTGTTCTACCAATTGTTGTGTGTTTTTTAAAGTTTCATATTCAAGATGATTTGAAATGTCTTTGTGTTATGTTGTGGGATCCCTCTCATAATTTTAATTATTTATTTATTTATATATTTTTTTTCCATTTACAGGCAGCTGAAGATCAGTTGAAAGATGTGGAGGAAAATTTTGAACAGGAGAAGAAGGAATTGGAAAATAAGTTACTAGAAAAGAATAATGACGAAAACAAATTGTTAGCTAGAATAGAAAGTTTAACGGCAGAAAGTGACTTTACGAAAGAGCAGTTAAGTGCCATGAAAGCTAAATATGAAAATATTAAGAATGGTGAAATCAGTGGACTTATTAAGCCGGTAAAGGATTCCTCAGGTAAGTTCGATCATGGTCAATTTTATCAGGTTTCAAGAGTATAGGTATAAGTACTAGTATAAATTTTTTCTTCAGCACTATTAAACAGTTGTCACATCTTGTTCAAATAAAAAAATGAAACCTAAGATTCAAAGGTTTACATGCAACTTACCATCATACATTTGCACACCTAAGACAGCATCAAAATGAAAACAATCTAAAGCGCATTAAACGACATCTTTGTATCATACCTCACAAATGCAACTTCCCTGCAGGTCTAGACAATATAAGCATCGAGTCTACTGACGTGAAGCAAGCTCTCGAGACTTCGCAGAGGGAGATCTTCACCCTCAAGGACCGACTCCAAATTGCTCAGGACGAACTCAGGCAAACTGAAGCGAACGTATCGCAGCTCAAACGTGAGTAGTCCTTGCAGGAAGAGCGATTGGGGGTGGGGGGGTCGTACCATGCCTAAATTCTGTAATTTTCCCCCCCCACTCCTTTATTTTCTTTCTTTCTCCCCCCCCCCCTTTTTTTTCTTTTTTCTTTTCTGAATTCCTTTTTATGTGACTTTTGTTTGTATTTTAACCTTTTGCGACACAAGTTTGAGATTACTTTTAGTTACATTTGAAAACGCAACTACTATTTTTTTAAAGTAGCAGTAGTCGTAGATTAACAAAGCATATTGACTTAATTATGTGTGCTTTTATTGGCTATTCACATACTTTAATAACAGAGATTAACAAAACAAAAAAAAAAAAAAAAAAAGAATAGAGTATTTAAACCCAAATGAAAGTAGGTTCAGTTTACTTTAAAATAATTTTTCCCAACAAGCAAAAAGAGACCATTGTTATGCCATCTATCCCTTGCTTATTTTTCATTGGCATTTTATAATATTCTTTCATAATTTGAGGTGTGTCAAGAAATCCATGTTTTGCAGATATTTTAAACCTGGTATTTTCATTATTGCCATTTTGTTTGGTATTGTTATTGCCCTTTTCATTATGTACACTTGAAATATTTTCCTGCTTATGGTGTGATTCATTAGATGTGAAAGATGTTCTGCTAAAGTGAAGTATTCATATCACAAAGCAAAATAGTCAAGGATTATATTGGTTGAATAATTGATAATGATTTCATGGTAATTATTTGCTCATTTCTATTATTTTGCATTTGATAATTTTCTATTTCCAGCTTTGACACAAGAAAAGAATCCAGTATTATTCAAAATATGTATATATTATTAAACTGTTTTGATTACTCTAAGACTCCATATAAGTCTTCATATCATCATCTATAAGTGTATCCTTGTTACTGATTAAAATTGTGTCAATTCATATTCATATGTTAGGCATTTGGAAGTGGTGTGTATGATAGATTCTCATGATATCTCCTCTGACACGACAAAACCCTCTTGTCGCTGTGATCACCATAACACCTAGGCTAACCATAAAACAAATCCCGTGACCTGGTAACTGTGTACAGTGTACTCCTGTGCCCTGTCCTACTCACGGTGCCTGTTTGTTTCGGAGAGTTTGCATGAGAACTAGCCTTGAAAGTTGTGTTGCAGTAGAGAGGACAACTTACCAAAGCATTCTGGAGCCTCGGGAAACTGCTCTCTGTAAGGGCGTTTCCCTGGGAGCAGTGTTTCATACGTCTTTCTCACGTTACAAAGTTTGAAAACCGAGTCTTTAGCGTTTTCTTGTGAATGCTGCATGGTAAGCTTGTGTGTGTACTGTTCTTGTAATTAGTGTATGTGTGAGTGTATGTGGCTCACCACCATAGCCCGGTGCTTGCGACTGTGATAACTTACTCATTTCAACCCCCTTGCTGATGATCGTAATGCTGACGGACATTGGTGTCTGTCTACCATAGATGAGGCAGAGCTGGCGGACAGTGCAGAGGTTGGATGTTTGAGCACGCGCGCTCGCCTCCAGGGTAAGTCCTCTCTCTCGGCCTTCCTTCCGTGATTTCTTTTTTTAATTTTTTTACCCCTGTGGCATTTGCTACCTTTATTTTGTATAGCTTGTTTGTTTTCACATCCCATATGTAGCCATGGAAGATTATTTTGATGGGATTTTTCTTTTTGAAGATTACAGGAAATTAGAAGGGAACATTTATTCAATTATTCATACAGAAATTGTAGAAAGTACTTCAATTCCATGAGAGCAACTTCAGTTTTAAAACTGAGGGTTAGTGAGGATGTTTTTAATTTTGTGAATTAGTACAGTAAAAGATCATATTTTCCTTTTTTCAAAAGGGTTGAATTATGACAAAAGCTAGTCCATTTGGTTACCTGATAACTTCTTTGTTGCATGTAATACGTCTGCAGTGCCTGTATTACTATTAAACTGCAATGCCTCACTTTTGCATGGTTACCCTTGCATTTGATGACATTAATTTATGAAAGTTGAGAAGTGAACAGAAATATTTTTTTTTATTGTGCTAGATAACTTATTTTTATTTCACACAGATAAATTTATATCTCTCAGAGGGTCTGCTGAGGGAATTTGAAAATGATAAAGTGCTTGACATACACACATATCATAATTATTTATCATTTATTTATACAGATATGATTTTGATATTTAGATATGTAATATTTAAATTCTTAAACAATCTTATTAAACGACTAATTACAAACAAAGAATGTTGTACAATCTGATGACTCTGATAACATGCAAAAAATTACAATGGCTCCACTTGATAATCTCCATAATATCATAACACTGGCTTAGCATTGTCTGCACATAGCATGAGCTGATGCCTAAGAATTCAGTTCATTTAAAATCTCCTTTGTCTTGTATTGTAATGGTGGCTGAGAACCCCTTTTAATGTTGTTATGAAGTCAAGCAATTTTATAAAAATTAATACTGTTTTCGGTGTTTCAATGTGGAAACAGTTGAGAGAAACCAAAGCTTTGTTGCATCTTAAATCTTCACATAATGAATGGTCTGTGATACCATTAATACAATTACTTTTGAATGTTTTCCCTTCCCAGAAAGTTGACTCCCTTTTACCCCACTTTGTAATGCAAATCATTGAGTCGACATTTGTGTCCCGCAGAGGAGCTCTCGGAAAACAAAGCGAAAAGCGCAGCAAACACAGCCCTGACTGAGCACCTCCAGACTCAGATTGGTGCCCTGGAAGATCGCTTGCAGATGTATGAGGGAGAGTCGCATAAGGTCAAGATTTATGATGATATCTATGAGGATACTTTAGTGAGGAAAAAGAAGGTAAGTGTTTTTTCCTATTGTTATTTGACTATTCTTTTCTCTAAGGGTTTGGGATATCTCAGTTTTTTCTTTTTTTCTCCTTTTTCTTCTTCTTTCTTTTCTCTTCTCTTCTCTTCTCTTCTCTTCTCTTTTATGCTTTTCTCTTCTCTCTTCTCTTTTCTCTTTTTGGTATCTATATCTTAGAATTCTTTTTCCCTTGAGAGTTGAGATCCTGATATTAAGCCTATGACAACGGTGCGTCACACTCGTGTGAAACAGCTAAATTCCTGATGTCGGGGCGTCATGCCAGTGTGACGTTTCCAATGCAATATTGCAATGGCCCGGCGTAGGGGTTTTCGTGTAGCGCGTGCCCCGTCAGGAAAGGGTTAAGGGTTAACATTCAGCTTCCACACTTGTTGATTATCTTTATAATTTACTTCACTGTTAGGGATACAAAATTCAAGAGCTGATTTATCCTTACCAGCTATCTCCATGAGATAGCTGGTAGGGATTATCTTTATAATTGATTATCTTTATAATTTACTTTACTGTTAGGGATGCAAAATTCAAGAGCTGATTTATCCCTACCAGCTATCTCCATGAGGGATTTTTGTGTGTTGAACTTATACATTACTGATACATTTTTTATAAATATAACCAGACTTCAGTTGTTGGATTTTGCAGTATGAACGTGCATATTGAAAATGTGATGTATTATCAGCTTGGTAGAAGCAGGTGTTGAAGTACACTTTATAATTATCATAGAAGTCTGAATGTGATATTAGTAGAAAGTATTCATCATTAAGATGAGTATGATGACAATTACTAAAAGTTCTTCATTTGGTATTTATAGTCGACTTAACGGCATTTGTGAGCTACAAGAGTGATCTTCAACAATATAATTTTACATGATTATAGGATCTGAATAAGAATAAAAACAAGTTGAATGAGGATGACGGAGACGACACCAAAGACAAGGAATCCAACGATATCGGCGAGATCACTCAGGACGCCGACACGACCCTCACCATTATCCCTACAAAGGAATCTTGCAAGGTGGGTTGTTCTTTATGCCTTCCGTTATTTTTGTTGTTGTTTTTGCATATAGGTGCTTTGCCAATGAGTGGATTGGTGCGGGAAATACAATTTGTTAGGGAGACTATATAAAATTAAACACTTTGTTAATATGAATTATCCTTATTCTTATTTTCATTCTGGGTAGTTGAGAAGGAAGGGGTTGATAAGTCTTAAAAAAAGAAAATGGTGACCATTATTATAAATCTTTTCTTTTTGCAGGAATCAAATGTGAATGGCACTGTTGAGGAGGAAGAAGAAAAAGAGGAGGAAGGCAAGGAAGGAGTCATCCATGAGTCACTACTGCGCTCCGACATCCTTAAACTTCAAGGTATGTGCCGCCATGGATGTTGTCACTTCCTATAAATGGTTACATAGTCACCATATTTGTGTAATGTATTGTACTCTAGATCACCACCTCTTGCACTATCTCTGTTATTTTAATCTTGTTCTGATGATGGGGATGTAGGCTGATTTAAGCAAACTTGTGGTATCTTCTGGCACCCTTGTTTATTGCACCTTGGAGGGATGTGTTTGGGGCATGCTTCCTAAAGGGTTTTTGAATCCATAATGTCTTTTTAATGTCTGTGCAATTTTAGAGTAATACCCAGTTTAAGATTAAGATTTATGGTTGGCTAGAAGTATACCTGTCTGGTTTGTGTTGGAGAAAATCTTGATTGATATATTATGTGATAAAGGGTTAATAAATGTGATAGGCCTATCAACATAAGTTCCATGTGGAATATCTGAAGGGATTGAGTAACAATGATGGAATTAGAGATTATAAAGTTTTAGATATTACAAACAGTATATTGAAGAGTTTAGAATGGGTTTGATACATTATAATTTGATTAGGTGCATTATTTAGAATTCTTGATGAATCATACTTAACAAAAATAATTGCAAATCCTATGCTAAACATTTGAATCTTTATATGCAGCAATGCTTGATTCAAGTCGAGTAACACAAGAAGCAACCGAAAAAGAAGCAGTTCGCATTAGAGAGGAACTAGCTCAGGCCTCAACTGCGGCCATAACCGCATCCCATGAGGCATCCAACCTTCGACAACAGTTGGCAGTAAGTATCATAGCTCTGTAGAAATGTTGAGATTAATTTTTTTGAATCTCTTGTATTTTTAATTCATGGTAGAAATTTTATAACTTTTTGAAGATTCACAGGTGTTTAGAACATGATGTAGATTGTATGGAATTGTAAAAACTATTCTACTTTCAGGCAAGTGAGGCTTTGATGAGTGAGAAAGTGAAGATGGTAGCATCACTACAGAACCAAGTCAGTCGTATGGAGGACTCGGCTAAGGAGGTTCAGGCTCACCTCTCTACTCTCACAGCAAAGCTAAAAGAGGAACAGGATAAAGTTCTGGCTGCCCAGGAGGAAGCCCACCTTCTTCGAAGTAAGCTGAATGTGTGATAAGAGATAAAGCCATTTTCTACCATCTTTTGTGTATTTTTGAGATCTCAAGCTGTTGTATTCTTGTTCATCATTTTTGTAATAATTGGAACATTTTGTAATTCTAACTTTTTTTTTTTTTAAGAGTAATGGTAATCATTGACTTCCTGTAAAACATGGGGGAACTCATTATAGGTTAACATTTCCACCATCACTAGCCCTATAAATGATACTTTTTGTGTGTGTGTGTGTGTGTAAAATCATAACTAATTGCAATGGTGACCCACAGAAAAACTAAACAAAGCAGAAGAGCTAGCCAGTCTCACCGTCCAGGAGGCAGAGTCGCTGAAGGTGCGGATAATTGGGCTAGAGGAGAGGATGAGCCAGGCCTCTCCGACCACCCCCCTCATCATCCCTCCTTCTTCACACGCTCCTGGCCTTCCAAGCGACGTATCTCGAGCCGAAACACTCACGGAAAGCGACAGCCAACAAGGTTCCACCGAGGAGCCGTCCGAAGCCACAGAGGTCTTGGAGAGGAGCGATATCCCTAATGGCCACCCAAGCCAGACCTCACCCACTGTTGGAACGGAAACGAAAGAACAGGAAATTAATACTCTAAAGGAAATGGTTAAGAAACTTCAGGAGGAGCTGTCCCAGACGCGACAACAGTGCACAACGCTGCAGGAGCGAGAACGAGGGCTACAACAGCCACTGGATGGAGAGAATGCTGCGTCTGAGAAGAATGCAGAAGACTCCAGACCTAACCGTGTGGATGGAGTTGTTACACCTACCCTAAATGTGAGTAACTAAATGTAGTGATTAATTTTTAAGAATTCCCTATGAGGCTCGAGTGTTTTGATGTGCTAGGAATAGAGCAACATATTGATAAGAATGCCATTTTGTAATTTGAGGAAGCAGACAGTCGTTATACCTCCTTCGTGCTGAAATGTTGCAAAATATTGTTACTGGTTTACCCAGATTAGTTTTTAAAATAAGGCATTTAACATAACTTACATGAATTGGATGAAAGAAATGAGACAAATTGTCTCTTGCTAGAAACGGGAGTCAGACGGTTACAGGTTATGTTATACATTCGCGTATGTTTGGCAGGACGGACCACTAATAGCAGAGAAACTGGAGAGCCTTCGAGAGGAGTTGGAGTCCCTGAAGGAGGAACGCGATCACTTAAGAGACAAGCTCGGGGGGGTGGATGAGGATTACCAACTCCTCGCTCTGCAAAACAAGACGGTGAGTTTGTTAATTGCAGTGTTTAATGGCATTTTCTTGTCTTTTAGTCTTTATCATTTTCTTATATTCAATTGGCTGTTTAGTTCACTTTTACTTGTTTCTGACACAAGTTTTAAGTCACCTTTGTTCACTTATCTCTTTCTTTTCTTTTTTTATTATCAGCTATTTTATTCAATTTTATTTTATCTCTATAGGTTCAAAGTACAAAAGTGAGAGAAAGAAATGCCATTTGCAATTGACATTCCAGAATGTACATTATGTATATTAGGATAGTCTTCTCATTGATCACTATCTTGCATTAAAAAAAAAAATACAAAACCAAAAAGCAACTCTGCCATAAAGTTTCTTTTGCATGTATTTTTTAAACATAGCCTAATTCTTGAGTTCTCAGTCCTTTTGTTCTCGTTAAATCTTCAAAGGCTTTCTGCTCACCGACTTTAAAAAGTAACGGAGTAGGGACTCTGTACTTCTTTTATTTTTTCATTTATTTTTTCTTTTTTACCCACAAGCCCTAGCATGACATTTCTTGCATGTGGTATGGCCTTCTCTCTATATTAAATCTCATTCGTCATATATATATTTATGTATATGATATACATAATATATATATATTTTTCCATTTAAAAAAAAAATCTGACGACTCTAGCAGGCAGTTCAGTCAGTATATGAAGTATATGTATTTTTGTTTTTAAATTTTCTTTGATTATAATATGTTTGGCCATATCACAGACAAGGACCCTGAATTCAATATTGTGTTTCGTTGAAAGACAGACTGTACTTGATGCTTCTAAAGGGTTAGGTTCATGCTATTCACATTGCTACACTTTTAATTTGTTCTTTGGAAGGATGTATAGCCGTCAAATGCAGATAGATGTCAGTTACCTTGTATTTTGTTATCATTTTTGTTGATTGAGTTTCTAAGTGTGGTATACGGAATTGGTTCATTGATGAATATTGGTTACACATCGGGTTAAAGCGTACATATTCTGGCAGATGAGTATTTGATGAACGAAAGGATTGGATTAATCAACACTTGCAGGATTACCACTGTAAATTGTATGAGAGAAAGATTTTTTTGATGGGATCAGTTGGAAAGGGTTAAACTTGGTCTTAATTTACCTTTAGGGAAAGCAAGTGTGAGTGAGTGTGTGTAAGTGTGTCTGTGTTGATTAAATATGTTAATGAATTTGATAGATGTTGGTGAATGAAAGTACAAGTGTGAGCAAGTAGATATCATCTTTTGTGTCTCAATCATTAAAGTGTAGATTCATTCATTCATTAACACCAGATTGATTAAAAGAAGAATGAAAAACTAAAATAAAATCCTCTTCACCTACAATCTTTCTGATTAGCCAATCTGAGTGTTTCCATTTGCCTATGGATTGGGTGCATTGGGATTGCAGATTTGGTAGCTTAGTGAGGTGCAAATGGCTTTCCTAAATTCCAAATAGCACTGCGTCTTAGTTTGAAGCTGGCAATGTGAATAGCTATGAATGCCTTAATATGATGATGATGAGAGTAAAAAAAGAGAAATAAACCGAACCCTATTCACATAGGAATTCCTCCCTCGTGAGACCCTGTGCGAGTACCCGTGCGTCTTTCATCGAGATGTAGTTATGCTGCGGCAAGGTGGACTGTTTTCTTATGTTTGGTTGTTTGTTGCTCTCCCCCCAGACGATCCCAACCTGGGTCATGGTAGTTATGGTGATGGCTCTGGCTCTCGGATCTGAATTAATTCCCAACATTATATGATAAACTTGTATAAAATCTATGCATATATAAAGAAATAGAGAAATGTGTGTGTATATATATATATAAAGATAAGGAAAAAAAAACACAAAAAAAGCCCAGTATCCTTTAAATATACTTGAAGATATTAGTTGCATTGAATCATGTAATAGATTATATAGTGATGTTGATGTAAAGATATTATGGGATAGTCAACTGTTGATATGTTGCACAATGTACGTGCCAATTTTTCTTCTTGTATCTCAAATCATGTATAGTAAAACAACTTTGTATTTAGATTGTACAGCTCTAGAATATGTTGATAGAATATAGGCCTAGTAAACATTTGATTGTTATATATTATTGCATAATGTACTCTATATTGCACATATGCAATGTAAATATGTAAATATATGTTAGCTAATAAGTAAGAATGCATAAAGAAAAACAAACAAACTTAAAACTAAAAAAAAAGAGAAAGAAAGAACTAGTGAAAAGAAGCAACATCCAAGTTAAATGTAAAGACAACCGCCAATCAATAGACAAAAAAAAAAAGAGAAAGCAAAGTACGAGCCAGTCCCAGAAGCCCTGTGATATTAGCCATTGTAAAGCCCTGCAGAAAGGTCTTAGAAGGCCCATGGGATAAGGCTGCTGCTGCCTCGGCCCCACCGCAAAGCAGACCAAAAGGTAATTGTCGCCGATAGTACTACTGTGTGTGTTTATTACGTTTGGGGTGCTGCCGGGAGAGAAAGAGAGAGAGTGAGAGAGGAAGAGAGGGACAAGGGAAAAGGAATGGATAATTCTTTCTCTCCCCGTTGTGTCTTAACTTGATCACTTAACCCTTCTGCATTTTTTTTATAAAGAGTTTTTTTTTTTTTTTTACCGATTGGTAAAAGTGTCCTCTTTTTTTTTCTATACAAATACATTCACATTAACTGTTGTTTGATATGGTAGGAAAATTTTCATAACATATTAGAAATAGAAAGGGTTTTGTACACACACTTTAAATTTTGTATGCATGTTCCCCTCCATAATATTATATATATTTATTTGGGACTGCTATGGTGGTATAATTAAGCTGTTACTATGTAGAATTAAGAATAGATTAAATTGCTAATTTTAGATGAATGATGAAATGTTTTTGACCATTCCTGAGATATTCATTTTGATTTTTTTCTGGAAAGTAGATTTTTTTATAGATTAAGAGAAAACTGTTCCTATTGACTGGGCATACTGTATTTTTTTAATATTTGCCTTATAGCTATATAGTATCCATAATAATAATAATAGTAATAATGATTACAATGATAATAATAACTAATATTGGGAATAACCTTATGAAATATAGATATGTCCCAATCCAATATCAGTACACAGATTCACAATTTCATTTATTTGTTTTTTTATCTTTATTTTATTTGATTTTTTTTTTTTTTTTGTATTTCCATCTTCCAGTTCTCCCTCTGTTGTTATTTGCTATATGATTAACATGACTAATATTATAAAGATTAATCCTTTGCTGTCACTATAGGTGGTGGTGCTTCCTGCCCTTATCCAAAAGCGCTTGGATAAAGCATGCATTAATTATTATGCAATTGCTTCAGCCTTGCTTTTCCACTATTTTTAGGTTGTGTTTATCTATAATATTTTGAAATAATATTTTGCTTGTGGTTCTTGGTTTTGGACTCTCTAAAACTCATGTGTTATAAGCAAGCTGTGAATGACCGCTACTAATAAACCAATAACTTGATATTCTAGAGAACTCTAAGGGTGATTAATATTTTTTTCCCCCTTTCTTCAACTATTTTTCTTAGTTTCAAAGAATGTCCTATAGTTGAAGCTCCTGCACCTTAAAAGCAGTTTTTTAATACATAGTTATTCAAACTTGATTTGAAGATCTGAAAATTTGTTCTGTTCTTTATTTTCCTATAGTTCAATTATTTTCTTTTCATCATATAGGAAACTTACAGTGGCTTCTTATTCATATACAGGTTTCCAAGTTCAGAATTCAACTGTTTTTCAACATAAATAAAGTCTGACTCTTTTGGAAAGGAGCTAGAAGTCTTGTATTAGATTTTGTTTTTTATGAAGCCTATTTTTGATTGATATAAGCAGGATTTTGAAACGTTGCTATTTTATTATTGTACAGTAAGACATATCATTATAAAAGGAAGCCTTTCAAAAAGCAGACAAACCTGCTTTGTTTTCACTACACCTTTACTGAAGAAGAAAAAAAAAAAAAAAAGAATAAATGTCAGGAAGTCATTTTCCTGTTAATGAAAGTTTGCTATTAATACATCAAATTCTAATAGGTCATCAAAAAGAAATACCCTCAAATTTTCTTCTTGCTAATGTAAGTTTGCTATTAATACTATGAAATTGTTATTGGTAACCGGTCTTCTATTTTAAACTTTCAGCACTAGAATTTCTCACTGTAAGAAAGCCAAAAGGTGACCCAAAATGTCAAGAATCAGGCCTTTTAGATTTACAATATTGAAGGAGCTATGAGCTCATCAAAAACATGATTTAGGGACCACCCCTTCACCTCTGGGGCCTCTTCTGAGCACTTTCGGTTTCCTTCTGATTTGGTCTTGAAATAAAAGTTTGCAACGTTACTTAAAGAGTTCTATGTATTTTCTGGCATTTCTAGATAAACAAAGTTATCATTATAAATGTTTGTTACCATTTACAGATGATGGTTGTTCAGGTTATTTAAAAGATTATGCCAATTAGAGAAAAATGAATGAATTATTACACCTAGGATTGATAGGGAAACAAATTTATTTATGCAGTGTAGAAAGAACAGGGATGTGTTTTATAGGATTCAAGGGATTAATTGTCAGTTACTCCTTTCAGTGGCTTGGTCTTCATTCATATCTATATGACTTTAATTTTTTTGTTATTTTTGGAAACTTAGCATGTTAGGCATCCTGTGTCTGATTTATCCTATGTTTTATTAGAAAGATAAAAAGTAAGAATAAAAAAAATATTGATTTGTCTCAGGGCGTCATTCATGATTTCACTACTTACAATTTTTTTTCTTAAGAGACACAATGTGATTCACTTGATTTCTTTACAAAATTTGAGTTTTACAAAACTGCAATAACAGCTACTACCAAAATTAAACATGATCTTACAAAATTAAGGTGATAGTATTTCAGGTAAACAAAGTTCATGAAATGAGCTTAATTCAAAATAATGATTGAAACTGAAGTGCATATTCAGTATGTATTATGTGAAAGCAATCAAATCTTTTATTTTTGAATTAGTTACTTTTGAAGTCATTCCTCCAGCTAGCTATGTGACAATATTGTACTTTTAGAAAATAAGCTTACTTATTTAGATGACTAATGAGAACCGAACGGTGCATTTCCACAGGCTGTGGCGCTATCCATGGTGCCGCTGTGCATCCTGATCTTGGGCTTCATCACTGCGTTCTATGACACCCTCTCTGCCTTGACCGGCACGACAGAGTTCGACCCGCCCTCTTAAGACACTCTCGCAGTCTATCGAGCACCGTTCTTTGGTTTGTTATGGACGCTATGCCAGAACTGTTGGTAGAACCTGTTACGTTATTGTCCCCGATAGTGTATCCCACGTCATTAAGTATGATGATAATAATAATAATAATAATGAATAAAAGTATCCACCTCTTACCCAGTCACCATCCAAGCTATTAGTAACTGCCACATGGGATACAGAAACCTGTAATAAACCTTTAACAAAAAAAAAAAGAAAAGAAATGCATATCCTGAAGGCATGACTGTTTGTGCATCCTAAAGGCAAAGTTCTGCTGGATCTGCTTCCTCAGGGAACTGAGAGTCAAGAGTTT
The DNA here is from genome assembly GCA_017312705.2 of Penaeus japonicus. Taxonomy (NCBI): domain Eukaryota; kingdom Metazoa; phylum Arthropoda; class Malacostraca; order Decapoda; family Penaeidae; genus Penaeus; species Penaeus japonicus. The sequence continues at coordinate 538,653 of BOPN01000234.1, forward strand.
AATGTTTAAAATCCTGTGCTACCAAGTGATTGTACAGCTCAGACGATGTACAATGCGCTCCCTCCCTGCCCCATGAAGCAACTCCCCCCCCCCCCCCCCCCAAGTAATCAGAGGTTTTCCTTACATTTTCTCCCCCCCCCCCCTCCAAATAAATAAAAAATGACTAGCAAGATTTCAAGATGAATGGATGGATTGAAGGATTATGGCCACTTTTACCAGTGATAAGACGTCAACAAAAACAAAAAATGCAACAGTAGTGTATCAGGTAAATTTTGATGGGACTTTGCTACCATCAAATAAAGCACAAGCTGTATATATAGAACCTATGGTTCTTTTTCCTTCTCATATCTTCAATGTCTTTGTATATGCACACAAAATTGTACTGTTGGTTGTAGACATTGGCTTGCTGTAAGTCTTTCATTCTTCTGCCAACATTTTAACTTATATAGGATTTGATCAAGTCTCTCCTTGATTTTTATTTTACAATATAGATCTTTTTTTTTTCCTCTGTATACTGTGTGAACAGAACCTGAAAATAAGGTGTAAATTAACTTTCAAATTGACAAAACACTGTATCATCGCAGTAGAGACGATACTAGTACGTTTCCCACTCAAAAAAAAGGATATATTGTTTTTAATCAATTCTTTATTTTATTATTTCAGCAAGGGAGCTGAGAATTTCATATTTCCTTTGGCTTTCAATCCACACATTTTGATAAGAGTTTTGAAATAGCTTTTGGTATTAGAGTACTTTGACACCTAATTTGTAATGTACGAAACTAATTGAAAATGTAACACTTTTTTTTAAGAAACATCATTAAACCCTTTTTTCTTTTTTTCTAAGAATTGAGTAGAATACTAAACTTTTTTCTATCCTGTTTTACACAGTTCATAAAGACATTTAAAACTTGTTTAGGAATGTGTTTTGTAAAAATAAAAAACAAAATAATTCAATGTGAGGTGTAGCCAATATGTTGTTGTACCTGTTATTTATCTGTGATAAGAAGTGGTTATCATTATTGTACCCATGTATGATTTTTTTTTCCTTATCATTTATACTAATAATCTTCCAATCTTTATTGCTTTTTAGCATATTGGTTACACCATTATGTTTTATCAATGTCCTGGTGGATCTTTGGGAAGTCGAAATTTTGAAGCTAAGAAAAAACAAAAAACAAAGATAACACGAATAATAAACAGGGTAGTTATTATACTTCCAGAATATCACGTTGAAGCAAAGGTTGAAAGTGTTGAAACGAAGCACAGACGCTGTAGTTTGTGGTGTGCCCAGTGCTACAAAGTGTGAAGATATCCTACTTCTGGCAAATTTCTCCCAAATGTGTGTGTGAAGGGGGAAAAAAAAAAAATGCAGAGAAATTGAGAAGAATGTCTTTCTTGTGAGTGAGTGCTTCGTCAGGCTCAAAAAAATTAACGATTGTGTCACGGAGAAGGGAAGAAAGAATGAATCGTGTATATACCGCAGCTGCCAAATTCCCTGACACAGGTCTGACCTTTTTACTAAGGCTCCCCCCCTAGTCACCAGTCCGGTGTTTTTTTCGCCGACCACCCCAGACCTCTGATGAAAGTCATGTACAGAAAACTTGTCGGAATCCTCATGTACATAGGCTGACTTCTCGTCACCCGAGACCGACTGTGTATAAAGACTGAGTTGTATACTGCCATTATTCACTAGTAAATGTAGGGAATTTACTCTTAGATATTTATGTTTGTTTGATATGAGATCATGTTAACTATTGTAGTTCTTGTTCCGTTGATTTTAAAAAGGATGTTAATTACATGTTAAGCCTAAGATGCTTTATACATGATTCCCTCTTCTGAGTTTTATTCATGCTTTGTACTTCAGTTCTTGAGAAGTAAAAGTTTCTATGGTAAGAGAAAAAAAAATGTTCTTGAAATCTGTTATACAAGTCACAATTTTGTGTCCCACTTAGCACATTTTTTTGTAGGTGTCATATATATATAAATATATAAATATATATATATAATATTCAATTTTATATGAATCACATGTACAAACAAAGCCAAGCACACAGAGGCTACCGTAAACTGGCCGAGTTCATATAGAATTGGAATCCGTTTAGGTAGAACACTTAACATCCATTATACTTTCCTAGTGAGGTTGTTTATGTAATTTTCTTTTTCTTTTTTAAGTAAATGTCATCACACCCCCTAGTTTTGTGGATGTTCTCTCAAATTGTACTGACCATTTTTTTTTTCTGTCCTTTAGCTACTAAAGGGAAAAAAAAGAGCAAGTCACAAACATGTCTGAATATTCAGTTCTTTATGAATACTGTCAGTTATTAGGTACTCTGGCCAGGCACCAATGCTCATGAAGTGCTGCGCTTAGGGTGTCAGTCAGTAAACAAAAATGAAAAAATGACATGTTCTCAAGCTTCCAAATACAAATATTCAGCATCTGTTGTGTTTTAATACCCCCTTTTGACTTCGGTTATTACTGGTCTGTGTGATTCACTTTAATTTCAGGATGGAAGACTATATATGGTATTCTTCAAAACTTAGAATACCTAATATGTCTACATATTTCATGAGAATCAAGCTATTGTCATTATTTAGTACCGATTTACATTTCTGAGACACGTAACATATTTTAGTACATTATTGCATATAATCTGAAGAAATAAGATCATACAACCAAATATATTTGATATACAACTTTCCATTCACACGCAGCTGAACACTTTAAAAATATCTCGACTGGATATTTGATTTACACCGAGATCTTTTTTCTGTGTATATCGAGTGCCTTTTTCTTTCCAATGCACAATACCAGCTGTGGTTACTTCCGCCGGATATAACATGTAACAAGACGCCGACAGGTCGTTGAAAAATATGGAAGCCCTTCCAAAGACCCTTTCCATATGTAGGGCTTCGCAAATCCAGACTAAGGTGGTCATAATTGTTTTTGGCTGTAATATGTCATCCCCAATGCCACAGGTCAAGTGTACGGTGACACTTGCTGTGGAATATTGATGGAAAAAAGTCGAGAGAGGTGGTTATTTTAAGCAAACTCGAAAAGATTTTTATTTTATTTCATTTTCCGTTATTTATTTACGTTTATTTTCGTTTTGATATGGAGGACTTGTATGGCAAAAATATTTTTAAAAACCTGTATTACATAACCCAGACTAGGGGTTGTTACAACAAAAAATTCTGATCTAATGGAAATGATTAAGACATGAAAATAAGAGCGAGATTGGTGAAGTAATGCAATTATTTGAAGGTTAAGTAATAGCAGCTGTTAATGTAGACAGTAGACACCATTGCACAAGTGTTTAGTGGATTTTCCGAAGACGGCGCAAATGGAAATGCCCGTTGATGTTGGCACGACAAGAAAGTAATAGTAGTAATCAAATCAGTCTCTTAGACAAAAAACAAACAAACTTACTATCTCATCTATCATTATAACTGGAATCACAAATACTGTTATCCATACTTGACCTAACCTCCCCAAGTAGAAACCCAGGGTCAGAGACGCTCTACCACTGCACGCCGGGAGAACATAACGGTTTCTGTTTACCACCACGCACTGACCTCTCGATCAAATGACTACACATTCCACGTTAAAACATTTAAAAAATGAGGAATGAATACTTTATAAGCAACACGTATATACACAGCAACCGTATCAAGGGAACATGTATGATTTTTTTTTCCTTCGCCCCCCCCCCTCCCCGGAAATTACAACGTCTGGAATATACCAATTCTTTCTCGAGAAAAAGAAGACAAGTCGACAAGAAGAGCAGTTCCGCCAATTAAAAAAATAATGATTATAAATAAAATGAGAACAAAGTCAGTCAAAGATACATTATTAAACGCATCGACTCTGGACGCAGAATAAGTTCTACAATTTTGTAGATGTTTAGCGCGGCAGAATTTTAGACGAAAAAGTCTATCTTCGATCTTGTAAATAAGATAGGTAAATGAAAAAAGAAATGGAAAAAGAAACAAAAAATGCAGTTTAAGAGAAGAGAGGTAAATGAAAAGGAAATGGAAAAAGAAAATAATGTAGTTTAAGAAAAGGAGAAAGGAGCCGTGACAAGGATTTTATCTATATTTCCTATAGCTAAGAGTATTAAGAAATACAGGCAATGATTGATATATTAAGCCACTTTTTCCAAGGTATCATTTGACTTTTATCTAAACACGAAAGCCTAATAATTGTAATGATCAGATATACTAGTTTCAAGAACTGATGCCTTTTCTTTTATATTCATCTTCCGATTTTTTCTCTTCTGTTTTTTTGAAATAACATCCTTGCGAAACAATTCATCTGATGATAATCTTTGATTTTACTTTTTTATTACCCAAGTAGTTTTAAACTAAATTTGCTATTTAGAAATCAAATAAATAAAAGTGAAGGAGGAAAAACCTGAAGAATCTTTGCTCGAAATTGCTGTTAAATGAGTGCAAAACAACCACCGTATCGGAACGAACCAGAAACTCATACAGATTTGAACCAACTTATAATCCAGAGGCCTGTGCTGCCTTACTGCGTGACTGCCGACCGGAATGACCTTTGACCTCGAGTGGGGGACGTTATCTCCGAAGAGAACGCTCGTGAACCGCCAAACACGAGCAAGTGCCCAGGACACCTGTTAACTTTTCCCGAGGAAAGATTTTTCTGGTCTCGAACCCGGGAACATCCGACGCTGGAACCAACCTGAAAAGAGAGTTAGAAGCTATGCCGTCTGTACCACCGAGATCTAAAGTAATTATTCGAAACTCGGGCCTTATATATCTCAGACTCTTTTATTATAGACTTTTTTTTCACTTTTAAGTATTAGTTATTATGGTTATCCAAGCATTGGAAAATAACATCTTCATTGTCTGCAATTCCCTTTTACGAATATCCTCCCTCGGCAGGAGATCAGCAGTCAAATTTGTATAAATTATTAATCACTCAAATTAATCATCCATGTTATTTATAATGTGATTGTGTTAAAGAGAATCCTTTTTTTTCGTTAGTAGATTAATATAATCAATTAAATTACAATTACACCAAAGGACATATTGGAGAAAAATGTAAAAACAAAGTCAGAGAGAACACGGAATAAGAAAAGTAAATGTTGTAAAATACTAGTTTTTATTGTTATCAGCAACAATATCTATGCCAGTTTTCTCTCTTCGTTCTTTTCTGTGTCTACGCAATTTTTTTTTGTCTTTTTTCTCATCTGTCTTTTTTTTCCCCCACCCCCCCCTCCCTCTATCATTATCTTTCTCTTTCATTCTCTCTTTCTCTCTTCCGGTTAGTCTTAGAGGGAGGGAGAGAGGTAGAAAGGGAGAAGATTCTCTCTTTCTCTATCCCTCTCTTTATCTATTTATTTTTCTCTCAGTCTCTCTCTCTCTCTCTCATTCTCTTTCATTTTATCTCTTTCTATATTTCATTCTCTCTCTCTTATTCCCTTTCTCTTTCTTTCTTTCATCCTCTCTCTCTTCTCCTTTTCTCTCATTCTCTCTTTTTCATTATCTTTCTCTGTCTCATTCTTCTCCTTTTATCTCATTCTCTCTATTTTATTATCTCTCTGTCTCTCTCTCTCTTCTCCTTTTCTCTCATTCTCTCTCTTTCATTATCTTTCTCTCTCTCTCTTGACAGATCGCTATCCGTAAATATATCATAATGATAAACCACAGGGGTGCCAAAGGGCCCGTGCTATTCCTTTTATATTTGAACGATTGGCGTTTAATTAACAAGTTATATCTTAGAATACATGGTGTCTGCAGATGCCACAGCACTCTTGCACAGTGCTTGTCTAACATAATGAATGTTGAACTACGAATGATAGGAAACTGGCTAATTGATTAACTCTAAAGGTGAAATAAATTCACGTACACAATACTGCACTTATATAAAACAATACATATCTTTAGCCACAGATTAACTACAGCTTAATACCCAAAATAATTGTTATTCAATATTTATTCAAATGTCTCGTAATTATTGTTGTTATTATATATGAGAGAGAGAGAGTTGCCACTTATTGTTATTCTTACCTTTATCTTCATATTTTCCTCATCTTTGTGCTATCAAAATCTTTTTAGTCATTGCAATGATTACAATATAATCATTTACTATCGGTTCATTCTGTAATGATTAATAAGTATTAGTTATTATAATTCTAATATTAATATATCCCATCTTCATTTACAGTTCTTTTACACATGTATCCTTTCTTACCAAGCAGTCGGCAGTAATATTTATATATAAACATAAACACATTAATAAGATATGAATTTAATATCTTATTTTTTATTATTATTGAATTATTACGGACATTGCATACATGTTCACCTGTCATGCTATTGCAG
>BOPN01000234.1:564318-566818 GCA_017312705.2 Penaeus japonicus
GAATGGACTTGATGCAAAGATGATAATGGAGGTAGAGACTTACAGGTGATGCAATGGGAGACTATGGAATTAAACCAGTCTCATAATTCCCGTCGGAGAACTGAAGCCAAAGATAATGGGATGCTTTCATTTTGTCGTTGCAGATATCCCGAGGGTCTCCAAGAAATCTGCCGAGAAGATGGTGAAGGAGGCACGCTGACTTTAGCTATCTGGGTGAGTTGTGGAAACCGGAAGATGATTTTCAATCGAAACATTTCATTAAAATGATGAATAGATTAACAGGGTCACGCATCATAATAATGAATTATGGTTTGCATTCGTATCAGTCTAAAACGCAAAAGCTATCAGTTGAATTTGATCAATGAATATTTACAGGCCTTTAAAGCTACAGCCCAAAATGGCCATTTAAGCATGTATGGCATAACTGTTCCAATGCAGTGTTGATCACGTTCATTATTCCTGCTAATGTAATGCATAAATTCCTCCCTTAGGACTGTTATGGGACTTCTCATTTCGTTTTCTTTTCGTAAAGCAATTAGAGACAATCCTTTACGCGTTGCAATGGAGTATTTGATTATATAAGTACAGGCCATTCGTGAAACAGCTAAGAATTAACACAGAGGTAATATTTGAAATATATTGATAATAAATGGAGAACGGGAATGGTTTCACTTCCTATTAGATTATTCGTTCAGATAATGAATACCCTGCTTATGGAATGAATCTACAAATTACACTTAATGCTATGTGATTACGGCACTACAATGAACTTTGTTATACGTAAAATAAATCTTTAATACTAAAACGTGTCGTGACTAAGCCAGGCCACCAGCATTTCATGTCTCTTATATAAGCCTTCATTTATACAATTGATATAAAAGTCTCTCAAAGTTAGGCATAAGTGAATACAAACAGTGTAAGCCACGCATTGCAACGATGAAGAACAGTAACTACGGTCTTTCCACCAGAATTTTACATATATTTCTGTTCAGTTTATGCAAGAGTCTGATCCACTAGGCTGTGTGCGGGCGTGTTTTTGCGTACAACTCTGCCTCTATATGTCTATTTCTCTCTCTCTCTCTCTCTCTCTCTCTCTCTCTCTCTCTCTCTCTCTCTCTCTCTCTCTCTCTCTCTCTCTCTCTCTCTCTATATATATATATATATATATATATATATATGTATATACATATGTGTGTATGTCTGTGTGTGTGTGTGTGTATGTGTGTGTGACTCTGTCTGTGCCTCTCTATGTCTTTCTCTGTCTCTCATTCTCTCTCTCTCTCTCTCTCTCTCTCTCTCTCTCTCTCTCTCTCTCTCTCTCTCTCTCTCTCTCTATATATATATATATATATATATATATATATATGTGTGTGTGTGTGTGTGTGTGTGTGTGTATGTGTGTGTGTGTGTATGTGACTCTGTCTGTGCCTCTCTATGTCTTTCTGTCTCTCACTCTCTCTCTCTCTCCATCTATCTATCTGGATGTGTTCAGAAAGGTATCACTAACATGATGGATATACGTTGCACTGTAATCCACCACGAAGGCCTACGCCAATAAATCCTGAAACCGTAAACGTTTTCCACACATAGCATGTGCTGATCTCTACTTTTTCTCCCCATGAAACATACTAATACAGATTTATAAAAAGTTGGAGGATTTAATATATATATATATATATATATATATATATATATATATATATATATATATGTATACATATGTATACATATACATATATATATGTATATATATACATATATATATATATATAAATATAAATATATATATATATATATATATATATATATATATATATATATATATATATATATATATATATATATATATGTGTGTGTGTGTGTGTGTGTGTGTGTGTGTGTGTGTGTGTGTGTGTATCTCGTATTAAAATCTAACCAAGAATGATTGTTAAAATGTCTAAGTGAACTAATAAAAAGGAGAATTTATGTTACAGTCAACAATCATGCTTTACACGTTGAAGCCCAAACAACGATTTATCTTGCAATAGATTTGCTGGAAATGATAAAAATGTACTGACCCAGAATCGTTAGCATCAATTGTTGTCATGATTGTTCTCATTATTTTGATAATTTGTGATCACTTGTCTCACCATTATCACAAAGACCATCATTACTTCGTCTACTTAAGAAATCTCTCCACGAATAAGAATTGGATAGACTAAGAGATGATGGTGAAACTCATGACGTAGATTATAGAAAGGCTGGTGTCCTCGAAAAGACCGACCGACCTCAAAAACTACTCATCTACTTAGACCACCAATAATATACAGTCGTTTGGTCTTCATCAGTAACTTTGAGGCTTAACCTACCACGACGTCTACTCATCTCCTCACCGCCAAAACCTACATAGATAATCCCACCATAGGGTTTGATCACGTTTCGTCTGCAACAACCCTAACAACTGTAACTACCCAGTGATTTGCAGGTACCCCAACAGCTACTCATCTATTCTGGACCATCT
>BOPN01000234.1:576818-579318 GCA_017312705.2 Penaeus japonicus
TGATGTTTTTGTAATGTCCTGTAATGATCATTGTATGTTATGCTATGTAGTCAGTGAATATTTCAGACAGGGATGGGTCAATCGTTTATAAGGAATTAATCACGATGATGGTGAATAATTCATCTGTTTTAAACGCATTCTTCAAAACTCAATGTTAGTTTCATGCCTTACGGCTTGCAGTAATGCAGTGGATCCGTACGTGATATTACAGCATTCCACGTGTTTTTTTAATGAGATGTTCAGTTCAAGATTTATGTTTATTCAATGTCTGCTTAGAAATTATATATTTCTAGTTTAGCTGGGACAAAATATTGATTTTTTTTATTCTTTATTATATATATATATATATTTTTAAGTACATTTGATAAAATATATATAAAAAAAGCGTCAGTATGTGAGTCGTCTGTAATGATGAATAATACAGGTAACCGTGTGCATCTACAATGGCTTGTGGGCGTCAGGTACTGAGTGCGAGGTGTTATTCCCGAGTCAGTTATTGGTCTCCGCTCTTGCCTTGTATGCCAGGCTCTGAAGTACGAATGTTTATCACTCAATATCTATTGCTCTTTTTCTATGTATATATATATATATATATATATATATATATATATATATATATATATATATATATATATATATATATATATGTATATATATATATATATATATATATATATATATATATATATATATATATATATATATATATATATATATACGTATATATACATATATATATATATATATATATATATATATATATATATATATATCTATATCTATATCTATATCTATATATATATATATATATATATATATATATATATATATATATATATATATATATATATATATATATATATATATATATGTATATATATATGCATATGTATATATATATATATATATATATATATATATATATATACATATATATATATATATATATATATATATATATCTATATATATCTATATATATATATATATATATATATATATATATATATATATATATATATATATATATATATATACGCATATGTATATATATATATATATATATATGTATATATATATATATATATATATATATATATATATATATATATATATATACATATATGTATATATATATATATATATATATATATATATATATATATATATATATATATATATATATATATATATACATATATATATATATATATATATATATATATATATATATATATATACATATATATATATGTATATATATATATATATATATATATATATATATATATATATATATATATATATATATATATATATATATATATATATATATATATACACACACACACAAATTTATACATACATACATACATACGTGTACATACATATTTAATTTGTGTGTAAGTGTGTCTACTTGACAGCTTGCTCCTTGCTTGTAATGAATAATGAACAATAATTTAAGTAAAGGGCGTATCCATATTGGTCCCGTTTGTCACTTTAAGTAAGTGGTGTGACGTGGCCTGTGTTGCTCACCCTTAGTCTTGACCTCGTGGTTATCTCTCACACCATTTTCTCCTGATTACACTGCGGCTTTCCATCCCTTTCCATTATCCTTCTTCTCTCTCTGGTGGCCTTGGATTTCATATGGGCGTTATGTCACTGTCACTGTCTCTTTCTCTCTTTTTCTCAATCTCAGCCTCTATTTTTTTTCTTCTCTCTCCCTTCCTCCCTCTTCTCTCTCTCTCTCTCTCTCTCTCTCTCTCTCTCTCTCTCTCTCTCTTTCTCTCTCTCTCTCACCTGCTCTTTCTCGCTCTTTGTCTCTCCCTCTCTCTGTCTCTTCCTCTCTTTGTCTCTCCCTCCCTCCCACCCTCTCTCTTTCCCTCCCTCCCTCCTTTCCTCTCTCCCTCCTTTCTTCCCTCCTTCTCTTCTTTTTCTTTCCATAGAAATGTACAAATGTTTTTCGCCCACCCCTCCATCCGTCCATCATAACCTTAGCTGCGAGTCCCATTGTCAATTACAAGTTAAGTTGGAATACTTTTTCAGAGTCATCAAAGACAATTACCTAACCCCCTCCCCCTCCCCACCCCCGCCGGTAGGAGGAGATCGGGACTTACGAGGGGAGGGAGGGTGGGAGGAGGTGAGGGGAGGCATAAGAAGTGCGTGACCTTGTACAAAAAAATGGGGGATGGGGTGGGGGGAGGCCCTCTCGAGTATAGAAGGGGAGGAAGTGGGGCAGGGGGAAGGGAAGGGAGAGGGACGAGGGGAGACGGCGAAGGAAGGGGAGGGAATAGGAGGAAAAGGGAGAAGGAGGAGAAGGGATTATCAATCGATGAAAGCTACACGTAAGGACGTCGTTCACAGCATGTATAGAGCTGTTGGTGTCACTGACTTTTGACAGGGAGCCTGTCATAGAAGTGGTTAAGTCAAAGAAAAGCTAAAAGGATAAAAGGGCATTGGAAGACTAGACAAGGGGGCTGAGTAAAAAATCGTAGGTTCCC
>BOPN01000234.1:584318-589318 GCA_017312705.2 Penaeus japonicus
TATATATATATATATATATATATATATATATATATATATATATATATATATATATGTCTCTCTCTGTCTGTCTCTCTCTCTCTCTCTCTCTCTCTCTCTCTCTCTCTCTCTCTCTCTCTCTCTCTCTCTCTCTCTCTCTCTCTCTCTCTCTCTCTCTCTCTCTCTCTCTTTCTCTCTCTCTTTGTATCTCCTACTTTGTGTGGCTGTCTGAATTTAAATATGTAGATATCTATGTAGGTATCTGTGCATTTATATATGTATGTATATATGTGTCCATACTCACACAAACACACACACACACACAAACAAACACACACACACACACACACACACACACACACACACACACACACACACACACACACACACACACACACACACACACACACACACACACACACACACACACACACACACACACACACAACAACACACACACACATACATGCAAGCACATCAACAAAACACATTCGCTGCAGTTGCTATGATCATTTAAAGAACAACACGACAAATCAATGCCTTCCAACAACAGAAGGCTAAAGAGTGGTTAACAGAAAGTGCAATTTGATGCAGTTTGAACACACAAATCATTGCCTTGCGCAAATACACACACACACACACACACACACACCACTCACACAAACGTGTATATATGTGATTGTACATTTATGGATATATGGAACTTATACAGCAGTATATATATATATAAATATATATATATATATATATATATATATATATATATATATATATATATATATATATACATGTGTGTGTGTGTGTGTGTAAATTATATATATATATATATATATATATATATATATATATATATATATATATATATATATATATATATATATATATATATATATGTATATATGTATATATATATATATATATATATATATATATATATATATATATATATATATATATATATATATATATATATATATATATATGTATATATGGGATATAGTATATATATAGGTGTATATATATATATATATATATATATATATATATATATATATATATATATATATATATATATATATATAATGTGTGTATGTATGCGTCCATATATTACAGTATATTTGCGCAAGACAATGGTGATTTCCCCGTCCAGTGTGCAAGGATATGCACCGCTTGCTGAACGTGTCTCCACCCATCTGGCGCCCACACCTCCGAGCCGAGCCGCGTCCATCACAGTTCTGCTCGTACGTTACGCCGACCCATCCGGCTACTGTGTCATTTTCTACTCCCAGGATGCATAAACGCTCCATCTGCGCCACTGCAATTCCCAACCTGCTTATTAGCTTTCTATTATTAGCAGTGACAACGAGGCGCAAGGTGCTACCAAGCTGTAATAATAGTCATAAAGGATGAGCATTTCAACCAGCGACGTGGATGTATTCCTGGGGTGCGCAGCCTTGGAGCGGAGCGTTCGCGTGGCGAGGAAACGTGACGCCCGAATGGCTTTCTGCAGTGCTTCTTGCGCGTTGCTGCATTACAGAAACTGCCCTTTGTTGGGAAGGATGCATATCGCCTAATTTTCTTATTATCATAATATAACGAAGAAATGAAAAAGGGTAATAGTAATTATGACAATGATGAAAATGATGATATAGTGTTAGATTGTCAGTAAATGAAATACAAATACAATTATAACATTTCCTGCCCCTGAACATACTCCTGATCAATAGAAAACAATTCTTTATATCGAATTTCAATTACCACTATCAGCATAAGGTATGGAACTACAGACTCCACCATCATCGTCAACACACGCCCACAATCACGGAACTGGATCATTAAAAAAGGCCATTCATTTCATCGTACTATCGACCCAACGTCAACATCGTTAATGAATGACGTCATTCTGCGCGCGTGATTAGGTGTAGAGTTCACATCCATCATCTGACACTGCTATGTGACGTCGCTTAGTTAGAGTGCATTGTAAATCAAAATTACAATGTGGTTATTAGTAATTTTGAACAGGAGTTTTTAAGTAGTTATCTTGGCAAATCGACACTTCGAATTTATGGAAGCGTGTGAGTACTTTCTAGGACAAAAGTATTATCCTAGTCAGATTATAACCAAAAGTTCTCTTCTACGGGTAGAACTACCCTTTATGTGTTAATAGGAAGACATTGTTTAGAAGTACTGAAAGAACTTCCGGGTACGGAAATGTAGAGAAATGAGAAAACTAATCATAATTTACTATAAGTAATTTTATATTAATCAAAATAATTATATATAAGTTTACGCGAACTCGAACACACACTCACACACACACAAACACACACACACACACAGACACAGACACATACACACACACACACACACACAGATAGAGATAGATAGAATGATAGATAGATAGATAGACAGACAGATAGATAGATAGATAGATAGATAGATAGATAGATAGAGAGAGAGAGAGAGAGAGAGAGAGAGAGAGAGAGAGAGAGAGAGAGAGAGAGAGAGAGAGTGAGAGTGAGAGTGTGAGAGTGAGAGAGAGAGAATGAGAGAGAGAGAGAGAGAGAGAGAGAGAGAGAGAGAGAGAGAGAGAGAGAGAGAGAGAGAGAGAGAGAGAGAGAGAGGCGAGAGAGAGAGAGAGAGAGAGAGAGAGAGAGAGAGAGAGAGAGAGAGAGAGAGAGAGAGAGAGCGAGAGAGAGAGAGAGAGAAAGAGAGAGAGGGAGAGAGAGAGAGAAGAGAGAGAGAGAGAGAGAGGAGAGAGAGAGAGAGAGAGAGAGAGAGAGAGAGAGAGAGAGAGAGAGAGAGAGAGAGAGAGAGAGAGAGAGAGAGAGAAGATAGAATCCCCACATGCAGATATCGGTCCAGCCTTCAATTGCAAGGTCGACGCGCAACACTCCAATTATATTGTTTTCGTAGAAACGAACTCATCGTAGACATTGACTCGTTTCTCGACCTTGCGCTCAGTGTCGTCCACCGAAAGAACTCGATACATTCATCAACTTTTGCCATACGCGGTGAATAGTGCGTGTGTAAGGCCTTTCAGCTGGAGATCCATACACCCATAATTTGCATGTCTCCGTGACGGGCGCCATCATGGTATTTCGATAATGTCGTAGTTGCTATTTTTTGGTTTATTTACCGATTGCTCCAGATTTTTTTCATCTCTGTTTTTGGTCTACATGATTTATTACTTGCTTAGTCATCCTGGCGAGAAAGACAAAGGGCCATTAAAGGTTAACGTTAACGAGGGGCGCTGACTTCAAAATGCAATTTATAACGGTATTTTGGGGTGAATATTTCAGGCGGCAAAATGATACTGACTGTTCTATCATGATTGACTGTGTTGCCACAGCTGAATATCCAGCTATTTTTTTTTAATTATTGCCATGCACTTTATATTTCTTTTTGAAAAACAACAACAACATCAGCTTACAGGACTAATATTTCTTAAGATATTTAGAATTCAGAACTCAGCCTAGACTATGAGTCAGTCCTAGAAGTATTACTCAAGACATAGGCCAACGCACACACATGCACATACACACTCAAGCATACTGATAGACAAATATGCGTTACGTAAACTTATTAGGAAGAAACTAAATCACATTTCCCTGAACTATTCACTGCCTCGAAAGGCTGTCACCCCGCAATCGGTAGACGATTCAGAGTTAGCCACGAGACGGAAATCTCTAAATGGGAACTTAAAAATCTGTAAATTCATCATTGGCATTTCGTCAGTAATTCAGTTTATTATGCTGATCCCACAATATGTAAAATTTTCATTGAACGCCCTGATCAAGTTGCTTGCTTCGTTTTGAAGTGATGTATAGTTATCATTATTTGTAATAAGCACTTCATGAAAATGTAAAGGTATCTTTTGCAAAATTGTAATGCTGTATAGCTTAATTACAATACATTTACTGTCAATAGTCTTTTATAGGTCGGTTGTTATATTTATCACATATTACAAAATAGGGCAATTTAACATTGCTAAGGCATTCCTAATAAGCATACATGATATAAAGCGATTTCAGCGAATTAAAAACAACAACAAAAATCGAAAGGGATTAAAAGTGAAATGGTATGTATAAAAACATTGTTACGTCCTGGAGTGGAAGACATTCAAATCTGTTGAAGAAAAAACAATTATAAAAATTCCATGTCCACGTGACTGTAACGGCGACAACGAATCCGAATTTCTTCAGTTCTTTATGTCTTTCTTTTCCCTCTCTTCACCACATTCCAAAAGGACATCGACAATCTCGGAGCGAAGCCGACTATTGGCTCCTTTGTGTTCCTCAGCATGCAGGGTAAACTCCAAAGGCAGGACGGGGAATTATCCAAAGATTTAAGCTTAGCAAATGCTCCCCCATGCCCATTCCGGCGACATGGTAACGATCTGTCTGCCTGGATAATTGTGTGTTACGCCACCGCCGTGAATAACTCTTGCGTGATGTGCCTGTGAGGGGAAGCAAAGAACGAACTGCATTAGCTGGACGGTTCTAGAGTCTCCCCTAATGTGTTTTGCAAATGCATCAATGTAAGAAAGAAGAGAGAAGAAAAAACACTCACACGAAATCTTGCAACACCTTAATGTTGTGAGCTGGGGATCTGATTTTTTATTTTCAACATTTTGTTTACTTGAAGATTAATTAAGTGACTATAATATTTCCTAATCCATGGAGAATTATTCCGCAGCGCCACGTGACTCCCTCAACTCAAGTCAGTCCACTGTTCATGAGCTACGATTGTGTTTGCGGTTTTGCTATAATATCACGTGAAAAATGATTGTTTATATTCTTCTTCTGCTTAATTCCATATCATTATCTCATTAAAGGTTTGAATTCAGTGTGTATAAACAAGAGCAAATGAAGAATAAGCTCGGTAGAGCGCGGCGCATCGAAGACAATCAGTTCTTAGTAGCCATACGACCTTGAAAGCGAGAGAGGGAGTTCGAGGGAGAGGGAGAGAGAGAGAGAGAGAGAGAGAGAGAGAGAGAGAGAGAGAGAGAGAGAGAGAGA
>BOPN01000234.1:596818-611818 GCA_017312705.2 Penaeus japonicus
GTTCTCCATTAGGTATGAGTCCATATATTACTAATCATTATAAATCATTGTTTTTATTTGTTCTTGTTTATTGTGTGTTCACTCAGATGTGAAAGTTTTTCACACCTTTAACTAAAAGGGTTCCGGTAGGGAGAGTAGACTACACAGTTGCCATATACTAGCAACTCATTTCCTAGGCGGATGAAAGTTGAGTCAGTAAGAGAAGGGATGAGGACAGAAGCGAGGATAAAAAGACCTAAGGGTTGAGCTCAAATCTCACAACACTTCCAACTAAGAAAGGAGACAAAGAAGAACAAAATGTGGAAGGAAGAAAAGAGAGGGAGAAAGAGAGAGAGAGAGAGCGAGAGCGAGAGCGAGAGAGAGAGAGAGAGAGAGAGAGAGAGAGAGAGAGAGAGAGAGAGAGAGAGAGAGAGAGAGAGAGAGAGAGAGAGAGTAGTAAATGAAACCAGTTTTGGAGAGATATTTGTACAATATACACTAAACGTATTTATCAAATGATTTTATTGGTAAAAATAACAAATGTTTTCTTACTTTAAACAACAGCTTTCAAAAGAACACCGACTCTTTTATGCAGGCCGTACACCACGTTGCCTGAAGAGTGGAGAGGGGAATTATCCTCGAACACGAAAAGAGTTTCAGAAATATACCACATTCTAAAAAATCGTCAGTTATGTTTTCAACGGAAGAATTAAGGGACAGACAATGTGCAAATCAACGGCCCCAAACACGGCAGAGGGACGCGGTGGACACCCTGTAGACGGGGTAAGGCAGAGAGAACCCCAGTTAGCGGTTCAAGGGCCGCCATTCGGTGTCTCGAAATGAAAAATTATCCCATGTTCTGACTGTAAAGGATACGTTAGGTGAAGATGCATAAGATACAAATGCTAAATTGAAGACCACCAACAACAGTAACGTTTATAAACGTCATAACAATGAATAAGTGATAAGAAAAAAGGCAAGGTCAAGATTATTACGCAAAACAGTGCCGAGTGAGGTAGCTGCATTGGGTATCGAGCAACTAATTCTTACTGATAAATATATAGAACAAAAAAACAAAAACAAAAAAACATTCACCTCATTTGAATTGCCCCTCCTCTGGCTGAGGGACTTTTAAATAGATCTCATAGGTATTTTTCGTACAGGACGATAAAAAAGGCTCATTCAAGGCTCTTCATTTTCTTCGGTAAAGGAAAAAGATATGAAGAAAAGTTTACAATGTAAATGAAAGAAAACAATTATAAAATACGGCATCGAGTAAAAGAAAATAAGAGAAAAGCCCCATAAAAACAAATAAACAAAATCTTAAAACATTAGCCAAAATGCGAATCAGTAGGATTGATTAGCAAAAAGAAATAAACAGGCTTGGTTGAATAGGTATAAAGTAACAAAATAAGTTTAAAAACGATAAACATGAAATTCTAGCAGGTGACCAGCTGTTCACGGGTATTTTGCAAGCAAAACTGGTCGCAGGGTGAAACTAAAAGAAAGATCGCAGAAAAACATATGATACGACCAAGGTGACGGAAAAATAAGAAGAGCTCTTAATACTATTAACAATATTAAGGACGATAGTACTTTTTTGCTTATGAAATGAAAGTCGGACAGGAGCAATGGTAATACAGCGACTAATGAACTGACCGCTGATTAGTGTCATCACGGAAGGTAAAGCAGTGAATACCTCACTCAAAGTGGAACAGATACTGAAACAAGTGCATTTTAAATTAAACAATAAACGATTGAAGGTATTGATTTGAAACGAGGCAAAATACGGATACCAGCATCACAATGGGTCACTTTTTCGTAGCAGCCTCAGTTCCAGCACGGTTCCTAAAAAAGAAAACGTAAAAGAATATCCGAGTGTACCTCATAATCTGTCCTTGTCCTACTCAGGGGTCAGTTTATACTCCATATGAATATGAAAGCAGCCAGAGTGGTTTATAGACTGAGAATGACCTGTGCTTCTTATGACTTCTTTTTCTGACTGCGATGGGGTCTTTAATTGGACGTCTGAACACAAACACGAGGAAGCATGTTTTCTTTCTCTAAAAAGGAAACAGTAGCATAAATTAAGATATATAACAGAACTGGTACCACCTGTTCATCAGGAAATTGAGTCTATTTCTGAAAAAATCCACCATGCTGCAAGAAATACTGTCTAAACTGACATTGTCTGACACTAAGGTGGACAATTAGTAACATTACGTGGTGCCAACTGTAGACTTTTATACATTGTATAGCTTTGCATTGTACTTATTTTATTGGGCCTATGAAAATAACCTTTGTGTACGTATGTACATAAGAGAAGGAAAGTGGCTGATAAATTTTCTTTTAATCATGCCCAGCTTAGAAACTTGTCTTTCCGCAGCAGCGATTCCCTCCTTAAACCATCTTTCAAAGATTTCTATCTTTGTATTATCTTTCTTCTAATAATCGAATAAAATAAAAATCAGTATATTTCATATTGTTTAAAACGCCATTCAAGTGGTACGTATATTTTTACAAAACCAAATGAGTACAAGAGAATGGGTTGGTATGGGCAGGAGTATCATGTATGGCCTGTTGTAAAAATAACAGAATGGAAAGCAAAAATATAAACCACTCCTAAATGTGGTTGTGACTGATGAGGTTAGACTCCTATTCTTTTCCTATGCCTTCAACCACCTTTTTCTCTCTCTCTTTTCCCTGCTGACCTTGTGTCCCTACTACAGTCGCAGTATTTCTTACTTCCTTCCCCTTTGAGAATCTTCTCGATGAATCTTGAATTCGGAAGTTTGCGTCGGAAACCTATGATGGACCCACGGTTGGCGCTAGAAAATTTTCTTGGGAGGTGTCATGGGTCTCGGGTTACAGAGTAGGAGATTTTCAGGTTTAATAAAGGTTATGGCAGAATGTTAAGAAAGCAAATAAAAATTAAGAAAGTAAACAGGAATTATGCTTTACTTATGAAAATAGACCCCCCTGGGTTTCCAAGTCCGTCGCCCAACGTTTCATGTGACTTCGCACCAAATCAGTCTACGCATTTTCGTAATTCGTAATTTCGTAATTATTGAACATTTCGCTATTTGTTTTGATAAAAGCCAACCTGTTCCATTCTTCTCCCCTGGTAAAAAAATATGCCAATCACCGACAACTGCCTCCCGCACTTCATTCCACAATTCCTTCTTCAACTTCTTGTCCTTGTACTCTTTTGAGTGGAAGTTATACAGGGATGTGCGTTTTTTAGCTTCACTTATCAATACATCACAGCCGATTTCATAAAGACCTCGCAAAACCATTTTATCCACTACATCCTGACATTACGTGTCCGCCACTGTCGTTGACACCTGAAAGTGGGCGGTGTTGAGACCATTTACTGAATTAAAACGGTATCCATCACTGGTGAGAAAACGTGGCGTGGCAGGAAAATGGACCCAGTCACTATTTAGGGGCTCCCAGTAAAAAGTGACGCATTTGTGGAATTCTATAATGCGTTTCATTTCTCCCCAACGAAAAAGAGGCAGCCATCGTCCCCCGAAGAGTGATGGTGTGCATGCGACCTAAAGTTTTGACCCGCGGTCTCTATTGTTTACATTCCTCCCTTGACACCGCAAGGAGACGAAACACGAAAGCGCAAGTGTCGATCGAGAGTAATATTTATTACTGTTTAGTGGGAAATCGATTGCGAAACTTTAGTGCTTAGCGATTTTAATTAGTTATCATACCAAGTAATTCCTTGGTTAGTTCACAAGGCAGTGCGATTCTTTCTTATTAAGAAATACAACTTAATAACATGCCATTGATACTGTTCACTCTGTAACTTAGCATTGATATTGTACTTTTCTTATACTTTTATCGTTATTTTTCCCATTTTATAGAATGAGCATTATCATTCGTAACTGTATTTTTATTTATTACTGTAATAACTGAAGACATATATTGCTCTAGGTTACTTTTCTCTCGCTGATTTTGAAGACGAAAAAGGATTCTTGTCTGATTCTTCTTTTGTTTCAGTCTTGAAGTAATTACAACATTAAAAGGAAAGATCGATTTTATTTATTATAAACAAAAAACATACAGTACCGGGTTTACACAGGCATTAGTCATAATTTGAGCCATTTGTATATTATTCATCACTTCAAATGTCCATCTATTTAGAGTTTCAATTAAAGTTTGAGAAACTCAGATCACAACTTGATCTATTAACATGAATGGTGCATGAATGATAAGAAGGAATATTGTATTTTTTTTCATATTGTGTTCATTTGACATCCAGTAAAAATTTGTTTTAATGTAAATTGTGAATAAAGTTAAACTTCAATTTATAGATGAGATTTGATATTAGCATTTTATAAAATGTATCATTATACTACAACTCAAAAACAATTATATAATGATATTCGTATGATAGAGAAATGTTTGAATCATCATAATTAAATTGAACTAAAAAGTGTGAAACATTTCTACCTTTACCTCAGTATTTGGGATTATAATTATTATTATTTTTTTTTTTTTTCTAATTTATTGTATTATTATTATTATTATTTTTTTTTACAAATACATACCTCTTTCTGAGATAAATGTATAGCAAATATTATGGTGCATTTCTGATATGAGGCAAAAAAAGATTATCCAGTACTTGTAAATTGTTTTATATTTTTGCATTAATAAATAAAATATTTTTCAGGTACACTTGTGTATGGTGTTTATCCATACATAATGGACGACAATGCTTCAGAGCTGATCAAGCTCTCATCAAGTGAATCTATCTATGGCACGCTTGCTAACTTCGAGTTTGAGAAGAAGATAGGGAAGGGCCAGTTCAGCGTTGTACACCGAGCAAGATGCAAGATCGACCAGGCTGTGGTGGCTTTGAAAAAAGTTCAGATCTTCGAGATGATGGACTCAAAAGCAAGATTAGATTGCATGAAAGAAATTAATCTATTACAGGTAAGTAACTGTATGCAGAAGGATAACTAGCAGATTGGTATTTGATTTGGTTGTTTTACCAAATTTTATCCTATGAAGTCTTTAAAACATGAATTAAACACTGGATAGATTGTGTCATAGTATACATAGATCTATCAATTCCATGTACTGTTTATTTTCTAGACTTATGGTATGATAAATGCAGTGGGAAACTGATGTCCATTTTGGAAGGGTGAAGTGACATTATGTAAATAATGCAAGTGATATATAATTTTTGGAATGAATTGTAAAATACATTAGATAACAATATATTCTAATATTATCTATTACATAAAATCTACACTTAAATTACTTTTTAAAAAGCTGCTTATGATTTACTAAATTTTCTATTAATTTCTCAAACTTTACACCTTGTTGATGAAAATGTCACAGAATAGGCTTTAATCCCTGGAAGATGCTCTTGAGTCATGATGTTTTTATGGTGATGGTTTATGGTGGTATCTTTTTGGTATTTAAGGTTTATGGTTTAAGAAAGCTTTAGGAAATGTGTTATGAATATGTACCTGTATGTAGAATAGGGATTTATTAAATATTTGTTTAATGATTGTTATAAATGTATGAGTTACGACAAACAGTGTTCAGGTAAATTATTTTATCACTAGTATTTAAAGTTACAAAATGCAGAATAAAGCAACAAAGTTTGTGTTCAGATATAAATAGAGCACTCATATGCAACTGATTACTAATATAAAAGTTCCCTGAATGCAGAATTGTTGTCAACTCCTTAAGATTTTAGAAATAATGTAAATACATATATATTCTTTTTCAGAAACTGAATCATCCCAACATCATCCAGTACCTTGCATCCTTCATCGAAGACAATGAACTTAATATCGTGCTTGAGTTGGCTGATGCCGGAGATCTGTCTCGTATGATTCGTCACTTCCGTAAACAGCAGCGTTTAATACCTGAGAGGACTATATGGAAGTACTTTGTGCAGCTGTGTTCTGCTCTTGATCACATGCACTCCAAGAGGATAATGCATAGAGGTAATTATATCTTTTGTTTTTAGCATGTTAGTTAGATGAGTAGGCATTTGTGTGAGAGTATGTGTATAAATATATATTTTTTTCCGTCACTTTCCAACCTGATAATCCAGATATGTACTATAGATTTTATGTTATCCCGTTGTGGATGGTTGTCATGACATACATGATGCAAGAGTTTTTGGCCTGATGGTGGGCATGTACATGAGGTTGGGGGATTTTGGATCACTGTGTTTCTTTAGTGTCCTATGAGTAATGAATGAGTGATGATGACAGTTCCAATCATAATTACTATAATTGCCTTAATATTAAGAAAAATGGGTTTCACCTAACATCCAAAACCTAGATGCCACCACTTTCAACTAGCACCAGTAAGAGAGAGAGCCTTGAATGGCACCCATCCACAGTCTCTAGCAAGTACTATCTTCAGAGAGTGATGGCACATGGTAAGTTTCTTACCTCTTGCTCTAAAGTACCAGCGATGAAGGATGTGCAGGCAGAACAAGAAGAAAAAAGTGACTTAAACCATGCCCAGTGTCTATGATGTGCCCCTATGCCAGTAGGGCTGCCTTGTACTGTGGCACTCACAGTCATAAGCACAATTTCCTTCCATCCTCTTCCCTACCTCTGCATGTTATCTTCATTGTGAATGGTTATATTTTTTGTATTCGTTCAGGACAGTACACAAATAAGAAAAAAATGAAGTTGCTTTTTGTTCTCCCATAAAACAACAATACTTCTACCACATTGAGTATAAAGAAAATAGTGAGCTGATAGAGCCTTTCCTATAACACATATTAATCTCTCAATACAATAGAACACAAAAAATGACAAACACAAAACTAGTTTTACAATGAGTAAAAGAAAGAGAGTGGGAAAAGTCAAGGTATGTTGCGTGAAGCTGCCTTGCTCTGCGATAAAGCCCAACCTGGACACTGGGTAAGCAAATTTATCTCCATCTGCAATGGGTTAATCTATACTGTTGCTTTAATTATATGCATTAAACAGCTCTTGTATTTTTGTGTGTGTAAAACTGAATATTTAGAAATGCATGGAACATCATTCTTAAAATACGCAAAAAAATGGTTTTATGTGAATTTTATGCCTTGGCAGTAATGATTTAGTAATTGTTAACCCGTTGCCGACGGGGGATAGATTTGCTTACCCAGGCTCCAGGATGGGTTTTATTTCTGAGTGAGGCAGCTTTAGCAATATACCTTGATTTTTCCTACTCCCTTTTAGTCACTCATTGTAGAGCTAGAGCCATTTTTGTGTTTTGTTTTTTTGTGTGTTTTACTGTTTTTAGAGACATATCTGTCCTATCACAGGCTCTATCAATTCTACAGTTGACTAAAATTGTAGTTCAGGGTCCATATCAACTCATTTTTTTCTTTACACTCAATGTGATAGAAGTATTGCTCTTTTAGGGTAGGGCAAAAAGCAACTGTCACGAACAAACACAAAATTTAGAACCATCCAAAATGAAGGTAACATGAAGAGGAAGGAAACTTGTGTTTTTGACAGTGAGTGCCACCATAAAAGGCATCCCTACTGGCACAGGGGCACATTGTAGGCACTGGGCATGGTTTGGGTCACCTTCCTTCTCTCGCTCTGCCTGCACATCTTTCATCTGCGGTACTTTAGAGCAAGAGGACGGGAACTTGCTATGTGTCATTGCTCTATAGAGATAGTGCTTGCTAGAGACCGTAGATTGGTGCCATTCAAGGCTCTCTCTCTTGCTGGTGCTAGAAGAAAGTGGGGCCATCTAGGTTTTGGATGTAAGTTGAAACCCATTTTGCTTAATATTACGGCAGTTATGATAATTATGACTGCAGTTGTCAACATCACTCACTTGTTACTCATAGCACAATAAAATAACATAGTGATCCAAAATCCCTGAACGTCATGACGCCCATCGTCAAGCCAGAGCTCCTACGTCATGTATGAAGAAAAAACATGTTACCCATCGTTCATGGGTTAAGGAGTTTAATTGTTGATCTTTGGAAGTTAGGTAACTATGGTTCTGTTGGGATATTTATTGGGAGAAGAAATAAGATGTGATCAAGCTATTAAACAATTTGATATTATTATGAAGTGTGAGTAGAGTTTGATGTGATGGTTGCTGAGAAAGATGGAACACAGACTGAGGAAAGGAAATATCCTTGTGGTATTGTTTGGTCTCATTCATTCTGTTCCCAACAATCATGGACTGTAAGACATTATTCCTATAATATTAATTGGTACTTATTTCTTTATCTAAGCTAAGCTATCTGACTGCAGATTATTATGTTTATGTCTATAAACAAACTAAAAAATTACATTTGTTATATTGCCCTATTTAGGATGTTATCATGTTTACACTGTGTATATTTTTCAAATTCAATAGAGACATTGTTGGAGAGAACTTATTGATGAAAGCTAACTAACAAAGTGTTCATATTTTTTTACAGATATCAAGCCAGCTAATGTTTTCATCACAGCACAAGGCATAGTGAAGTTGGGAGACCTGGGACTTGGTAGATTCTTTAGTTCAAAGACCACGGCAGCACATTCTCTTGTTGGCACTCCATACTACATGAGCCCAGAGAGAATTCATGAGCATGGCTACAACTTCAAGAGTGACATATGGTCTCTTGGATGTTTGCTGTATGAGGTACTTATGCTACTGAGACTTTTCCTCTCTATTAATTTTTTTTGACTTCCAAAGTCATCTTCATTTAACCCATTGACGGGTCTTATATTTGCGTAATGCTACTCCTGCTGGTTAGATAACTAGCATGAGATCTCTTCTAGGGTGATGTGGCACTGTGCTTCTATGAATGCTTTTCACCCACCCACTTTAATGGGGTGATAATCATAGGTTTTTCTACTTTACATTATTTTCACAAGTGATTAAAAATTTGTCTATACAAATGGAACTCCTATGATTATGTGTTTATGTAATGATGTAAAACATAAGTTTTGAGGGAGAGATCATGACATAGTAGGAAGGAGTGAGATATTATACTGAAATGATAGGATGTCACCTGGTACTAATGGGTTAAAAGAAGTGAAATTGGTGATTTTATTCATTTTCAGTGTCTATCTGTTTAGATGAATTGTGAGATAATGTGTAGTTTTCTTCTTACTGATCTAACTATATATATATATATTTTTTTTTCAATGTTAAGTTTAGTTTTGAAATTAGAAAATTATTGATTTAATTCTTATGTAAACTGAACCTCCATTTGGTGAAAATTACAAGATTATTAATGACATGCACACTGTACAAGAAGTTACATGCCACTCACCAAGTGTGGAGATTTTTGTGAAAAGTGAAACTTCCCCATACATTGCTGTAAGCAAACGACAAACCTGGCAGCATGAGATGCCTCACCTCATTCAACAGTATAACTTAGACTGCTATACTTGTTGAGTGCTCACTGTTGTGCAGTGATTGTAACACCAATGCTGGCCCAAAGGTCCCATCTTAATCCCCACCTGGTTGATCCTTTTCTACTATTGCAACTTAAGATACAATTGTACAAAGTTTGCAAATTATAAAGTAATACAAGTTAAAATTGAACCCTGTAAGCAGGCTGAATAACCTTGAATTTTTTGCTCTGAAGGGAAATAAGTTGCATACAGTCCAAGACCTGTATTGGAAATGTAAGGCTAGCTCTAGTAAAAATTTACCTCATCCCTGTAAACCAACTGGGAGGCTTTAGAAACCTCTGAGAGAATGAGGAAACGGATCAAGAGACAGGTAGAAGCCCAACCCAATCTTATTAAGTGTCAATTTAAGGAACAAAATCATCTTTGTCTAATTATGCATAAAGTGTGACACTGAAACCTTGGTCACTCTGATATTCTTGCTAAGAAAAAAGTCAATTGTGGATGGTGAAGAGTAGAAAAGGAGGATTTTATTACTATGAAATGGGAAAATTGGTCATAGATGAGTGACATAGTTTTTGGGTCTATTAAAAGTGCTCTTTTTTTAATGGTGTCTTTTCATGTGAAGTCTACTAGAACTCAAATGGCCCTGCTATGCTCTGAAAACAATAGAAAGCCTCCAAAGTTGGATGGTATGACTTTGGTTAACCATCTGTAATCTTGCAGTGTTACAGAAAAACAGTAAAAATGTGTATTCTAATGGGCATTGAATCATCTCAAACTTTCAGGTGT
Organism: Penaeus japonicus; assembly: GCA_017312705.2. Taxonomy (NCBI): domain Eukaryota; kingdom Metazoa; phylum Arthropoda; class Malacostraca; order Decapoda; family Penaeidae; genus Penaeus; species Penaeus japonicus. Next base: position 606,934 of record BOPN01000234.1, read on the forward strand.
TAAGAGACCAGAAACAAAATATTTTGAGCAATATGGGACACATTAGCTTAAAAATATTCTGTGAAGATTAATGAAGAATGACCAGATTATTTACCAAATATTTTTCATGAAGAAAGTTTGTTGATTATGGCTGTCATGTTGTGACATTTTAGCTGGGTTACTCTTGGGCCAGGGACCAATGATGTTGATTTTACTTTTGCTATTTTCCTTGATGTATGTCAGTTTAAGTTTGATATATATATATTTTTTTCATTGTGCTATGTATATATTCATTTATTAATGTATTTATATAAACATTGCTTATGGATATGAATCATCTTTTTATCTTTTTAAATATAGATTGATAGAGTTTAACCCACTCACGACGGGGGCATTCCAGCCTTGCATGTCACAATGCCGGGGCTTTCGAACGCTTAGGCCTAAATCAATTAAATGGCTGGCACCATATTATGCCACCCAGCCACTGGGCTTTTGAATGAGCGGTACAGTAGTGTACTACCCGTCCAGAGAGGGTTAATTCATGTGTGGATTTTTTAAATTTTTTTTTAATAATTTTTCAGTAAAATGTGTTAGCCATTGAAATCTGGAATACATTGTTTTTTTTTTAACAGATGGCAGCCTTGCAGAGTCCATTTTATGGAGATAAAATGAACCTCTACTCACTTTGTAAGAAAATTGAGTCCTGTGACTATCCACCACTCCCAGCTGACCACTACTCATCAGAGGTATGAATAACTTTGTTTGAAACTTATTTTAAAGAAAATTTATAGGGGAAAGAGTTGTAGGCAATATTTATAATATAGAAAGAAATCTATGATATCTTCATATGATCCACTACTGGATTTGCTCCTTCAAGCAGGCTCCTACATGCTTTGCTTCGGGGGTGTGCAAAACTGGTGACCACAAATAATGAGTTAATGAGGCCTTTGCTCTTTTGTATTTGTGAATTTGACACATAAAAAGAAATCTATCTATTTTGAATCCAACTTTGCATTATGTTTGATGATACTGATATAGAATTTTGTAGGAAATAAATTGTACAAAAAAAAGGTATGCTAAAATGACACCTTATGTCTTATTCTTATTTAATAAAAGAATGGTCTTTCAGTTTATTACATCTTTTGTACATCTTTTATATATGACAGCATCGCTACAATTAAACAGTACTCTTTATATTATTAGATTGTAAATTAGTTTCCATATTTTATTCTACAGCTAGTAGAGGTAACTGTTTTGCTGATTATTTTTATGATTTACAGCTCAGAACATTGGTAGACAACTGCATAAATCCAGAGCCAGATAAACGTCCTGACATCACCTACGTGTACACTGTGGCACGAGAGATGCATGCCCAAACTCAGTCTCCAAGTTCTTGCAGCTCAGCAATGTCGGCTGCACACATCGCTAATGCTGAGGAAAAGAGTGTGAATGAGAGTAGACATAGCTTAGAGAGAATAAAGCTTCAGGACTAGCAGCGCGCCAACTGGAGTAGGTATGCACGGTCTGATGATATAAATTCCCCGCCAAATGCGTGGAATGATGCTCCACCATCAGCCGGCTCAAACAAGGAGGTGAGGAAAGGAAGTGATGCAGAGGTTGCCCTCTCTGGGCCTGGGCCTTCCTCTGGAGCTAGCACTGCAGGTGATGCTTGGTCTCGGGACCCTAAGGCACCCTCGGTAGACTCCTACGGAAGGGCAGGGAACAAACGCAATCGCAGACACAGCACCAATGTGTCAAGCCCTTCAGACAGCTCAGGGCAGCAGCGGCCACCCATGCGTACGGGGTTGCCCGGAAACTCCCGTGATGACCTCTCCCTCATCTCAGTCTCTAATGGGAGTGACATGAGGTCTTCCGCCAGTCGCGAGCTGATAACAACACCGCAAGGAGCTGGTCTCTATCCTCCCCGAAACCGCTATAATGTGAGGCTGCCACCTCTCACAAAGAGGCAGTATTGAATCCAGATGTCTTTATTTCTGCATAATTTTTTTACTATATTTTTTGTTGCTGTTTCTTTTTTTTTGCTGAACTTAGTCTTATTAGTATGCTCTTGATATTTTTATTTGTAAATCTGTTTTCGTACATATATTGCAAAAACTATATATATATATATATATATATATATATATATATATATATATATATATATATATATATATATATATATATATATATATATGTATATATATATATGTATATTTCTATGTATATATATGTATGTAGAATGTATGTATATGAATTTCTATAAAAATTTTGGGTACATTTTGTTATTCCTTTGCATGGATTTTAACCTCTTGATTTCCATGAATTGTTTAGTTTGATTTAAGACATTCATAAATGGATTCAAGAAATGGTGCTTTTCATATTTGCGGTAAAGCCAATACCGTGCATACCTTCTACCAGTTTGTTAAAAGTTTATACAATAACTCCAGTGTGATAAGGATGTTTGTTAAATGTTGTGAAAGGTTATTCATAAATATCATACTACTGTGAGAATGTCTCTTCACTTACGAAGAATACATGTCCTGAATCTCAAGTACTCAGGATAGCTAACAATACAGTGTTGAATATTGATTTCATTTATACTTAAGTTTGTATCAGAGATTTAGAAATCTATGCTTGCATTGTGGATGTCTGTAAGTATGGGTGTGTCTAAGTGTCATATTTTTCTAAGGCATGGTAACTTTTGAATAGTGTCAAAGCCATCAAATGCAACATCAGTTTGTTGTTCATTTATGTATTTTCTTGCTCATACTTTCAGCAAGAATTTAGATATACAGGATAAGTCCAAAATCCTAGTTGCCTTTATCATCTTTTGCACAAATTAAATGTTATCACAGAATATTAAAGACAACCTTCATTTAAAAAAACATGTAGTTATGTATGCATTAGTAATAGTTTATGCAATATTCTGGGCTGACAGATGTGCAATCAGAATTTTGTGGTGTTTTTAAGTTACTGATAAAAATCAGTCTAATTTATCTTGCCAGTTGATGGTGATTTTGTTTCAAGAAGAAAAAGGAAAGATCTTCATTGCTGGTAGTGGCATTAAGAAAATATCTCTCTTTCTTTTGAAGTACTTTTATTTTTTTTTCTCTCTCTCTCTATGGCTGTCTGTGAAATTAGCTGGACTGCAATAAGAATGATAAACTCTCTACCAGATGGAACAATATGGCTGCAGAATTAATGGTAGATTAAGGACCTCCAATCAAGATTATATCATATTATAATTCAGAGAAATATTTTTCTTGATATACTTTTAAAGTAATTTACAGATTGTATCCTACATTCCTTTTTTTCTTGGGTATTAATTTATGTGCAATTATAGGACTATTTATTTCTATATTTTTATCTTAAAAAATAAAGGGTTTTTCTTTATTGCAACCTGAATTTAGAATTGTTTTTGAAAAGAGATATATAAAAAAATGTCAATTTCAATTTCTATGTTTTGCTCATGCATTTTAAAGTGAAACATCCATTATGTTTTTTATTTTTAAAAAATTTTAGGTGTAATATTTAAATTTCAGAGAATTAGAAGGGAAATATATTTTTTATATAAGAAATGCTTTATTGTAGGGTGTTATATATATGCAATTATTTCAATATAAATTCTACTGAAGTTACCATTGTTGAAAGCTAATTTAATTGCATTACAACACATCCTTTTGTACCTAGTCATGATGTAGTTGAATAGGCAACTACTGTTTGTAACATCCCTAGTCAAAAGAGGTGCTAACTTCTGAGAAAAAACAATCACAAATTCTATTGATAATTTTGTATTTACATTTACCCTTGGCTGTTAAATTAGTTTTAAATTCATGTGTCAAAATTCCAAGTGTGACATTTTCTGGAGAACACTTCATAAGCCAAGAGAATCAGAAAAGTTTAATTTCTCGTTTGTCTTGCTTTAGTGAAGCCTGCATAGGATGCTTTGCTCACCAGTGAGAGCTTTTTATCTTTTTTGGATAGGTATGCGATGTTTTATTTCTATCGGTTTGATAATATACAATACAGGATGAAGTTAAAAAGCAAAATTGCTTGTATTGGTTATGGGACAATGCAGAAAAGCATATGACCAGTATTTGCTTTGATCCTTATTGAAATATGATGAAAAATATAGAAATAAGAGTGTGTGTGTCTGCTAAAGAGCAACAATGAGATTGTCTACTGGTACTATAGTACTTCTATTTATAAATTTTGAGTTGTGAAACTGAGAAATGTATTTAGTATTTATGCCATGGATTGGAATACTTTCATTCAGTTATATGACTGGAAAAAATATAGGATATTCTTCCTTAGCTTGACATTCCTTGTATGTAAGATTCAGATTTTTTTTTCTGTTGTATAGACTTTGTGGATGAAGATTACCTTTATGCTGTTTATTTGCATGACACCCAAAGTATTTAAACATCATCTAAGGGAAGAAATTTTTATGTGGTAATTTATTTTCTTTATAAGACATGTTTCTAGTCAAAGAAGCAGTGGTTAGTCAAGTATGAGACAATCCAACATTTCATGTTTCATTAACCTTATCCTGGTTATACAGGATTATAATGAAGTTGCTCTTGAGAGATGATAGTCTTGACTTGCTTTGTACATCAACTGTTGGACACATTCCTTTAGCACATTACAGTACCTGTACTCTGTAAGCTGTCATTAATCCAATGTGTGAAGAGTGGTTTATTGTGAAATGGTTTTAAAAGAATGGCAAAAACTCAGGCAAAGTATATTGCAAATGTAAATATCTTATGTTGTTATGATTTTCATGTAGTCTCATGGTGAATTAAGGTCCTCAAAAATATAGGGATGGAAACTATCTCTGCATTTAGAGAATTGGACATTCCTTAGAAAATCCTTTTATGCCTTAAACTAAACAGGTTTAGCAATA
>BOPN01000235.1:10000-12500 GCA_017312705.2 Penaeus japonicus
CCATATTAATCCTACTTATAGGTCTACATGCAGATAGTGTCTCAACGAGATCAGTCAAAGTGATAACCGATCTTTATATATAATTTACTATGCTATCAATATTTGATAAGTATTTGTAGGTTAGCCCTCAAAACGTAGTATTTATCAATACATCATAAATGACCATAGATTCTCCCCGAAATGTTGATGCTATTTCCATTCCCTCCTTTTTTGTATATTTTGTAATCGGGACCAAATGAGGATTTCAATTCGCTTCACATTCTCTCTCCTCAAAATAGACATCGGTTTTACTAATGTCTCCATACAGTTACACAACGCATCACCTGTAACACTACGTAATAAACATTACTTCATGAACCGCAAGCCTTTAGGAATAATACTAGTGACACGCCATCAGCCAGTGGAAACGAATGCAGTGGCCGTTGTATTTATTGGTTCTGTGACGAGGCTCGTGATGGGCCAAGTCTGTCAGTTAAGGGGGAGTAATTTCGGAGGGCCCATGTTAGACATTTCATCTCGGAGTGTCGCGACCTTACGGGTATTTGCGAGGGTGTGTGTGTGTGTGTGTGTGTGTTGTGTGTGTGTGTGTATGTGTGTGTGTGAGTGGGTGAAGGGAGTCGTATGTGTTTCTTTGCATGTACGTGTGCGTGGACAACTCCTGACAGACACTAGCTAGGGTAATGCTATTTGTTGTCAGGCAAGTTTGTCATGACATTCTAGCTTCTTCTGATTCGTCAAATTTATACAAATGATAGGTTTATGCAAATATAAGGGAGAGAGAGAGATTGAGGGAGAGAGAAATAAAGACTTTTATGTAATTATAAGAGAGAGAGGTCTATGTAAATATAAGATAGATAGACAGATAGAGAGAGAGAGATATAGAGTAATTTTATCTACTTATCTTTTCCCAGGTTTAACAATTACTTGAATCAAGAATATAATTTCTATATCTAATAAAGGAAACGAAAGGCAATTAATATACAAAGGAGCAGAACATTGGTAAAACTGATGCAAATCTTTCCTGAGGAAAGAGAGACTTTGAAGCAAATAGGAAAAGGGGCGAACGGGTTTAGTTGTACCACTTTTCGGATTTTACAATTTCTCTTCCTTACCGTTAACAGTCAGACCTTTCTCCATATGTTCTTTGTCATATTTGGTCAAGGACAATCTGTTTTTTTTTCACAAAAGTGGACTTTTTTTTTTTTTTTTTTTTTTTTTTTTTTTTTTTTTTTTAGCAGATTCCAAACTTAGGCCGCTATAATTTGCTTTCAGCACGGGACGAAGTGTTATAATATGGAATAAATTGAGAATGAGATTTATATTAACTATATGCATGAAATACAACTTATTCAAATTTCATTCCATCATTTCCATCAAATGAATAAAATAGATGGAAAAAAACACAGACGGAACAACCATAAAAAGCTACAGCGCGTATAAACCTGAACTATACACCAATTACCCCACCAGTTAACGAGTCAAACAACCATTCAAAGAACAGGAAAAGGTTTGAAATGACAGATTTCAGTCAACGCATACTTTCCAAGCTTCATATTGTCATAACATCTCCAAGCTGACAAGGTGTACAGTCCCGAAATAATGTACTTGATTAAAATTGATTTGAGATGAAAATAAAAATACCTTCAGGCTAAAAAAAAGAAGAATGACCGTGCTAAACATAGTTCCTGATAAGAGAAATGAGTGTCATTGTTTTAATTGAAGACAATAAATAGCTATTCATTCACAGAACAGATAATGAACATAGTTTTAATAGCCGTTGAGTAGCGGCTCCTCTCCCCTGCAGTTAAGTGCACTTTTTAGACCGAGCCCTTTGGCGAAGGGCTGGCTCCAGACCGTCTGTGCAGTGAATTGCAAAATAATAAACAACACACTGATTTAAAAGCAGAGATTCTTAGGATGTGTGTATTCATATTGTAGTTAAGATTCGTTTAAAATTATTAGGTAATATTTTCTATCCATACATTTGGTTCATCCATACATTTGGTTTACCGAATATCATGCACTATAGAATACGAAGCCAAATCGAAAGACAGAACAAGTGTATATATATATATATATATATATATATATATATATATATATATATATATATATATATATATATATATATATATATATATATATATATACATACATATATAAATACACATAGTAATGCAGCCTTTCGAATAATAATGTGAATGTCACGACACTAATGTGGAGCTTGATATGCACAGCTAGTCTTCCAGTTTACAACGAACAGTTAGGTAGTTCTTTAGTTTGGTTTAAGAGTTCTTTAGAGCCGTTTTATTTCAAGGGAGATTAAGCCGACTGTTGAAGATATTACTATTGTGATGCGTTGTGTTGTTTCTTGGGTCGAGGTATTAGACATCATTTTAACGTTAGGATCTCTTATTAATGAGGGATGTGCACTTAAAATCCATGAACGTTTACTGACAAAAAAGAGAAACGTTGATAAGCAAATGTATAGTTCTTTCTT
>BOPN01000235.1:22500-30000 GCA_017312705.2 Penaeus japonicus
TATATATATATATATATATATATATATATATATATATTGTTGTTTTTTTAGTTAATACTTACCCTCGACAATACTAATAATATTTTATAGCTAATACTGACCATCCTTGATACAAACTAATTGCTACTGACTATCCTTCAGTCCTAAAAAGTTATTTTGACCATCAACAGTACTTCTATTAGTTTAGAATCAGAAATAATCATCATTAATATTCATGCATATGAACTAAGGAGTGGCAATTATTCAGCGCCATTTCTTTTGTCATCCTTCACTTCGCATATGGCAAGAGACTATACACTGGTTCCATAGCTCTTGTTTGTAGTCTTCTGCTAAAGCTAAGGGTAGGTTTAACGTAGGTTTCAAGTACCCGAGAAGAGAATCAGCTGTTATCCAAAAGCAGACCCGGTATTTGAATGAGACACATTGGTTATATCTGCCAGATCCAGATCCTCTCCTACGCCAGGATCTAAATACTTAGGCCATACTCACGTCTGAGAGAACTTGGAATGAAATCATAGCTCGGCTTGCAATACACGGATGTGTAGAGAGGAAACGGCTAAATCTTTATGCGCTAGATGTTCATAAATTTGCTAATATACTTAAGATTTTTTCCAAAGGGCTGAGAGGAAAGGGCTCCATAAGGGTACCTTTATTTATCTTTCGATACCTTACCTATCCCATTCCTAGTTGATTTACTGTATAGGTTTTGATGGTAGTGTACTGTAAAGGAACACCATTTAGGTAAGATACGTAAAACTGAAATTTAACAGTATGCACAATCCATCAGCTTATATCATTAATGAAGAGTTACTAATCTTCTAATCGAGGAATGGAAAAGTATCCATCCGAGCCGTTTAGAGGAGAGATCATTAAGAGACAGCTTAAGTTTGATTAGGTTAGGTTTAATCAGGTCTGGTTAAATTAGGTTAGTTTAGTTTAGAGTAGGTTACTCAAGGGATTGATTCCACGTGACAGATAGCTTGTAAAAATGGCTTGGACTTGGTGGCCTTGACATGTCATCAGTTACATGACAGTGCAGAACAGGTCTTACCTGTCACATGATAAAGTAGAGGAGGTCGTTCTATAATTCGTCATGCTACAAATCTATAGACCTATTCACGGGCTCATTTCACAAAAAGTCTATGCTATATACCGTTTTTTATACTTTTTCTAAAGTATATTTTTGCTTCTATAAATCTCCTAAAATACATTGCATAACAAGATGAGACAACTAAATTAATTTCACTCTTAATCCAGTTGTTTACGATTCGGCGAGCACAACAATTAAATAAGGAAGAAAACCTAACCACAAACAATCCAGAAATACACACAGTACTATAGAATCTAAAAAAATATATATCCACACGATATCACATAAGTATAGCTAACAACAAAATACCTTGAGCATTAAAAGCCATAATGCCGATGCTAGGGACGAAATTGATTCCATTGATTCTGTTGATGAATATAGACCAGGTCAGATTCCACCGGGGCGTCGGGACGGCATCACCTCCCCCCTCCCCCTCCCCCCCTTCCACCATCCTTATGAGTAGAGTTACTCTGTTAACAAACATTATACCCGTTTGTTTAGATAAGACACTGGCTACACGAAACCTTCAGACACGATGGTTCGGTAAAAGCCATAGAAAGGGGCTGTTTCGAGATCGTGGATAATATGCTTCTTCTCTAGAAATGAATAGATATGTTAAATGTAAAATGAGAAGGGGGAGGGGGGGGGGGTAACAGTGAAATTTAACACACAAAAGTGGATTATCCTTAAAATGAATATTTTTTGTCTTTATTCCGTTAATCGTTTTTATGCTTGTTTTGCTATTCAATCAGATAGATAAAGAAAATTACAATCTGCGTTACTAATCCAATGGTTTATGTAATGTATTTTATGTAGCCTTGTCCATGCTCGCTTTGCCTATGCTAGTGTGTCTATTTTCCATTCTCAACAATTAAGTGATTGTTGTTTATTCCTGAAAGAGACCATTGGTAGTATATCTTTAAAAACAAACATTGTAATAACAAATGTTTGATAACAAATAAGTCGTAACGAAAAATCCCATCGCATGTGCGTGTGTGTATGCGTTTTTCCATTGCATTTTAAAGACAGTAAATAAAAAAAAATCTTACTAATCAGCAGCTGACAACTCAAACAATGAACTACATCCACATTTCCATAAAATACACGACTATTTAAATGGGCGTCAACTTAACTAAGAATACATACACTATGGCAACTATCCTCAATAATGAGGTAAAGAAACTTTGGATCTGTTCCTTATGATTAACAACTAATGACATCACAGCACATCCGAAGTGAACATAGTCGATTGCCTCTGTTACGTGACCAGATCAGGATCGACTCGGTTACTAAAGTTTTCCAATCAAACGAGAGAGAGAGAATCAAAGATTTGTCATTATTTTAACACTGGGACACCCTGCTTTCCATTCCCTTGTGATAAGTTCAAAAGAGACCCATGCTTAGTGGACGACGTTCATTTTGAAGGCAAGCATATTACACATATTGTTCTTGCTTGTATGTTGAACCGTACCGCCTGGTTGGGGAGGTGGGAAGGTGACGCAAGAAATCATAGGTGTATGTGTGCATATTCCTGTACATATATACATATATACTAAATATATATTAATATATGTATGCGTATATATATATATATATATATATATATATATATATATATATATATATATGTATGTATGTATGTATACATATATGTGTGTGTATGTGTGCGTTTGTGTGTGTGTGTGTGTGTGTGTGAGTGTGTGCGCGTATGCATGTGTGTGTGTGTGTGTGTACACACACACATACACATACACACGCACGCACACACATTCTATACTTTCACTAAGGCGGATGGATACATGTACACAGAAATCTGTATTGCTTACAGCGTCACGATCTGTTACTTGAATCGCATTTCATCATTTCCATTTCATTCCAGATGTCGCTGTCTCGCTCGCTCTACATAAACCGATACGAAAGGAACCGACTAGAAAGGAGGAAAACATTTATAACAAGTCTTACCGCGGGACAAAAACTCATTTCGTTTGGCCTGCATATGCATTTTAGATCCGAGAGACTTTCCGTGAAATGCCAATGGCAAAGGGCCCCTCCGCCGCCTCCCGTGCCGCCGTGAGCCAGCCAGGGGTGCTCGGTCGATCCTCGCGCTTCCAGATACATGCCCGATGATTCAGAACTCGGCACAGGCCACAGGAACAGGGTTCGGCTGGAAAGAACTGTGTGTGCGTCGCGAACTCCCCAACGAAGGGAGACAGGAGAGGAGGAAGGAGAGAAGGAGCAGCAGGAAGGGGCAGCAGCAGCAGCAGCGGCGGCGGCAGCAGCAGGAGCAGCAGCATCTTGGCCTGGCTCTAAACCCAAGTCGGACTGGGCGCGCGCATGGTGGAAGCGAAGTTGCACTGGGCAGACTTGATCGATGGCGAGTGTGTTCAGTTGGGCTACAGCTGTGACCGCGCGCTGGGGACCTGCTCTCTGCGTGGTGGCCTTCCTAACCTTCTCTTCCCCCCTCCCCGTTACCCCGGGCCAGTGCGAGGCTCTTTGAAGGGCAGTCCTGCTCACCTCTCATGACCTCGCGTGTGTAGAGAGAGGCAAATCGAGGAAAAGAGAGAATTACTCCATGAGAGAAAGAAAGAGAGAGTCCTATGAGAGGAGATAGGCAAGGCCGAAGTGGTGGTGGAGACGACAGCAGGTGGTGGGATGTGGTGTGAGAGAGGTGGTTACAGTGGTCGTGCCGTCACTCCACCAGTGTGTCGGAGCCAACCAGTGGTCGTCACCGGCGGCGCCGCAACGGAGGAGGCGGTGGACTCCGGGCAGGAACCTGGCAGCGTCAGCCCCGACCACGCGCGCACAGAAGGTGAGAGTCAAGTCGTCGCCACAACTCTGATTGACATTTTATTCCTCTTCCCAGACCTAAGCTTTGATTCTAAGGAAGCATAAGAACAGGAGGAGGAGGAGGAGCAGGAGGAGCAGGAGAGGGAATGGGCAGGGAGGGAGTGGGAGTAAGCAGATGCGAGGGCTGGCTTGGATAGGGAATGGGAGTGGGAGCGTGGGAGCGTGTGCGTGCAGAGGCCGGATCGTGGAAGGGAAGTTGAGTGTCACACTCACACTCACGCCCGTGCTGCCGCCGCCGGTCGTGGATTCCACCTGGCACTGTGTCACGGAGGATCTGGCTCTGCCCTCCTCTGCCAACAAGTGTTTCATCACGCTTATCCTTCGCCTAGTAAGCGATGCACGGTGGAAGGCGCGGTTCACAGACAGACACCTTTGCTCGGGAGGAATTTCTTTGTCTGACCTTTACCGAGAATTTATCCATATTCGAGTCAGCGTCTGGGAAGTAGAATTAGCGATCGGGACAGTGTGTTTTAGTTCAGATCGCTCGGTGCTTCATCTACAGGCTGTCGCTGGCGCCCATGTTTGTTTGGGAAGGAGCGTGGAGAGTCAATACGAGTGGTTCCGCCTCGATGTATTGATATATAGACTTCTCATACGGCTTTCAGGACTACGATAACAAGGCTTTACATATGCACACATTCGGAAATGACCATAACCCTTCGTCTTTTTTTCTTACTTTTTTTCCTTTTCTTTTTCGTCACGTCATTCCTCTCTCTTTCATTTTCTTTTTTTTCCCTTTTTCTTTAATTCTCTCACTCGCTCCGCGCGATCTCTCTTTTTCCCTCCTCCCTTCGCTCCTTTTCTCTTTCTTTCTCTTGCTTTTCTCTTTTTCTTCCTTCCTACCATTCTCTACCACCCTCTCTCTGTCTGCCTCTCTGTCTCTCTCTCTCTCTCTCTCTCTCTCTCTCTCTCTCTCTCTCTCTCTCTCTCTCTCTCTCTCTCTCTCTCTCTCTCTCTCTCTGTCTCTCTCTCTGTCTCTCTCTCTGTCTCTCTCTCTGTCTCTCTCTCTGTCTCTCTCTCTGTCTCTCTCTCTGTCTCTCTCTCTGTCTCTCTCTCTGTCTCTCTCTCTGTCTCTCTCTCTGTCTCTCTCTCTGTCTCTCTCTCTGTCTCTCTCTCTGTCTCTCTCTCTGTCTCTCTCTCTGTCTCTCTCTCTGTCTCTCTCTCTGTCTCTCTCTCTGTCTCTCTCTCTGTCTCTCTCTCTGTCTCTCTCTCTGTCTCTCTCTCTGTCTCTCTCTCTGTCTCTCTCTCTGTCTCTCTCTCTGTCTCTCTCTCTGTCTCTCTCTCTGTCTCTCTCTCTGTCTCTCTCTCTGTCTCTCTCTCTGTCTCTCTCTCTGTCTCTCTCTCTGTCTCTCTCTCTGTCTCTCTCTCTCTCTCTCTCCTCTCTCTCTGTCTCTCTCTCTCTCTCTCTGTCTCTCTCTCTGTGTCTCTCTCTCTGTCTCTCTCTGTCTCTCTCTCTCTCTCTCTCTCTGTCTCTCTCTCTCTCTCTCTCTCTCTCTCTCTCTCTCTCTCTCTCTCTCTCTCTCTGTCTCTCTCTCTGTCTCTCTCTCTATATATATATGCATTTATGAATATATATGGATATTTCTCTCTCTCTCTCTCTCTCTGTATCTCTCTCTCTCTCTCTCTGTCTCTCTTTATCTCGCTCTTGGCTCACTTCTATTTCCCTCTGTCTTGTAGTTCCATTACTCCTATGCTTTATCTTTCAATCTATTATTATTTTTTCATTAACGAACAGACACACAATAAATTATATGTCTTTATTTCTGCAATGTCCTTCTTCCTTCTTCCTCCTCCTCCTAATAGCGCTTTCTCACATTTGTCTTCCATTTATATTTATCATCGCCCGTCTTGTTAAGCTTTAACTCGTGTCTGTAGCAGAAGGTATGAATGAGAATTGATAATTTCACCATCCAATATTGATTATTGATTTTGATGAAGATGCAATATAGAAACATTGATTACACATCTTGCCTTTGGTATTGTTCATTCTCATTCATTCTTTTCTCGACGCTTGTCACTCTGAGCTCTGTTGTTTCACTCTCCCTCATACCACACTTTCACCCTGACAGTACCACACTTTCACCCTCATCTTCACCCGACTCCTTGGCACTCCTACAGAATCAAACCCGATATCACAAGACAGCACCCTTGCCATAGTCACTACCTACACTAGTGCCCCCAAACCCTGTTTTTTTTCCTCTCTTTCCTTATTTCTTTCTTAACATAGCTTATTCCCTCACCCTCTAGTGCCTCACCCCCTCCCTTACTCATCCTAGACTCACATACCGACGTCACCTCAAGTCTCTCACATTACCCTCACACGCTTCCTTGCCAACGAGTCTCCCTCACCTTGACTCACTTCTCCGACCTTGCTCCCCTCGGCGCCACATTACCCTCGTGTCCTGACCCTCTTTTAACGGGAGGAACGTGAATCATGAGTATGAGAGGGTATGAGAATATTAAGGATAATATTATCTAGAATATTATGAATATAAATAATAACAGGGGGGTGTCCATGCACGTTATTCTATTTCTAAAAATACAGGTATAGGTAATCCATGGATATGGATGTGAATGAACAAACGAAAGAAATAAAACCACATTTAACAACTTCAATATTGCATGGACAGCAACATAAACATTGCAAAGCCGACCGTAAACATTACCAGGATTAGCATTAAAACCTTATAGCGAGAGTAACAACCTGAAGATTAGTGAGGAAAAAAATGAGGAGGAATGCATAATTCCCAGAATATAAAGAAACAAAGAAAGGAAAAAAATAAAACGCTACCAGGTAGGAGGCCATAAATATTACCTAAATATATCCTTAACCGGAAAGGCGATATCTGCCAGGCATACATCATTAAAGACAACATGAAATCCTCAGAGGACATAAGCAAGGAATAGTAATGTGAATTCTTATACGAAAAGCTCAACATTATTAGTGAAATTGCTATCATAAAAGACAACGTTAAGATCAGCCGTCAACATTAACACAAGATATTTTTTTTGTACGGTTGACAGGACGAATTCGAAACTGTCCCATTTTCAATATAATCTATTTTGTGTATACTGTTGCTGTTTTTTTTTTTTTTTTTTTTTTTTTTTTTTTTTTTTAAAAACTAGAAGTGGCAAAAGAAAAAAAAAAAAAAAAAAAAAAAAAAAAACGATACTAGTATCAGCAAAAACAATGATGAAAAATCCTCATGATAAGAAACATTTTGCATTAAAAAGAAATACATGACTTCACCAGAGAAAAATAAATGTAGAATCAGCATTGCTAGTTTAAACATTGTAAATATTTCAGGGGAGAAAAATCCTTGTGTATTCCTAAACCCTGGAAGATTTAATTCATAACTTAATAAAGCCTGTGTTTTATCACACATTGAAGACAGTCGACGAAGATCTAGAATGCTTTTATAGATATAACGAAAAGATTTATAAGAGTGAGTTGTTTCAAATGACTCAATAAACCTGATAATAATCTTGATAAACTGCACGAAAGAATACATCTTACTTAACGACGAATTATCAAAACGCAATAAATTTCCGATTATATTACA
>BOPN01000235.1:40000-45000 GCA_017312705.2 Penaeus japonicus
TTGGCAGTGCAAGAATCATAACTAACCTGAGTGTTGTAGAAGGACAAGCGACCGTCAAGAGGAAATTAAAACAAGTGAGTTTTTTTTAGGCGTGTGTCAACTGTTTCAGCCACGGGTTTCTTATTATTATAAATGTCATCATTATCTTTATTGTTATTACCATTATTTTTTATTGTTTTTATTATTGTTTTTATCATTGTTATTATTGCTTGTTATGATTGTTATTATCATTATCACCATCATTATCATTATTATTATTGTTATTGTTACTATCATTATCAGTAGTATTATTATCTTTATTATATCTTCAGTATTATTGTTATTTTCATTATTATTATCATTATTATTATTATTATTATTATTATTATCATTGTTATTGTTTTTATTATTGTTGTTATTATTGTCATTATTATTATTAATAATATTATCATCATTACTATTATTATCATTATTATAATTATTGTTTTTATTATCATAATCAGTATTATCATCATTGTCATGATTATCATTATCATAATCACTGACATTATTTCCATTATTATTATTGTCGCCAATGCTATTATGATTATCATTATGATCATAAACATCTTTATATTTTATTTTAACTGCCAATGATAGTGATGATGATAATAATAATGTGATGATAATAGGGATAATCATCATCATCATTATCATCATCATCATCACATTATCGTTATATCCACTAACATTATCATTATTATTGTACTTTTACTGGTACAACTGCTACTAAAGCAATTATTTTAATTACAATTATTGTTATCATTATTATTATTATCTTACTGATATTAATATCATTATTATCGTTATTATAATAATTATTATCATCATTATTACTATTATTATTCATATTATCAACCTTGTCATCATCAATATCATGATAGTTATCAGTATTGCCATTAACACTATTATCAATGTTATTGCCATTATTATTATGATCTTTATCGTCATTACTGTTGTCATTACTAACAGTATTATCATTATTATTATTATCATCATCATCACGAACCTTTTGAAGAAAAAAAAATCCGGAAGACTGTTTGTGTGTGTGTGTGTGTATGTGTGTGTGTGAGTGTGTGTGCGTGTGTATATATGTGTGTGCATGTGTGTGTGCATGTGTGTGCATCCGAACCTGAAAGTGTGCATGCAAGGCGTTATATGGCAGGGAGGCAAGAGTGGCTGTTAACAAACCTCCGAAATCACACGCCTGACGCTGGTGGTCGCAAAGGTAACCTACCCGTAGAAACTCCTCCATTCTGGTAAATATAACTTGTAGCCTCGTCCGGGGGTGTGAGGCAGGATAGGTATGCAGCCCGGGGGTAGGGAGGGTATGGGGGAGAGAGAGAGAGAGAGGAGAATGAGGGGAGGGGGGAGACGGAGGGATGGGAAGGGGGAAGGGGGGGGGGGGGGGGGGGAAAGGGGGGGGGGTGACGCGTGCAGTTTTAGGCTTAGTTGTGACATTATGGTGTCGTAATCAGGCTTAGAATAGTATCGACCCTTCGCAATTTTCTTTATATTAATTTAGTTATTATTTTTTATTGATTTAGGAGCGTTAGGATCCTATGTCTCCTATGAATGGGATTCGATCAAAAGGATGTATCCTCGTCTTACCTCCCCCCCCCCCCCCCTGCCTCCCCCATTCCCACCCCACACCGCCCCTTTGCGCGCATCCGTGTTATGTAGATAATGAATTCCTTAGGCTGATTAAGATACCATACCAGACCCGCGCCGTTGTCATATGACGGCGTGACAGTCCGTGATTTCCCCTTATCCTACTGTCACACCCTTGGTCCAATAACAGTCATACTCATGTTTTGTTTTGTTTTCTTTCCTTTTTCTTATTTGTATATGCTTTTTTTCTGAGAAAATATTCGATCTCTTGTTCCTCTTTTCTAAAAACATCTTAATTTTTTATGGTCTTATTTCGTAGTCCATTGTCTCCTCATTCTCATCTCATTTCATTTTTTGGTGTTTTTTTTTTTTTGTTTGTCCATATTTACTAATTTATCTTTAACGAAGCATATTCCTTTTTTCCTTTCCCTCTTTATTTTTCATGTTCTTCATTCATTCCCATTTTCTCTTCCATTTTATCGCATTTTCTGTCTTTCTTTGTCCCTGTCATTTCTCTATTCATTTTCACTCAAGATTTATCCTCACCGTTACTTCGTTACATGTTAACCCTCTCTTTAAGCATTCTTCTTTTCTTCTTGTATGCGGCATTCAGTCCCCTTTCCTTGCTCTCCTTTTGGCTTCCTTTCACTTTCTGTCCCTTGTTTACGTGTCTATATTCATTTACTAATCTCCTGCCAGCAAAACATTCCGTCTCTAGTCATCCTCCTTAACTTATTCCGTCCTCTCTCGTCTCCAACTTTCCCTCTTTCATGCTTTTTTTTTAAACATTTTTCTGCTCTTTTTCTCCGATGCTTCTCCCGCTCGCCTACTTACGACACCTGCGCCATCTTGGATTCGCTGATTCGACTCGAGAAAACAATTGAAACAGATGAAGCTCACGTTGCGCGGCAGATAATCGACCTGCCGACTCAGATCCACACGCACAGTATATAAACATCAGGAATATCGTTATCCTGATTATGGTTAACGTTATTCATCGCACTTGGGTAAAGCTTTTGTATTTTGTAAGTCATCGTTCATTCGTTTCCGATAATGGTGT
Source organism: Penaeus japonicus (assembly GCA_017312705.2). NCBI lineage: Eukaryota > Metazoa > Arthropoda > Malacostraca > Decapoda > Penaeidae > Penaeus > Penaeus japonicus. The sequence goes on from BOPN01000235.1 coordinate 42,690, forward strand.
TTGGGTAAAGATACGAATAAAAGGATCTTATTTGCATAGTTCAGGTACATGGAGTTCCTGTCGATATTTTTCGGGTTGGTTCACATGCCAAGAGACTTACAGGTATTTATCCTTGATACTGCTTCCAAAATGTTTAAATATAGTTGAATCTATTTTTATCACTAATTCGCTTTAATTCCTCTTGCCATTAAGCATCTTGAGTGACGTTCGGAGAGGAAAGATATCTCTGAAACACACATATATGCTCACCCAGATATACAGTATATATTTTAATATATATATACATATATATTTGTATGTATGTATATATATATTTATATATATGTATATATATATATATATATATACATGTATATTCATATATATATATATACATGCACACACACACACACACACACACACACACACACACACACACACACACACACACATATATATATATATATATATATATATATATATATATATATATATATATAAGTGTGTGTGTGTGTACATATTTATATGTATATATATATATATATATATATATATATATATATATATATATATATATATATATATATATATATACACACATTTACACAAGTGTGTGTGTGTGTGTGCGTATACATACATATATATATATATATATATATATATATATATATATATATATATATATATATTCGTATATATATTTGTATATATATATTCGTATATATATGTTTATATATATATACTGTGTGCGTATCTGTGTGTGTGTGCGCATGCGTATATGTTTCTAAATGAAAAGTAAAAAAAAAAAAAGATAAAGCAAATCTTCCCATCCTTCCCAACTTGAATATTAAGGGATAATAGATATTTGATTAGTTGACCGAGGGTTTCTTCGGTAAACACCCGAGAATTTCAAGTAGACTCGATAGACAGATAGACAAACAGATAACCAGAGAGGGCAGACAGACAGACAGACAGATCGCTTGCATACACGGACTGGTATAAAAGCAGACAGGCAGATAAATTGACCAGTACCGACGGATATACAGACACGTAAATAGGTAGAAAGATTTATTACCAAATTACGTGCGGGCGGGTAAACACACACACTCATACTCACACACACACACACACACACACACACATACACACGCACACACACACACACACACAAACGTACACATCCTCCTCCCTTCATCCTGCCCCCCCCCCCCCAACCCCTTCCTAAGATTGAGTTCCAGAATGACGCATTAACAGCCATCCCGCCACCTATGCAGCATCGCTTGCAATCCGACGCATGTGGCAACAGGTGCGGTTGGAATGCCTGTACCCCCCCTCCCTCCCTCCCTCCCTCCCTCCTTCGACCCCCCCCCCCCCACAACAGAGATTCATTTATAGCATGGTCGTTTCCACCAAAAAGTAAATCCTAGAAATCCTGTGTGTATTCTTTGCCAGATCCCGAAGGCTGAGAGCTGGGGGATGGAGGAGGGGGAGGGGAGGGAGAAGGGGAGTGGGGGAGGAGGGGGGGATGCAAATCCGTTAATACTAGGAGGTGTCCGTGAGTGGTTCGTTTCTCGGGCGATTCGTATGCTATTTCGAACACTCGTTTTCTGTTCGGTCGAGCTTGAGGGGGAGCTCATTCGTTTCGGAGGGTTAAGGGGAAAAAAGCGATTAAACCGAAGTATGGTAAAGATAGTTATGATAATGTAGAAATATCGGTGATAATAATGATTATAGAAAATGATGATAATGGTCATAAAAAATGATAATAACATTAATATGAGGGATGATAATGATGATTACAATAATAATGATGATGATGATAATGATAACAAGAGCTACAAAAAAACAATGAAAATAAGGGCAATTCTCCCAAATTGTTACCAAAAAACAACAAAGATTTTACATCTTATCTTACGAGCCTAAAGTCCTTACAAGTCTAGACTTTCTGATATCCCTTTTTTCCCCTCTTTTAAAATGACGATTAATTTCCTCTTTTATGGCGGACTTTTGGGATGAGGAAAGATAGGTGTTGAGGGGAAAGATTGAGGGGAAATTCACAAGGGTAGGCAAAGGGGTGGTGAAGCTAAATGGAAGAAGTGAGCGAGACAGGAAAGGGAAATTTGGAAGAGGGGAAAAATAGGAGGAGGAGGAGAGAGGTTCATGGTAACTGTGATGGTAATGATGATATTCACAATTATTATCTTGTAGTCTGTCAACTCTGCCTTGAGGTTAGAGTCCTTTGTATGATGATAGAAGATATATGATAAGATTAAAAAGAATTATAACCCCCATTGTTGATAAATCTAGCAATGACCTGTGCATGGGGATATAT
>BOPN01000235.1:47500-55000 GCA_017312705.2 Penaeus japonicus
TACCCAGAATTCGCCGTGTTTTTTCTCGGTCTTTATTCGGTCTCGTCCAATTCTTCTTCTTTCTACCTTCCATCCCCATCATCGTTGTTGCTTCTTTGTTCTCCATTCCTCTTCTTGTTTTTCTTCTTGAATTTCTTCTTCATCATCTCCTTCATTTTCTTTTTCTTGTTCTCCTTCTTCTTCATCATCTCCTCTTTTTCCTCCTCCTTAATCTTCTGATTTTCTTCCTCCTCCTCCTCCTTCTACTTCTTCTTCTTCTTTTCCTTCTTCCTCTTCTTGTTCTTTTCATTCTTCTTTCTCTACTTCTTCTTCGTCTTCTTCTTTTTATCTTCCTTCATCTCATTCCCCTTCTTCCTCTTCTTATTATTTTCCTTTTTCTTCTTCTCCTTCTTCAAGTCCTTCTTCTTTTTCTTTTCCTTTTTCTTCTCCCCCTTTATCTCTTTCTCCTTCCTCTTCTTCTTCTTCCCCCTCTTCTTCTTCTTCACCTTCTTCTTCCTCCTCTTGTTCTTCACCCTCTTCCTCTTCTTCTTCGCCCTGTGCACAGTTCCCATTTCTTTCTGTTTTCCCATTACCTTATTTCCGAAACTTATTTCCTCTCGTCTGCCCCTTCGTTTCCTCCCTTTCTCATTCCTCGTTGTCTTGCGTCGTTCTTTGTATCGGGGTGAGGGGGGTATTTCTTGTACTGACCCCCCCCCCCCCCCGCGCTCTTGCCTGTTACGCGTAGTCTCGTAGGTCCTTATTCTGCTCTCTTTGTATCGTTACGTTATCATCACTGCCTCACTTCCTCTCCTCGTTACCTCGTATCCCCGCCCTTCATTTCCTCCCCTCGTTATCCCCTTTCACCCTTCCTGCATTTTCACCCGTGACCTCATGTCATGCTCCTCGTTTCTGCATCGTCACCCGTTACCCCCACTTCCTCTCCTCATTACCCCCACGCTCTCATTCTCCATTATTATTATTATTATTATTTTATTTTGCATCACACGCTTCCCTCGTTCTTTCTCCCTCTCGCGCTTCACACCAGCTCCTGTGCTCACCCCGCCTCCCTGGCCTCTCGCACGCCCCCTTTAAGACTCTACCTCCCTCGCTTCACCCGCTCGGGATCAGCACAGGACAAAGGTCTTCCCAGTCTTCCTTTCCCTCTCCGTTTTCTTTCCCTCTTTCCTTCTTTTTTTCTGGCTTGTCTGCTTTATATTACCCGATTGAGACCCTTGTCTTCTTTTATTTATTTATTTTTTTTTTGCCTTCTTGACATTTATCTTGCCTGGTTTCTGTGTCTTCTATCGTCTTCTATCTCCTTCTTTCACCTCTATCACTATTTATTCCCTCTCTTTCATCCCGAGCTGCTTCCTCCCTCTTTCTCTCACTCTAAATTCCGATCTCCTTTCTATCTTTTTTGTCGTTCCTCTTCGCTTTTCACAGTTCGTATCGTATCTCCGCCATCACTGTGACTTTTAATATTTTCTCTCTCCCTCCGACTTTTACTTACTCCTCCAAACTTTCCTCCATAAATAGACTAGCCTTTGCCTCCTCTTACCTGAAGTCTCCTTCCAAGCCGCTACTTGCTGCCCTGTCTCTTCGTATTCTACAATAGGCCCTTCTTCATCGACGGCTGCACCAGTCAGTTCCTCTCTCCTTTACCAAAAGTGTAGGCGTACTCACGCGCGTGCACATTTGTGATCCGAAATTCCCACAATACGCTTCACGTCCTTGTTCGAATGGGAGAACAATCGGTGATGTTATTCCACTACAACCGAATGCTTCTGCTGTTGGGTACACTGGCCTTGTTTCCATCTTAATTTTGCAGGTTCTCTCTATCTTACCTCCCTTCTATTCCTCTCTCATTTGTTTCTCTCATACTTGTTCTATCTTCCTTTATTATGTGTTCTTCGTCATCAACTTCACAATGATATTTTGTTCTACCCATTTTTGTGTTTCTCCTTTTCTTATTCAACAAATGATTTTCCAACGTATGAATACCAGCTCTCTCTCCCCTTCCACCATTAAAGACAGAGATGAGCAACAGTTACAACAGTAGGTATACATCATGGCATTAATAGGCTGTGATGGAAGAGGAAGCAGACTGGAGCAGAGAGAAAGAAGTTTCGATTTAGCCCCCTCTCGTGGTCGAAGCTCTCTCCCTTAAAAGCAGACGCTCCTCCCCAGTTTCGCCCCTTTTCTATTTATTTAAGTTCCATCTTGAAATACACTGACTTTCTTATCCTTATTCCCCCAAGTCTTCTCTTATTTTCTTTCGTCGTCTGTGTCATAATGCTGCCCTACCCATCCCGACTCTATTGCTATTCCACAAGGCCTTTTCTCAGCGCAACAGTTTCTCTCTTTCCCATTCCCTTTCGAGGTATTAGTGTGTTACGTTCCGCTAAACTTATTTTCCGGTTCCCTTCCTCAGCTCGTCGTGTAGTTTAGTTGCCTTCGCCTCCTTTCTCGATCTTCTTTACAAATCCAATCTATCCTTTCCTCTGCCTCGCGTCGGCCCGCCCCCTTCTCTCCTCTCTCTATCTCTCTCTCTCTCTCATTCCCTCCCCTCCCGGCTACGTCCAGGACAAGGTAGGCATATCAACTTTAATCCGCCAGAAATAGCTGGTGTGTAACATATGTGGTCTTCGCTACGGTGTATACGGGTCCTACACATGCGTTCTATGGTTACAGTGGAAGTCCGTGTGATCAACCAGAGGCACTCGATCGGTTTTTCCAGTTACCATAACTCATATCTTTTCAGTTCATGTAAACTATTTTCGAACTTGATTTTAATGACTGGTAGCTCTTCTCTTCTACCTTTGTATTTGTATCATCCATGCTCTTTTTCTTCGTCGGTCTCCACAAACATCAACCGGGAATCGATCGCGGGTGTTTGTGATCCCAGATTCCCAGCAGATGGTGTATCACGGAATTTCTGCAATTATGCTTAGATGTGTCAAGGAGTGTTCAGTCTTTGGCCTGGTATGCCTTTCTAGAGGTTTCTAGAGGCGTGTTATGGGGCCCCGTGGCTGACCAATGACCCTTCATTTGGCAATAATAAAATATTGCCGAGAGATTGGTTCTGTGAAAATAAGACTTGATGGAAAACCAAGAGGACAAGGGTGGGGTCTAATAAATTCTGGATTCATTAGAAAGTTGAGATTTGTATCCCGTGCTATGCAGGGATATTCGATAGAACATATAGGCGCTCGTTGACTATCAGACTGTTGTGTGTGTGTGTGTGTGTGTGTGGGCGTGTAGGTTTTGTATATGGCATACATTATGTAAAACACCATTTCTATTGCGGTCTAAAGTATCAATATCTTGGTGCTTATTGCTTTTCACAGATTGGGATTCCACAATGCCGTTACTTTCGATGGACTCCCAATCAAAAGAACAGTCTAGCATGACCTTTTATATTATTTCTCTTTCTCTATTCATTCATTCATTTTACACGGGCGCTACCGGAACCGAGGCCAGAGTCAATCGGGAGTAATGAAAATACAATAGCTAATATCAAATGAAAACCGAACCCTACACAATGCTATATGGACTACCTGCTTCGAATAGCCCTGTACTTTAGCCTTTCAGAACCAGTCGGGGAACCACGCTTGCACCTACTTCTCGAAAAATGATTTGCAGAATCGACCTCATATTCTGGAAGTTGATCTTATGAGAGTTTTTTGTGTCTTTATTTCATTTGCCCGTCCAAGCAATTGCTAAATGCGATTCTATTTCAGCTTTCATTCTTAGGAAATAATGATATTGGGGATGTACATCACATCAGTATGATAGGTACATACTAAAGCAAGTCATCATACAATCATAAGATAATCGGATATGAAAAGGAAATACACAAATGTAGTATACAAATCGATCTAATTATAAACCTTAGTACTAAAATGAGCAATTGTTGTTTTTGTTTTAACAATATACAGGCCTATATAAACAATAATGAAATGGAATAAGCAAATGTCGTAGAACAACACTCTACAGTTCTTTAGCAATAATTATATGATTATATATATATTAAGTTGATTGTGTGAATCAGTTTGTGATCATTGTTAATAAGCAACTTTTCAGACTAGCAACACTTTTACGTGGCCAAACCCTTCACGTTACAGTACTCGGCTTAATTCCGCTCGACGGATTTATGTTATCACCACTGAATGGAGATGGCATATAGACAGTTATGGAAAGGTATACTTTGCAATAATGAGTGAAAATGAAAAAAAATAGGAATCCTGCTAAAAACTGGGTCATGAACTATAGAATAGGTGTGCATGAGAATTAATAGTTTCACAAATAGTTATAGACACTTTGATATTATATTTACATCAGAATTACGAAGACTTTGTAGTGTTTCGTACTATAATCAAACGTGTTACTCACGTAGCACTTGACGTACAAGCTGAATTATAAGCACAGCACAAACAAGGCCTCCATAGTGATTGCACGCAGTAACCATATATCACCAGAATAGAGTGTAACTTTCGAAGGGACATGGTTACTGTTGGTGCAGTGTGATGCGTATGTAAAATGGAATGTATGGTTGATAATCATTTGCAATATACGTTCATGGTCTGTAGTAAGATGCAAAGTGTATTTTTATGGAAGCAATCTGCCAGATGTAAGAATTAAAAAACCCCAGTCCAATGTAGGACTGCTTAAGTAATTTTTCAAAAGACTGCGGATGAAAATCATGAAATGCCCGAGAGATCTAATTAACTTCAGAATGGAAAGAAATTATAAATTCATATGATCACAGAACTTGAGTTGATTATTCTGTCATTTCTGGTGCAGCTCTCTTGATTCCTTGCAACAATTCATTCGCTTCGTGCAGCAACTGCAGCTCCTGTGCAGATCCTACTACCTATTAAGCATTTGCAGAATTGCGGTAGAAATTGCAACTTTCAATCATTAGCTATGATTCTTAAGCGATCGGAAGTCCTGGGTTACCTTACATTGAAGCTACTGACCACTAGAATGTTCGTTATTTTCGTTTTTTATACATTATCAAGAGGATAAGTTTAATCAGCCACTAAGAGATACAGATAATTTTGATAATTTTGATAGTAGCTTCTCTTTGACTTCGTTCGGACTTCAGATCAATAGCTAAAGTCAGTATCAAATATATTTATAAAGTGGTATCCTACTGCCAGTATTTAGCCAAAGGCCTTCCCGGGGATGATATCTGCAACAAAATTGTGCAACATGCTCTTGTCGGAAGCAAAGCCAGTTTTCATCTCTGACGAATCTAGAAACTTTTGCCTGGCGGGGGAAAGGGGAGCAGAGGATATTGACAGGGAGGCATGGGTAGAAAATATAAAAAAATAAAGTTACCCATGTCACGAAACATAGTCATACATAACTGAAGGTCGGGATGATATCAGTCTACTTTTCGGGTGATGTGAGGGGCTTCCGGATAATGCCGATTAAGGAACTAACAATAATAATAAATAATGAAAAATGGAGTAATGACAATAACAATTAGAAAAGCTATATCGCGAACAACAATAATATTAACAACGATGTCTATGACGGCAGTTTAGATATTCACAACAGCATAGTATATGAATTGACAAAATACAAAAGAAATTAACGAAAATATTCCGAATAAAAAATATTCCCCGTGATATACTATAATGAATGAGCTAATAAAAAAACACTAACGTTTTTAATCAGGTTTGGATTTGGAGAATTCACAAATTGCAGACATTCCATAAAACTAGAAAACTAAGTTAAATGATTTATAAATTACATGAATCTGCAGACGATTTAGTGTAAATCATGGCCAAAAACAAAAAGAGATAAAGAAGACGAAGAAAAATAGCTATCTATATCTATATATATATATCAAAATGAAATATATGCACACACACACACGCATATATATATATATATATATATATATATATATATATATATATATATGTGTGTGTGTGTGTGTGTGTGTGTGTGTATGTGTTCATATAATTACATATAAACACCCACACACCCACAGGCATGTATATGTGGGTATGTGTAAAGAGAGAGCGAGAGCGAGAATGAGACCGATACAAACAGATGGACATGAAGAGAAAACGAGCGAGAACGAGGGTCTAGACAGACATACAAATAGATCTGCATGCAAATATGAGAAAAGGTGGATTCAGCAAGCAAGCATAAATACATACATAGATAAACAACTGATTACTGTCTACACAGATCATAATCATTAAACTCTGTCCAATAATAATACATTCACATTTGACAAAATATTCCCAAAATCTTTCCCATATATATATATATATATATATATATATATATATATATATAGATATATAGATATAGATATATATATATATACATATATATAGAGAGAGAAAGAGAGACCCTTCGAATCATAACAATGGCAATGATCAAATGCAGTAAAAAGAGAAAGAGATGTTTTGGTTATTTTGGACATGCACTTTTTTTTTTTTTTTTTTAACTTATAATTGGCGCACTTGAGCTTGATCCTTCATTCGGATTAATCAGCGCTTTTTCGCTAAAAATAGCATTGAAGCACTAGCCTCTTGTTATGATTGCTATTTTTATCAATGTTTTCATTCATGTTATTGCTACTGATATTGGTATTATAATTACTATTATTATCATTATTATTGTTATTACATCAATACTATTTGTATTACTGTCTTTATGATTAATAGTCATAGTAACAGTATTATTATCATTATCATCAATATTGCTGTTATCATCATTATCATAATTGTTGTTGTTACTATTACTATCACCATTTTTACAATAATAATGATAGTGATAGAGAAAGTGTGTGAATGAAAGAGAGAAAGGAAGAAAGAAAGAAAAAATGAAAGAAAGAGAGTAAGAGAAAGATAGATAGATAGAGAGAGAGAGAGAGAGAGCGAGAGAGAGAGAGAGAGAGAGGTTTAGAGAGATTCAGAGAGAGAGAGAGAGAGAGAGAGAGAGAGAGGTTTAGAGAGATTCAGAGAGAGAGAGAGAGAGAGAGAGAGAGAGAGAGGTTTAGAGAGATTCAGAGAGAGAGAGAGAGAACGAGAGAGAGAGAGAGAAATAGGGAAATAGGTAAATAAGTAGACGAATCGACAGATATGTTGTTCCTCGCGAGACGCTCAACACAAGGAAGATCCTGGCTTATCGGTATCGGACCCAAGAATCACAAGATTTCGACGCAGATTCTTGGCTGCATTGGTGGCAGTCGATTAGGTGCTGGGATTAGGTCACGTTTCGATCCCGAATATGCCATCTTTTTCCCCGTATCGACCCCCCTAATCACGTTTCGATGCCAAACACTCGATCCCCCCTAAAAACTCCCTTTCTCCGGTTCGGTCCAAAATATTCCACCTTTTTCCGGTTCGATCCCAAAACTTACACCTTTTTCCCTGTTTCGATCCCAAATGTTTCACCTTTTTTCAGGTTTGATCCCAAATGTTTCATTTTTTCCCCGTTTCGATCCCAAATGTTTAACTTTTTCCCGTTTCGATCCTAAATGTTTCACATTTT
>BOPN01000235.1:80000-85000 GCA_017312705.2 Penaeus japonicus
ACACACACACACACACACACACACACACACATACACACACACGCGCGAAAACTCTCACTCTCTTTCTCTCTATCTCTCTCTCCACCTACCAAACACACTAAAACGTCCTTTCACTCCCTCTCTTTCTCTCTTTTCTCCTCCCCTCTTCCTCATTCTCTAATCGCAACGTCCTCCATTCACGCCTTCCCTCCTGGCTTCTTTCTCCCCCCCCCCCCCCCCCGTCCCTCTCCCCAGCGCTCACCAAGGAGGCCTTATATGATATGCAACGTGGATGTGATATGTATTCGGAAGGTAATTCAACATGAGCCCTATCATAAGTATGCAGTGTTGATTCAGCTCTCCGCAATACCCGGCGTTTGCTGGGTGTGTTTACGGAACTGGGAGTGTGCTTTGCTTTAAGCTGAATTAATTCCCTTAATGACGAACAGCAAACGGAGACAGATAGGGATAGGATGGTGCGAAAAGGATACGGTATACTAGGAGGACTAGTTAGTGGTTAGGAGAGTTACCAGGTGGTAGCAACCTTGATTGAGGAGAAAAAACAAAGGTGAAATTATTTTTTCAAACTGACATAAATGACAGAAACCTCGGGACATGTTGCCGAGAGTCGTCAAAAGCTGTTGCCATGGGTTGCCAGGTGTTACTAACTCATAACAGGTGCCGGTCGTCGTTAAGACTGTGCAAAGGGACAACAAACCAACGTGTAGGCGCGTGTGTGAGAGAAGCAGTGGGAAGGAAGCCATAGAGGCGGTACTATACAAGTTGGCTGTGTTTAACATTATCTTTCTCTCTCTCTGTTTCTCTGTCTCTCTCTCTCTCTCTCTCTCTCTCTCTCTCTCTCTCTCTCTCTCTCTCTCTCTCTCTCTCTCTTTCTCTCTCTCTCTCTCGCTCTCTCTCGCTCTCTCTTGTAATTGTTATTTACTTATTCATATTCTTACTACCATTATATACCATTGTTGTTATTATTCATATCCTTATCGTTTTTATTTACATTATCATTCTATTGCCATCACCAGCAACATTAATATTATCACTATTATTATTAATACCATTACCATTATTATCAGAATCATCAATGTGACTACTTTTTGTTTCTTATCATCATCTTTTTCATTACACCAAGAGTATTATCACTGATTTTTGTTCTGTTTATCATGTTGTATTTTTTTTTTTATCTTTTATTATGATCATTTTATCTACATCATCATTACTCTAATTGCTATTTTTACTATCATTGTTATCATTGTTATTATTGTTATCATCATTGTAATTGTAGTTATTATTATTATTGCTATCATAATTTTATTTTCATCAGTATCATTAGTGCTATCACTAACACTGTTATTCGTATCATTATCATCTTGCAATTATTATTATTATTGTAATTATTATGGTCAATATTATAACCATTGTCCTTATTATCATTATAATTATTATTGTTGTTATTATCATCACCATTATCGTTATTATCATTACTGTTATCATTGGTATTATCATTACCATTATAATTTTCATTGTCATCATCATTACTATAATGTTATCATTATTATAATCATCATATTTGTTATCGTCAGTTCGTGTACTTGCAAGGTACGAAAAAGTTCTAGCTGTTCATTCCGTGACACCAAGTTCAACGTGCATGCACTCTCTACCTCGTCCATCTTGTGCAATGTTTCATTCAAATTGCAGCAGGTTCTGTGCAATTTCAAAGTGGGTTTTCCACGAATAATGGCACTCATGGGCCTCCCCCTTTGTTCCGCTTACCCCCCTCCCCCTGTTCTGCTATATCCCCTGACCCCTTCTACACCCCCTCCCCCTACTACACCACCTCCCCCTCTTTATCCTGCTGTACCCTGCGACCTCTAATAACCCCCTCCCTCTCCACTTGCTCTGCTGAACCCCGTGACCCCTGACCCATGAAATCCCCCCTCCTTCTCCCCCTCTCTATTCTTCCTTTACCCCGACCTCTAACCCCCCCCCCTACCCCCACCCTGTCCTTGTGTCACCTTGACCCCTCTTTCCCTCCCTTGACTCCCCCTATCCTACCGGACCCCGTGACCCCTGTCCCCTGACCTCTGTGACCCTCAACCTTTCCCCAAGCCGAGCGGATCTCAGTTCCGTAGTCCGTGCGACGCACCTTTGCAGTCCCGCGCGGGTTGCTTTGACCCTTAAGAAATCTCGGACTTTTATAAGCTTGAGAAGATTTGATAGATGATGCATGATGTATGTACACGAAAGTCAATACTCGCTCGACCACCTGCTTTGGTTACTAAGGATCTACACAGCTCACGGGGGGGGGGGGGTGTCTCCACTCCCTCAAGGTCCACAAGACACATACATACATCCATGCAAACACCTACATCATATGATGCGTAATGCCAACTGTGAATGAAATTAATAACTTAATGAAATAGGTAATAACGCCCACAATAATTATGATAATAACCGTAAAACTGATATCAACAATAAGAACAAGAAGAATCAAAGTCATGATAATGATCATGGCAATAACAAAATAATAACAATAGTTATGCTACCACTAATGAAACACTGAAACATGCAAATCATTGGAGACAAAATGTTCCTTGCGTGACTACCTCGACCCGACAAATATTATTTTCATTTTTGCGGAGACGAAGGTGAGTCAGTACCTTTGGCGACCTGTGTGGCCTTAGTTACCAGGTCTGTGAGTCACTTTATGCGGACTGGTACTTGCTTTGTGTGGAGTGAGTCACTTGCTTTGTGTGGAGTGAGTCACTTGCTTTGTGTGGAGTGAGTCACTTGCTTTGTGTGGAGTGAGTCACTTGCTTTGTGTGGAATGAGTCATTGTTTTGTGCAATATTCTGGAAATGGATGTGTAATGTTGCGAGTCTGTTGACATTGTGCCTTGCAGTTATTATATGCAATCTTAAAGAGATTAATGTGGTTTATGATAGTAGGAATGTGAGAAATAATTAAAGATTAAGTAAGTTAGCATCAACATTAGCTTCAATCAAGGTTCTTCGCCTCACCCTGGACAAAGTTCAAAGTTTGTGTGTATCACTCGGTTCAAAGTTTATTTGCAACAAACGACCTAAAAGCTTGCACGTTTCACTCGGTTCAAATCTTGTGTGTACCGGACGTAACAAAGTAGTAAGTAAGATTAGAATGAAGTCAAGGAGCAGAGAAACAAATGATTCTTCCAGAAATAGAGAGGGTAGAAGGTTAGAAAATATTTCTAGGTGTGAAACCACCTTCCTCATGCGTGTTCTTTAATGAAAATTACTGACCAATTGACGCTGGGAACTTGTGCTGTCCAATATATTGTTTAATCAACATTATTACATACATCATTTTACAGATAGAGAGTTGTAGAAAAATAAATGAGACTGAATAATTTTTACAGGGCAGGAAGTAATAATATGAAACGCGTCAACAACATTTACCTTTTTCTGTATTTGTTAGACATATGGTTATATGAGCATTTAGTCACCAATGGATTAACAGGCCTTCCTGTTCACACCTGTTTACCCCATTCCTTTATTTTTCGGGGAAAATAGTACTAATGAAGTTACTATCATTATCATTGTTGCCGTTGTTATTGTAATTATTTCGACAATAAAACTTTTTTTTCTCGAAATTTCAAGTAATGGGGTAAACAGGTGAGGTAAGGTAGACCTGCTAATTGACTTGGAAAGTGTCAACGGGTTAACCGGCGTCTGAGTAACTATCTGATTTCATGGTGTTCACCACAGGTGGATAGATAAAGTCACACACACACACACACACACACACACACACACACACACACACACACACACACACACACACACACACACACACACACACACACACACACACACACACACACACACACACACACACACACCAACACCCCCAAACACCCTCGCTTGCTTTGAGGACGCTCGCCCCCGTCATCCTCATCCCGGCGTTTCCGCATGGGGTCCCCAGCTCATTCAGCCGTGCTTATCGCTGGCCCACAGCCAATCACGTCACACAGTGGTCATTGGCGCCTCCAGAGAAGGAAGTTTGGTCAGTGCCTTGCCGAAGAGCCGGAGCACTCCTGGCCCTTCCGGCCGGCGAGAAGTTGCTTGGGAGGAGTGGACTTTGCTTTGATTTTGTTTTGTTTTTGTTGGCTTTGATGTGCTTGGTGTGACGCTAAAAGAACGAGGGTTTTGTTTCGCGTTTTGTTCTACTCTTCATCAGTTCCATCGTCCAGCGGTAGAACCATCACTTTTGTCAAATCAAAGTTAATACCACTATTTCCCAATAAGAGATCGATCTTTGTGTGTCCGTAAAATCATTTCGTTTAATCAGCCTTGATGGTGATTTACTGTTTTCATTCTACTTACTGATTGGTTTTCTTGTCTTTCTCAAATAGGAGTCTTCCATCCTCAGACTCAGACCGGAATTTTTGAAATCGGAATCTGGTATTCTGTGAAGTACCACATGCAATTGGCTGGATTCAATGTATGATTTGAATAGTTGGTGTAAATTAATTAAAATAAAAAGTGAGAGCAGTCTTATCACGCTGGAAGGTTAAATAATTATTAGACAGCTGGTTAAGGTAAATCGTATGTGGTTAGTAACGGCGAGACTATTAGCGTAGCAATGCTAGACTTAATTATATGCTTAGATTTATATTCTAATGTATATGCAATTATTTGGTGACCAGCAGAGTAGAAATGAATTCATTATACCTTGAAATTGAACTCTGACAAATTATGGATAATCATAGGTCGCTGTCACGTCCAATTCGCAATGCAGTCATGTCAGTCACACAAAAAGTCCAGAATACTGGCTATTCACCAGCAGTCCACGAGAACAGAGTTTGTTCCTATACTCACACGCAAACTATTTCTTAAGCTATTTCCTCTTTACTCTTTTTTTCTTTTTGCAAAGTAGTTTTATTTCTTTTAGTTGCGTTTTTTTCTCTTTCTCTCTTTCTTCCTTTCTCTTGGCAACTTTTGGATCGTAAGGGTACAAACATTTTGTCCCCG
>BOPN01000235.1:90000-92500 GCA_017312705.2 Penaeus japonicus
GTGTGTGTGTGTGGGAGGGGGGGGGGGCGTCGACGAAGGGGCGAGAAAGACAAAGGTGCAAAATGCCTCCATTCCGAGCGGGACATCTCACGACGGCTCGTCCGACGAAGAGACATCCGGACATCTCTTTTATGTAGGGCGGCCCACTCCTTCGCCAGCGCCTCTTCTCTTCCAGGTTCTTCTCCATCGCTTTCCTTCTCACGTTTAGGCCTTACGAGCTCGGGCTTGTGAGGCTGTGAATTCTATCCGTGTTTGTTTTTATGCCACATCCATGTTATACTTTTCCTATGTTATTAAACTCTTCATTTCGGAGATCATCGTTTCATATTAGATTCTCGAGTACTAAGCGAGATTGTTGAATCCCTCTATGGAGACGTATTACTAACCATCTGTTGCTGTACCTGTTTACCAATTCAGGATTCAGTCAAGGTTTCACTTTCTGTTTCAGTTCAGGGTTTAGTTTCAGTTCGGGTATTAGTTACGGTCCGCGTTTCAGTTTCTGTCCTGGTTTTAGCTTTAGTCCAACTCTCAGTTTCGGTCTACGTTTCGATTTCAGTCCCGGTTTCAGCGCCTTCAGACTGGCTTTCTAAATCCGCATCGGGTTCCATTCTTCTTACTCTTCGCCCCTTCCTTCCCACCGCCTCCACGCCAGCCTCGTCGCGCCCACCGACTTCTCCTCGCATCTCCCCTGCCACCAAATGTCGCCCTCAAGTCGGCCAAGATATATGGCGCTGTCGAACTCCGCGTTGGGGCGAATTCCGAAGTTTGCTCCTTAGAACTTGGCCGGGCCTCTGCTCTTCGATCTGCTCGTAACATGGCGACCAACACGAGCAATATCCCCGCTGTCGCATTTCTCTCCCGGATATACACACCTCCGCTGTTTGATATCCTGCGCCGGAGACAGTATCCAATCCCCACACAACACTGGCTGTATTATCCTTCCCACTAGCCTCGTCTCTTGACTAAACCTTCGATTTAAATTAATGTCTCAAAGACTAAAAAAAACTCCTTTTGCTTAACATCTCTAAGTATATACTTCATTGATTATCTGTTGTATGTTTATTTGTTTTTTTGTTTTTTTTCTTCGTTTACTGAACCTTCTATCTATAGGTTCTTAACTCTAACGGGTAGTGAATTATGTTGTTATTTAAAGTATTGTACTAAATTTTAGACCTAGCCTCTTCAGTTCAATATTGACAATGCATTTCTCGACCCCTAACACTCTATATTCTCTGGTTCTCACGATGATAAATCACCAGCGACAACCTTTTACATTCATGATGCCTGGGAAGTCCTGTTCTCCAATTCCTTACAATCCACGAAATGTTTTAAAAGTCTGTCTTCGATTAGCAAGTTTGCTTTTATTAAAAAAAAAAAAAAAAAAAAAAAAAACTGTCGGAGCAATATTGATGCCTTTGAACACGAATCCACCGATCTGTTCAAAAACTAAACATTGGCACACACATCGTGCCGGCCGTTCCTGTGAGGACACCTAGCGCATCCCTCGACGCCGTCTGGAGTGGAGAACAAACACCTTTGGACGGTGCGCGTGTATTATAGTGGCGCCGGGTTTGCCATGATTGAATGCTTGGCGCGGGAAATGATTTCCCGTTTGTGTAGGTTGTTTGGGAACGGCCGGGAGGGGGAAGCACCTCCTCTTCCGCCTCCTTTACCTCCTCCTCCTCCACCCTCCTCTCTACCTCCTCCTCCTCCATCTCCTCCTCTGTCACCCTTTTAGCCATCCTGTCTCCCTCCGTCGCAGGGCTGGAGAGCGAGGGCCTTGCACTAAAAAAACGAGGGAGACTTGAAGATGAGCTAAGGCCCCGGTTACTGTGATTTCTCTTTTACCTTGTAGTTTATGGGACAGGGAAGCTGCGATGAGACCTATTTCAAGACTTTTCTCCAGATGTGTGACTGTGTGTGTGTGTGTGTCTTTGTGTCTATGTCTATGTCTATGTGCGGCTGTAAATATGTGTGTGCATACTTTGGAATGTGCGTGTTCACCTTGCTGAACAAGTTGTAGGGAAACAACGAAGAGAAGAACAGGAAGATACTCGATCATTCCCCGGGCCTTTTCGCTTTACTTCTTCATCAGTGTGTTCCTGCCTTGCCCTTCGGTGCTTAGTTTACAAAATGTTTACATGTTCGTCTTCATGTAGCTTAAATAATCCCGCATGAAAACAAATATTGAAAAAATAATAAACCTGACAATCCACTGATAAGCAAAGCCCTCGAACAACCTTACGTTCAAAAAAACAAACCAATATTCATACATCAATATCTCAACTAAAAAAAAAAATAAATAATAAATAAAAAAATAAATGAAATAAAAAAAACACACCAAAAAACAAACAAAAACAACATACCAAGGACTATAAGGAAGAGTTCACGCTAAAAGCTCGATAGACACAACTTGGGCTATAACCTCAAACGTAACGACACTAGAGGTACTAATACGGTGGTGCAGCCTGTATTTATACCCGCAGTTTCCCGGTACTTC
>BOPN01000235.1:110000-115000 GCA_017312705.2 Penaeus japonicus
GTGGTGGAGACTGGGGCGGAGGTGAGGATATGGAGGCAAAAATCATGTCAGATCTAATAAGTTTTCTTATAGGAGAAGTTCGTACGATTTTGATCATTATATATGTACCTGACGTTTTACTAAAGCAGTCGGACGACGTTATATAATGTATTTAGATAACTAGATGTAGTGAGTTTGTTCAGTGTTCACCACCGGCGTTGCCAATTTGTGAACCACTAGTTTCAGCTCTTGTATCCGAAACACATTCCCTCTGCTCGTAGTGAGTTGCGTTTCGGATACAGGGGTCGAAACTCGCGGTTCATATATTGGCACGGCACTGAATGGGTAAGCTGGAAATGGAGGGAAATGTACCCGTGTTTCACTACATCTATTTATATCATACTTTTTGAAATGGGATGAGCGTTTCGTAAGATTATTATGAAAAACATAAATGAAGCATGAATTGAACATTACTGCTATTTATCGAAAACGCGTTTAATGAAAATTCAGTACAATTCACAGAACTTGCTCTGTATACCATTCCCGTTGGTGGATTATAAATAACAAAAAATAGCATTAGGAAGATGGAGAATGTTTATTCCATGCCTTCCACGGGATAAATATGGACTTGTTATCAATGAGTGTTAAGAGAGAGAGAGGGGCGATTCTCTCTGAGTTTCGATATGGGAACGGTATATTATGTATAGTGAATTCGCTGATCCATAGAAGTATTAGTATAGTTTCTATGATATGTAGCATTTGTAATCTAAGATATACAGTTTGTAAAGACTAAGGCAGATCAACCATGTCGAGGACTGCTGCGTGTGTAAATATATGTATGTGGGAGTGTGTGTTTCCTATGTGTGCGAGTGCGCGTGTACGTGAGTTCCTGTAGTTTTACTCTTGGAACTTCATAGCTTCACGCTCGCACACTCGTTGAATTTGTACAGCCTTCTTCTACACTCGAAACCCCTTCCTCTGGACTTGGCTCCCTCGTATCTGACTTACGCAACTCTACCTTATTCATACTTAGAAGTGTATATATATATATATATATATATATATATATATATATATATATATATAGAGAGAGAGAGAGAGAGAGAGAGAGAGAGAGAGAGACAAAGAGAGAGAGAGAGAGACAAAGAGAGAGAGAGAGAGAGAAAGAGAGAGAGAGGGAGATAGACACACACACACACATACACGGGAATTGTCTTTAAAACCTCGCTATCACTGCTCTGCTTAGACCATATAGGTATGGATGTAAGGCATCTGGTTAGACAATTCTTTTGTGGGTCGTGTAGTCTGTTGGTTAGTAGTCGGGATTGTTCTTCTGACGACCCTGGATCGAGTCTCGGTCAAGGGGCAGGGAGGTAAAATTTGTATTTCTATATTAAATGCGTTACGGCATTCTACCATCTTTCTCACATAGATATAACCTTGGCAACCTGATGTGTGACTTGAATTTCTAATTCATTCCTGCCGAGTGCCCACGGGAATTGTCTGTAAAACAATTATATATATATATATATATATATATATATATATATATATATATATATATATATATATATATATATATATATATATATATATATATATATATGTATGTATGTATATATGTGCGTGTGTGTGTATGTTTATTTGCCCCGTTTCCTCATCGAAAGAATTTTACTATTTAGAGTATGGTTGCTTTGGTGCAATATTCCCACGATAAAAATGTAAAATCCATCATATTTCCATAATGATCAGTCATGTTCACATGTGTAAACACGTATTCATTATTCTGTGAGACCAAAAGTCATTTAAGACTGAGTACATTTTATAGCATGTTCCATTTTTTTCTCTTTTATTGAATAATGTGTGGCTCTGCGATAGACTATCCCTTAATTGATAATTAATTTTATTGGTGAGACGATCACATGTACACCATCTTCTTCGTTTTGTTATCTAGTCACAATCAACATTAAATCTAAATAGATTCTATATTACTTTAACTGACATATGGCATAAAAGAGGTTTGATAAGATTGGTTAGTAAACTTAGCTCTTTATGTGTCAAAAGAAGTAAAACATTACACCCAAAATAATTGAAATACGCCTTTTATATGCGCTGTGTCTTTCCCTTCACTTTATCAACACTGTAGAGTATTTTGATTTCAAGCAATTGTGCATATCTATTACTTTTGAGGATCATGGCGATAGACCCGGTCGAATTTGCTTGATTAGACCCTGCCACTGTTAATCAAAGTGTTCCCCTTGTATTTCTGCTCTATTCACTTAATTATCCTTCTTTTCGTAACGAGCTTATTTGTACGCATTCACCCCAAGGTTATCAGTCTACCAGTACAAGGCATTCGTCATCCTATCCACCAGACTATTAGATCCTCTCTTTGGCTCAGTTTTGTCTCCATCTCTCGCTATGATGCATGACTTTGGTGCCCAACCTATATTGATATCAGATTTTGTGTTTCGTTTACTGTTCAAATGGATGTATATTTTACACATCATATTATAACAGTAACATTGCAAAATATGATTACTTTTTCTATGTACTCGATGGTGATAGCTAAACCACAAACTATAGATATCAATCTTATTCATGTAGCACTCGTTAGATTACAAAGGCTTAAAACCTTGATGATTCTTGTTCATTACATCATACGATATTTTCTACTTCATGATTTTAACCGTTGGTCCTAATAACTTCGTATGCTATTTTCGAAGTCACAGTACTTACTCCGTCTTTTTGTTTTCTTTCTTTCTTTCTTTTTCCTCTCTTTTGGACTACCAGATTGTGTCGCTGGGTATTCAGTTATTGCTAAAATCCGTTGAGTCACATCCAATCCTCGGTTAACAGTATCTTCAGTGATATCGCACGACAGCCTTCAGCAAAGACGGTTAAGGGTTGCAGAGGCATGTGCCCCTGAGCCACAAATATCCGAACCGCTGTAAATTTCTACTTGTCTTTAAATTTCTACTCGGCTGGTCGGTTCGTCTAAAGCTGCTCTCAGACACCCAGAGACTTTATTTCTTCGATATCTTCCTCCTCCCTTGATCTCTACGCTTCAACTCCTTCCACTGTTTTCCCGCATGACTCACCTCCATTACAATCCCAGGGAGAATGTCACGGTAGCCTTACCAAATTAACTCGTCTCGTTGCATCTGCCGAGTGATGAAGATTGCTCCGCCTGCTCTTAATATCATTCCAGACCGGGAAGACTTTCTGTGCTTTATCTCACGCTCGGACACCGAAACCAACAGACCCGTCTGTATCTAATGTCTGACTCGAAATATGATGTTTTTTTTTACATTTCATAATACAAGACAACGAAACCAGTCAAAAGTACGTTTCGATACATAAATTGGCAGATTCTAAAGAATTAACACAGCAATATGTGAGCTACTGCATAACGGCACGTCTGTCGAGTACTACAGAGCACTCTTAACCCTTCCAAGACGGGTTGCAAGCGATAGAGAATATCTTAGGATGTTCTTCGTGTTCTTTTTATCATTTGCTAGGCATATGGTATGATATCTGAGTCTATGAATGGTTAAGACGAAAAGTATTAGCAAGTACGAGTTATATACACAAGATTACCAGATAATAGCACAGGTATGCATATACATTCCGTGTATATATGTATATATATATATATATATATATATATATATATATATATATATATATATATGTATATATATGTAAGTATATATATATATATATATATATATATGTATATATATATATATATATATATATATATAAATATATATATATATATATACACACACACACACACACACACACATATATATATATATATATATATATATATATATATATATATATATATATATATGAATGTATGAGTATATGTGTGCATGTGTGTGTGTGTGTGTGTGTGTGTGTGTGTGTGTATGTGTGTGTGTGTGTGTGTGTGTATGTGCTTGTGCATTAGCCTTGGAGTTATGTAGTTAATATGGTTAAGAAGTTTGTACATCTATCATGACTTTAAAGCAAAGCCTTGCAATATATTACACTTTAACTGCACTTCACTGATTACTCAGATTCATGGATAAGACATCCCATATGCAGAAACATACACAGTACTGTAATGAATAACCACATGAGGGTATTAGTAGTGGTATGATGACACAGTACGGGAGCATTGAGTGGATATCAAACAATATCCTCAACTTTCCATTTAAGATATTTGCTTTAGTCGAGTGCCCAACTTAAAACATCAAGTAGACTTTATATATTCGTTTTACTAATGTTTCCCCGCTTTGGTATTCTAACACTCATAGACGTTATGTCCTTTGGATATTTATATTAAACGGTAATTTCATTAGAGTGATGTTTGTGTTTTTTTAGTTATAGCCTATTTTTTTAAAGAGGACGAAAATTAGAAATAGAGATTGCATTTATGGAGCAAGACGGTATTAATGATTTTATTTTCTTTCCAGAACATCCTGAACAAGACTAAAGAAAACAAAGAATAAGAAAAAAAGATGGAGAAAGATGGCAGGCGGACCAGAGAGACCCCAACTGGAGTAGTCAAAAGGACTGACTGTCTCGACCGATAAAGGAAAAAAAGAAAAAACAAAGGAAAGACTCTATAAAAAAGAGGCTCAGAGAGATAGAGAGAGAGAGATAATGAACCAGGGCAGAAGTGAGAACCCGACTCAAGCAGGAAAGGAACCAAGGAGGCACTGAAGGCCCAAACGAAGGAGCGGGGGAAAAAGAAAACAACAGAAGAAGTAAATGCGCACACTAGGCTCCCCGATGCAGCTGCGCACGTCGGCTTGATCCATGCAGGTGTCTGAAGGACCGAGTGATCCATGAGGAGGGACTGTGAGTGATCCGTGCAGGGCGGGGCCAGGAGTGATGGCGGGGATCCTTGTCTGTTACGTGTGCGTTCCTGCGAGGGTCGACCTTGATCCGAGATGATACTGCCATCCTAAGTTCTGACTTTTGAACGCGAGCTGGAAAATAATAACTATTAATAAATACAATAA
>BOPN01000235.1:135000-142500 GCA_017312705.2 Penaeus japonicus
AGGACCATTCATTATCATTATTCTCATTACTATTGTCAGTAGCTTTTAACTTTTATCAATATCACTGATTTCATCACTGTTATTGACACTGCATCAGTAATCAAAAGCATTACTTACAGCATTACATTAATTATGTCTGTTTTAAAACGTTTCATATATATATATATATATATATATATATATATATATATATATATATATATATATATATATATATGTATGTATGTATGTATATACATATATGCGTCTGTTTATTGTTGAAAATTAATATCAACATCATTTTGTGGAGTTTGAGATTACACATAATGCTTTTTTTCTGCACTTTGCTATTCGTCAGTCCAGTGTGTATAAGTCTCTCTTTAAGTTTTCATGTGATTTGCAGGTGATGTAGAATATATGGTAGTGAGAAAGTTAGACGATGTTTTGTATTGAAAATTACAACAAATGCGCATCATTTATTCTAGAATTTCTCCGTTATTTCGTAGCTGCTCTTGACTTTGTGTCAGACGCCATTTTGGACTTCTAAATTCATACGAGTTACAACTTCTTTCCCGCGCAACAATAACCAAAGGTTAGGCCTCGTTTATGAATAATAGTTGACTGATCCTTAGTTAATCAATCAAAACAAAGCATAGGCCTGTGATGACTTTAATGATGTCATTTTTGAATCCACAGTACCTGACACTGAAGAAAACGTTATAAATGATTATCTCTCCTAATTCTTCTTTGTTTATCATCAATCCATCAGCACATTGGCTTACGCCACTCACTTGCAAATGATATAGGTCAGAAAATATAAATGAAGCTAGTTTCTCATTATTTTCTTATTTTCACTATGTACAGTATGTTTTACGAAATTTGCGGATGCAGATCCATGCCACCACTGCTAGTAAGGCAAACTTCCGGGCGGCGTGGATCACCATCAATGGGCTCACCGACGCCAAGCGCTGATGAAATGCAGATTCGACAAAGTCACTTGAATATTTTTAGGTGAACCGAATTAATATAAACTGTTAGACAGGCCCTTTGAGAAAACTAATCTGAAGTTATGCTGATGGCGCCCATAGGTGATCCTTATGTACTGTCGTTACAAGTGGGGCGCGAATCAATGTAAAAAGAAAAAATCGGACCTGCAGGTTCTAGGTCAATACAGTCACTTGTGCAGACGTGGCGACGCGGCAACACGGACTGTATTGTTACAAGACGCTTATAGTATAAGGTTGATAACAGGGTTCAAATGAGAATAAAAGATAATTAGTTACTAATGTGTATATGTGGGTTTAACATCCCCCAAGGGTGACTCATATGAGTGTGTGAGTTTCTGAGGTGGAGTCTTCGTTCCCGGGCTGACAGTTCGGCAAAAGAGTTGTTTTTTTCTCCGGCGAAGGAGTGACGAGCCTGGCCCAAGCGCCAGCCTGTGTGCGATGACCCCACGTGTGTGTGACATAAGCGAAAATACACCTCTCAGCTAGGCATTAGTAGATGATCAGCTGTGATTGCGTTGGTGTTGTCAAGTAGTTGTATAAATAATACTGCTATTGGCAGGCGTCGTCGTAGGTACTCTTGTTTGGAGAGCAGACGCAGCGATCCTCTGGGATAATGCCAGACGCTTGTTGTTACTTCACTTCCCAACGTCATGGTAGGTACAAGGCACTGCGCTACAAAGGTCAAGGCTGTTGTTTGCTTTGATATAAAATGTCTCAATCGGTGTATGTACATGTACAGTATCGAAGTCGTTATGTTGGAATAACTTATTGTAATGCATTTGTAAGAAAGTGTTACTGTGTTGACTCGCCACTCCATCGTCTTTGTTCTACCATGATTTATTTGCTGTGTGAGAAAGTGATTCGCAATGAATATGGATAGGAGGATTAGCAATTTTATCACATCATCATTGCCATTATCATCACTCGAATGATAGTATGTTTGTCATGACAGCTGGAGGTTCAGCTTTCTAGAATTTTTATAGAGACTCGTCTAATGGCTTTTCTGCCACTCCACAGAAGGTGAGACCGACCACCTTCCTGCAGCAACTTCTCCCACACAGATAGTGAAGACCGGTGAATAACTAATTTTGCAAGTGTTTGACTACTGGATACCGGTGATTGGCTGGCTGGTTAGGCACGGCGTTGTTCGTTCAGTATCGGATCAAGAAGTTGTTTTGTGAACGTGGCCCGACTCACGCTGTGCCATCCAAGGAGCCGAAGTCCCTCCTTACACTTCATCACAGAAACGCTCTTGGGGACGACTTTATGGGCAAAGACTCCTAGCTGTTTGCTGACGTGTGGTCTATCAAAAGGAACCTGTTAAAATATCGTGAATAACTGTCTATTTCAAAATTGATAGCTTGAATGTCTGTTGTTTAGCATACTTTTGAAGTGTTGAAATATATTATGGTTATTAACGAATGAGGGCATTCACCCCCTTTGTGAGAGGTGGCATGCCCTCAACAGTTACCCCTTGACATTATTTTTTCCAATGACCCAAAGATATAGTGCTATATCTATCAAAATATATCTACAGTAATCACGCATGTAACAGTTATACCAGTAAATAGAAGCATCATTTCCAGTAACATGTAACCAAGTTGTAGACGGCAACACCTTGCAAGAGCCGCAACTTCCATGCAAGAGGAAATATAATTGATAAGCTAGAGGGGTTTGAGATGTGTAGGCCTACAGCTGCCGCCTGTATTTACAAAAAAAGACACACAGTGAGGATCTACCTGCGTTTTGTTCTGTCACATGTATCCCAGGCCATTCTTACTCGATGATACCCACATATGAATGGCCACGCAGTTTATTCATGAGTATGCTAGCAAAATGTTAGAATATCTACACTTGCCTGATCCACACCAGTATTAGTTTTGTTGTCTCGTTAAACACTTCAGAGTCCACGTGCTTGAATTCAGCCTTCATTACTTCTCTCATATAATATTATATATGATTATCTAAGGAAGTCTTAAGGATTAGTAGTGGTATTATTATTTTTCAAACATTATAAGAATAAATATATAAAGGGTAGATCAAAACATAAAAATAGATTAAAATACAAGTGACAGATATATTTACTATAATTTCCTAGACTGTAAGAGATATTGATATTACTTACAAACTAATTACACTACTACATATCAGAACAATTCATTTGAAAGCACCAATTCCAGACAAGTAACTGTAACCGTTTAAGAATTTAAATATACGACGTTTATTATTTTTTTATACTTCATTTTCAATTTATTAACAATATTTAACATCATATTTTCAATATAATTTTAAACATTGTAGAGCAGAAAAACATGCCTTTTACATACAAGTGCAGTCAACAGCTGTCAAGCCCTACAAGAAGCCCCGAAGTGTTAGAATTAAAGTAGAAATGATAGAATGTTGTAATTGGTCCATCTGCGAAAAACAGCCAATGCTTTTGAGAGATGCACATCATTTAGCATAGCAAATACATTTAGATTCAGGTTTCTATTTAAATGATATACCAGACATCGGATGTTGTAATTGTGGCTGTGCATGACCAGCCGAGTGATAGTTAGGAACAAGGGAAAAAGGCCTGAGTTTTTTTCCGAAGGGTTTACACTTGTCATTATCCATACCCATTCATACCCACCGCCCTTATACCTCCCAGTGACTTGGTTTTCTATTGAAGAAAGCTTGGATCCTGGATGCCGAAGTATAACAGGTTTAAAACTGCGTGTTCGTACGTTCTTTTTAAAGTCGGAGAGTCTTCTTCGACGACTTCAAGTCTCGGATAGTGTTGAGGGATCTTGGGCACATTATGGCTCTGATAGGCCTTCTAGGTGCTCTCTTGTTTTGCCGGTGACCAGTAACAGTGTTGGCGCTTTCACGTCATGTTGAGATTTGGTAGGCCTATTAGCGGACCTAATGTGAAGCCTGTCGGGTGATCTCACAGCCGTTCCAGGCCTGGCGATCACTCTTTTTGTTGTCCTCGGAGTAAACGAACAAACCTGTTCCTCTTTGTTCACAGCATGAAGATATTAGTGTATACTAGTGACCTGCATCGTGTGGCATGATGCTCTAGATGTTCGGCAACCATCACAAGTCTCGCTAGCAACAGCCATAATAAAGAGCAATAAGTGTGTCCTCTAGGCAGATAGGCGAACTGCAGACAAAGTAGGCTCAGAATATGTTTGAGAAAATTAATCTTCAACCTGTTAATTGATGATTGATTATCCAAACAAACTGACACTTGCAAATGAGTAAATAGGCTCACAGGCAGCTACAAGGTAATTAAATGCACTGCTTAGGCAATTTAAACTACGAATTAACTGAAATGTTTAATGGCTTTCACAGAATTTCGCTAAATTTTTACCTGAAAACAGCATTTACCCGGCTGGATAGCGTGTGCAATTGTTAATGATAATTTTCTCCATCAGTTTCACTTTTAAGGGTATTTGCAATTAAAACCACGATTAACGCAGGTGAATTTTCACCTTTTCACGCCTTAAGCTTCCAACACACCTATATTTATCTTCTCATGTATGTTATTGGTCTTTGAAATTCATATGCAACAAAGACAAGGATGCAGTTAGAGAAAGTAAATCTTTAAGACGATGCATTCCCTGATCTCCTGAAGCCAAATTTATGTCTATCATTTCAGATAGAAAGAAGGAGCCGTATGCTGTCAGATAGGAATTTCTGTGATTAATTTGTAAGAAGTTATCGAGAAAGAGAATTTTGTGTTCAGTTTTCTGGAAGATATTGTTTGGAGACTGATCCTCTTTTACGAATAAAAGTGTAGGTGCATATAGGTTGGTTGTTTCGTCAAATCACGACCCAAGGCTTAACCTGGCGAAGACGTTGTTGACATCGCCACGGGGGAAGTCACCCAGATGCGTTAAGAAATCATTCTCTCTCTCTCTCTCTATCTATCTATTTATCTATCTATCTATCTACCTCTCTAACAAGTTACACGTCTTTACATTCGTTACAATGTGTACCATTGATTGAAACGTTTGGTCAATAGTGGATACATATTTATGTATAGATAAGTATATATACATATATATATTTAAATGTATGTATATATATATATATATATATATATATATATATATATGTATGTATGTATGTATGTGTACACACACACACACACACACACACACACACACACACACATATATATATATATATATATATATATATATATATATATATATATATATATATATATATACCTACATTCACACATATATAAATGACACACAGGATTGACTTTACCATAAGGGGGATATTTGCTTAAGATATCCTTTGCAACATGATAAAGAATCTTCCAGACTCGTTTTTGAGAACAAAATTCCTATGACTAGTTAACCTGTCGTGTTACTTTGTGATCCGTGTTTATGGTGAACACTTGAGCATTTTAATACATTTTCAACGTGCTATGCAACGACATCAAAACACCAGTAGAGAAATATATGTTCAAGCATTGTCTCCATCTTGGTCTTCATGTGTCCAGTACAGTCGTATACTTTCACCTCTCGCTCTCTCTCTCTTTTTCTCTCCCTTTCCTTCTATGTACAGAATGTGGCAAGCTGTGACTCCACCTAACCTCAACTGTCGCTCACGGCAGGTCCTAGTGTCGGTTACAAATGTTTAATGTCCAGTGAATACGTTCCCTGTATTGCGGTTGCCTTGCACAAGCAACATGCTAGTTCGGAAAAGGTGATGCTCAGTGGACGCGTCCTGGTCGCAATGCGTCTTTCAGGGCGGATTTATCATTAATCTTTATCATTATTATTATTATCATTTTAGGTCACTGATATCACTAGGATGTCTCTATTGTCTTGAAATGTGAGTGTTGACAAGGGAAGAGAGGGACCTATGATTTTATAATCACGTCTCGCTGAAGCTGTTCCGATATATTCGTCATTCATGATCATTCAGGCGTAACAAGACTGCGCCAAAGTCCAGGAAAAGCATCAATTAGTGAAAGCCCGAAGTCCATTCCTATGGTATCCCCATCACCCCAAAATATGATCCTGCCGTGACGTCACGCCAGGCACTGGGTAGTCAGGACTTCGAGTGGGGAACAGTTGGGTTCTCAGGTAGCTCGTGATTGACATCAGCAGCCAATCAGCGCACCCACATGCACCCTACAACGACCAATTAGATCACAGTATTGGACTCTTACGTGTGTTCTTTATAAGCTCTCAGGTGCTGGCTGAGAAAGCGGGGAGTGAGTCTCCCATTGTGTCACAAGGTGTGGTTGGAAAATGAATATCCTTTTTCATATCTGTCTTATTATGCGGTCGGTGATCGCTGGAGCTTGTTGGTCGGGGCACCTCTTGCCAATCAAAGCTCTCTGTTGTTTATTTATCCATTTGATCGGGGAATCCGTTATCTGAACACACCAATTTATTGTACCTTAGACGCTGGCAAGTTTGTAATAAGGAGTTCATTTAAATAAAGTCGAGCAGCAATGATTATAGTTTTATTTCATCACAACGTGTTCTTATTTGAACAAAACTAAAAAGTATGAAAACTAAGTGTATCAATATATCCCAACACTGACCTGAAGACAAAAAAAAAAAAAAAAAAAAAAAAAAAAAAAAAAAAAAAATCACATTTCAACATTTCCTCAGAGTTGTAAACATCAACAATAACAATGGTAACAACAATAAAAAATAAGATTGACGACGTATTTACCAAGGGCAGTAACATAAAATAGAATAATATGATAAACAATTGAGACTAACTTGCTAAATTTTGTAGAAGAAACTCTTGCAAATAACTAATATTCGATGAAAAGAGTATCACCATCACTAAATTTATTGTTAAATGTATGAGCGTACTTCCCTTATTTGACAGGAATTAGTTTACGAACTGTGCACCATGTGTGATGGCACTTACCTTTCGTGGAACATAAGTGATAGATTTAAGTATGTATCTGCTGTATATGAAGAATGCTTATATATATACATACAGCATACACACATACACACAGAAACACACACGCGCGCACACACACACACACACACACATACATACATACATATATATATATATATATATATATATATATATATATATATATACATATATATATATATACATACAGAAAAAAAAACTTTTCATATCTTATTCTTAGTCTCTTGACCTAAGACTTGAAGAGATCTACAGCACATCTGAATTTAATCTCCAAGCACCCCAGTCTTTTCGTGATGCCGATCATTCTGGTTGTTTGCAAGAGACACTGCGAAGAACAGAGACTTCAAAATACAGTCAGCAAATAAACCAGTTGCACTTGAATTTGTAGGATGGAATTGTATAATTACAATAGAGAATTGATCAGAGAAAAGGATCAGTACTTGCCACTCACCTATGAATTATGTTCTCACTATTTCTTCATTCGCAGTATGAAACAGAAACGTATGTGTCAGGAGGTTGTTATTAATATTTGAACCTTAGAAAAAAAACGATGTTTAATCGTATGTAAAGCCACGATATTTAGGTTCGTATACTAGATTAG
>BOPN01000235.1:150000-155000 GCA_017312705.2 Penaeus japonicus
TTTCGTTGGCCTTTGTCACAAACGGGTAGGTGAAATTCCCAGGTCCAGGGAACATGCAACGAAATCAACTGGATCAGAACCATTGAAACCATTTGGGAACCAACCTATGGTGAAACCACCTCAACAGGAGGAAGAAGGTGACCAATCAGTCTGGATAAAAACTTGGTCAAAGAATGGCCAGATAATAAGCAAAAATATATAAATAACATCACAAAAATTATTAATTAAACTGGTTCTTAGTTATGGAGGAGGAGCGTGGCTTCTGGGCAGAAGAAAAAAGGGTGACCATAGTTTACATTGTCATTGTCTTCTCATGGCTTATGGCCGAGCCATTTTGAAGGGCAGTTAAGTTCTAATGTTACATCTAAAACAATATGTTTCTATTTTATCATATATTATCAGGTTAAATATTGTTATCACTCTATTACAATAACTGCATCATTTTACGGCAATGCATTGTTCCCTTTAAGTTGCATTATCTTTCATCCTTACTTAGTCTATGATCTAACAATGTGACCATATACTCCTATGATTCCAAAGCAATATAACCCTTAAAAACAAGACAAGTGATTCGAGAAGCAACATCCTCTCAGCACGCTGCCAAACTCAGGTCGATTTTTAAAATTTTATTTTCTAAGCAAGACCCCTGGGAACACTTCATATTTTGTTAATGTTGCATAAACCTTCTTTTCTTTTGCATCTGGATTTAGGCAAATGATGATACAGGGAACACATTTAATGTACTTTCAAAGGTTGCTGAAGTAAGGAGTCTACGACACTTCCGTGTACTTTGCTCTGACCACTTTGAACGAATACTTATGTTTACACACGGCTCTCAACCTTTGCTTATACTCCTTCTATCAGAATAGTTCACGTCTTTCTATGAAACACACGTAATACCTCCAAACTTAATCATTTCATCATTATCAGCAATATCATTATAATTAGTATTATCAATATCATTATCACTTCTGTGACAAATTATGCATTTATATGTTATACCTGATCTAAGCGTCTACAGTTCATATAATCGTTAAGGGCTTATAGCAAAGGACTTAAAATTATGGACACGACATTCTTCGGTTGCCATTTAATTAATTAAGTATAATATCCTCATCTTAAGGATACTGTATAATATCCAATTCATTAATAGTTTTGTTCCCGTTAGTGGTGATAACAAGGATAATTTTAATAATGGTATTAAAGATAGTCATCTTTACCATGAGAATCATTTTTAATAGTATTCTCTTTTTATTTTCACTTTTTTCATTACTACCATTTTTCTTTTATAGTAGTAGTAAGGGCAGAAGTTTTCACTATCATTAATTATCATCAGTATCATTATTATTGTTATTGTCATTATTTTTATCACCATTATTATTGTTATTATCATCATCATTATTGTTGTTGTTAGTATTATTATCATCAGTATCATTATTATTATCATTGTCATTATTTTTATCACCATTATCATAATCATTATCATCATTATTGTTGTTAGTATTGTTATCAATATGTTTGTTATTATCATCATTATTATTATTATTACTATCACTATCATTATCATTACCATCATCATCATCATCATCATCATCATCATCAACACTGTCTTTATTTTCCTTTTCAGTTATTCCAATTAATGTTATCAATATGAAAAATACTTTTATCCTTATTATAGCTATCGATATCATTATAATACATCAACTATTGTTATTATCATATTATCATTACTATCATCACCATCCTCATCATTATTGTATCACTTATTATTTCCTTACTACTA
The DNA here is from genome assembly GCA_017312705.2 of Penaeus japonicus. Classification (NCBI taxonomy): domain Eukaryota; kingdom Metazoa; phylum Arthropoda; class Malacostraca; order Decapoda; family Penaeidae; genus Penaeus; species Penaeus japonicus. The sequence continues at coordinate 151,784 of BOPN01000235.1, forward strand.
TCAATATCATTATTACTGCGGTTATTATTATCATTTTTATCACTATCTTTATTACTATTACAATTATTATTATCAGTATTGTTATTATTATTACAATTATTATCATCATTGTTGTTATTATCATTATTATATCCATTTCAATTATTGTTATTGTTGTCATTTTTTTCACCATTATTAGTAACAATAGTAGCATAGTAGTAATAGCAGTAATAACAATACTAATAAAGATGATAATTACAGGAGTAATAACCCATATTGAAATAATTAAAAAATAAGAAATAAAAATGATAATGTTGGAAATAAGAAAAATAAGAATAATGATAACAATGATATTAATAATAGTAATGATGATAATAACAATAATGATGGTAAATTTGATTATAATGAACAATGATAATAAAAATCTTAAAGATGATAATTGCACTAACTGTAATAGTAATAGTAATTATGATAAAGATGCTATCAATACTAACAATAACAGCAACAATGATAATCATGAAATTAATATGATGATAATAATAAAGATAATAATAATGATAGTGATAACAATAATAATAACCATAATGGTAATAATAGTGATAAATGTGCTAACAATAATAACTACAATAATATCAATAACATTAATAATGATAATAGTAGCAATACTAATGATAATGGTAACAATAATAATGATAATTATCATGATCTGAATAATGGTAATAAGGATGATAAATTTAATAAAGAAATATTGATAATGATAGTAAAACTAGCAGAAATGGTGATAATGATAGTAATAACTATCGATTATGATAATAATAACAATACTACCACTACTACAACTACTACTAGAAATAATAATAATAAAAATGGTCATGATAATAACAACAACAATAACATTAATGATAACAACAATGATAATTACAATGACAATCAAACCAATATTAGAAATAATGAAAATAATCTAATAAACAGTACTCTGCGTCGTGATTGAAAGTTCCTTATAGTAGTGTGACTCATGCTATCAGAATATGAATGAAAACACATCAATTTTGCTGATAACAGGCTGTGCTCAGAGTTAGCAAAGCAAATGCAAAATTGTAAGGACAGTAGATCAAGAAATCAACTTTTTATTTGATTTAATTTTGTCATTTTTGCCGATTTAAAAACGTTCGGAAAATCAAGGACATTTGTCAGACAGATACGCAGTCAACTTTCTCATTATTTCCTTCAGCAAAACGACCCTTTAACTTTCATAATTGTGAATTATATACTATTGAGACGCAATTTATCGATTGTCACATGAATTCAGTGTGTTGCTTTCGTGATATTTGTCAACTTCGTTTCGCAATAAAAGCAACGAAAGTGATTTTTGTGCTTGGCTAATTTCGCGGCATAAAAGTAACGCTACAGTAGATTCCTGTTCTGGAATAAAGAGAGATTGTGATTCATTTTTTCATGGTGGTTCAGAAACACGAGGAAATAGTGACGAAAAGAGGAGAAAAGGCCGCGGAACCAGTGTGAACCAGCGAGGAACCGAGGGATTTGCGCATCTCGATGGTGACGAAACGGGGGCGGTTCTAGCTGTTGACGAATGAGAGCCTGCACGGAATTATGAGAGTCCGTAGAACCAGTATTAAACCACCCATCGAAGAGCCGAAGTGAACCCTCCAAGAACCACAGAGAACCAACCAGGAACCGAGGCGAACCGAGGGCTTGCGCATCGCGATGGTGACGGGGCGGTTCTTGGTGTTGTTTTCTGCCTCCTGTGTGTGACGTCAGGCGAGAGAGGAGCTCCTATGACTTCCGTCTCTACTCGCTGTGTTAAACTCGCTGCGGATATCACGTGATGTGTTAAAGGCCCCTTGCGGTCGTCCTGCACAGGCTGGGGTGGTGTGAGGTGGTATGAGGTGGTGTGAGGTGGCCAGAGCCGTGTCAAGTCGCCAAAATAAGGGGCAAAGGGGGCCTCCTTCTCACTGCGCCCTTCTACACTGCCAAGGGTGAACAACTGCACACTTTAATCTCCCTCTCCACCTGCCCAGTGGGTGTAGTGTGATGAGCGAGTGAATTACGCAACTCGTCCTGGATTCCCGACGACGCCAACGAGGGTGGAGATTGTGCTTTCAGTAAGTCCCCTTTTGGGTTCTGTTTTCTCTCTCTCTGCTCTGGTGGCTCTCTGGGACTCTCCAGATGTGTCGTGAAGTTATTCTCCTATTCCTTACCTGTTCCTATTTGTATGTTCTCTTGAGGATATGGTTATTGTCTTAAAAAATGGAAGGTTTTGGGGAAGGGAATTCTGTGATTGTTAGTCATGGGGAGGCAGGATATTCTGGGGAAGTATTGCACTGCCGTCCCCTTTGTAATGCACGTCAATGTGGCAGTCTGCGGAATCTGGCTTGTGCAGTCTCTTCGCGCTTCTCTCGGGAATAAAGAGCAGGAAGCGTAGTGGTGAATTAAAGGTGCAATATGTGATGAAGGGCGTCATGCACTTTGTCAGGTTGAGACAAATCAGGCTTTATACTTTGGATTTGTCTCATATACAAAGTTGGTAAATACAAGATGTTACCAACTTTCACTATTTTTAAGAAAAATATATTTTCCCATTTTGCCATATGTAAATAACAGCATCTAAATAAAAAAAAAAAAGTTATTACATTCATGATAAGCATTTTAAATCTTGCCGTGACCCAGTTTTTCTTGGGTTGCTTACTACTCTCAGTCTGTTGTCGCATTAAAGCATATCGGAAATTTCAGCTAGGCTTGGATAGGTTTATACTTAGATTGTATTAGAATTCAGGTGTGTTTGAATAGGTTTTGGTTGGACTAACCTAACCTAAACGAGAATTAGTTTCGGTTAGGTTAGGTTTTCAAGCAAGTTAAGCCTTGCGTATTCGACACCCGATGAGCTTTTATATTTAAAGATTGCCTCAACCGAATGGTTAGTTGCAGAGAACCCCAAAATAATAAGAACAAGAACAACAGAAATTATAATGATAAAGATAATGACCAAGCATACATCACCATTATTTGAACAGCAAAGAATAGCCTACGGGTTTACATTGTATTTTGCTTCAGTCCAAATCAAGTATAATGTCATACAGTTCACACTGCAGTCATTCAGTGTCACTTTCAGTATATCAGGGATAATACTGTATAGCTGAAATGTTTGGTTAACCCATTTATAACAGCATATATTTCCCCAATTTTGCTCCTGCCTACATAATATAGCAAATGCCTACAC
>BOPN01000235.1:165000-175000 GCA_017312705.2 Penaeus japonicus
TCTCTCTCTTTCTCTCTCTTTCTCTCTCTCTCTCTCTCTCTCTCTCTCTCTCTCTCTCTCTCTCTCTCTCTCTCTCTCTCTCTCTCTCTCTCTCTCTCTCTCTCTCTCTCTCTCTCTCTCTCTCTCTCTCTCTCTCTCATTCTCTTTTTCTCTCATTCTCTTTTTCTCTCATTCTCTTTCTCTCTCATTCTCTTTCTCTCTCATTCTCTTTCTCTCTTATTCTCTTTCTCTCTTATTCTCTTTCTCTCTTATTCTCTTTCTCTCTCTTTCTCTCTCTTTCTCTCTCTTTCTCTCTCTTTCTCTCTCTTTCTCTCTCTTTCTCTCTCTTTCTCTCTCTCTCTCTCTCTCTCTCTCTCTCTCTCTCTCTCTCTCTCTCTCTCTCTCTCTCTCTCTCTCTCTCTCTCTCTCTCTTTCTCTGTCTCTCTCTTTCTCTGTCTCTCTCTCCCTCTCCCCCTCTCCCTCTCTCTATCTCTGTCTCTGCACACCCTCCTTCTCTTATTCCGTCCTTCATTCTGTTTCTGTTTCTCTTTCTTTCCTTTTCTGCCCCTGTCTCCATCCTTCCTATCTCTCCCCATCTTTCTCTCTCTCTCTCTCTCTCTCAGTAGGGGGCATCTGTCATTACTGCTTGGCAATTATAGTAAACAGCATCTGTCATTATCAGCTATTCCAGTAATACTAACAATAGTTTCCTATCTGCTTTAAGGTTTTACCTCCAGACTTGAGGAGCTTTTAAGATGATATTTTGAGAGCCCTTCTTTAGTTTAGAATAATTATGATAGACCAGGAGATATTAAATAAGGTAATTGATATTTGTTTTTAATATGATTTATCTTTTCAGATGAAAGTGTTTCTGTCGGCCAGTATGACAAACTTCAACTTGAATTTCGGCCTGATGGAGGTGGCGCTCTACCCCTAGCATCCACTCGTCACAATGTAGGCCTAGGTGCATTTGGTGGTTGGAGTGAGCCGCTGCAGCCACAGGCGGCAGGTCCCAAACCTGGGGAGCAACCTTGGTGTGGGGCTGTAATGGGGGGTATATCTCAACCACCTGGAACACGAAGCCCACCGGATGGTCAAAATGATGACAGTCAGCAGGCAGTTGCATGTTCCAACCCCCAACCAACTCTGCCTTTTCACCAAAAGCTTCAGTTTCAGCCACAGCAGCTTCCACATCAATCTCACATAAGTGATGTGCCAGCTGCTGGTGTTAGGACTGAAGGTTTTCCATCAAACCAGCCATCTGGAACTGGTGAAGTCCTATGGCCTGCAATGGCTGTTTCTGCTGCAGACATCCCCCAAAACTTACCTCACCCTCCAGAACAACCAGAGGCTGTATCATCAGAAGATTCCAGTATTAAACAATCACATGAGGAGGCAAACAGTGCTGGCTCTGAAGTGCGAAAAGCACCTCAAGAACCGTTTTGCCCTGAGGATTATGATGGTAATGTTAGATTGGGAGACCTGGTTGCTGAAGAGCCTGGAAGTCTAGAAGAAAAAGATTTAGTGTGTGGAGGACTCGATGTTATTGCTTCTAGGCCTCTGGATGTAGTACCAGCAAGTGTTCCTCCAGACAGAGGTCTAGCAAGTGGACATGAAACAAGACATCCTGATATCATTGATGTGTGGCAGAGTGGAGTGGAAGGTGGTGCAATGGGACCACCGACTAGTGTTTCTTCTAGTTTAATGGGGACTGAACAAAGTGAAAACATTGGGAGTGAATACGAGGAAAGAGGACAGGTTGTACATAATGTGGATCACAGTGAAAGAGAGAACTCATTGGAACAACAGGAACATAGACTGCTTCCAGACCTAATGTCTATGAACAGTATAGACAGCTCTGGGACCAGTGAAGGAGCAAGTTGCATACCAGATTATCCAGAACCAGCTATAGTTATGGAAAATGCTCTTTCAGATTTACAGATGAATGAACCTGCCATTGTGATGGAGAGTCAGTCATGTAGTAGAATACCAGAGGTTGTAAATGTCCACCAGACTGCTGAGCAGCAAGGGCATGGTGAAAATCATTTAGTAGTATCTAGAAATACAGTTGCAAGCCCTTCTGTCAGTAATACTGTAAGTCAAGCTCCCGCTGAGGAGGGAGCTGCTGTTAATGATGTTCCTGGTATTCTCCAGGATCATGTTAGCCCTGTCTGTGATAATGTAGATAGATTACAAGCTGCTAATGCACTTGATAGTGAAAGATTAGAAAGTCAAGCAACACCTCAAGGATCTCTACCTGATGTCAGTGATGTCAACCCTGTCCCAGTTACTTTTAATAAAGATGTTGCTATTGATGATGCTGATCTTGATGCAGAACTAGCTGAATTAGAGGAAGAACAGTTTCGATTGCAAGGAGCATATGGAGGCAACACTTATCAATCCAAAGACCTGTCAAGTTCATCTAACACAGAGAATTCTAAAGCTGACAAAGCTGCTGTTGAAGGTGATGTACAACAGTTGCCAGATTCTGCTTTAGTAGAAGGACTAGATTTGATTGATGGTATGAATGCCACCCAGTCTTGCCAGAGATCAGATGTACAAGAGTGTACTGGTGATGCACAGGCAAAGGAAGAAGGTACTGAAACCCTGGAAACAGGAGCAGCTGATTGGCAGCTTGAAAATAGAAGTAAAGAAGAAGAAAAATCAGCAACTATAGGTGCTAACTCAGTGCTTGAAACGCAGGAAAGTGTATCATTGTCACAGCGCTCAGAAGTTGGTGGTGTGGAAGAAGTGATCTGCCAGCCTCAGAGCAGTGATATGTCTTCTCAGGCATCAAGTAATTGTCATACAGGACACTGTATGGATGGTAGTGGCCAACCGAGTAAATATCCAGAAGGAGATGGAGGTGACAATCTGTCAAATAACAGTACTGGGACAGACACCATGTCTTCCAGTAGCACGCTGACTGATGGAGATCTTGGTTCACCTGAGAGGCAGCCACAGCAGTCTCAGCCAACACCAGAGTCACCATCCAGAGTAACACCAGGTTAGTATCTTTCATATGAATTCCTGTATTGAAAAGAACTACTGTTATCAGTCATTATATTTTAATAAATATGTGATGTCAGTAATCCTTCATATAAAAGTAAATGCTTGGGAGACACCAGTTTCTGTACCTCACACTTATTCCCTCAATCATTGTCTCTTGGCTTGTCATTACTAAGAATATAATTTATTCAAATGGAGTTATTCAATCAACATATCTATGTTAACATAATAATATCTCTTGATTAGTGTATGTTTGTACCTTAACCCAATGACGACGGTGCGTCACACTCGTGTGACGTCAGGAAAGGGTTAACCTATTGCTGTTGGGGTGCCTAACGACCTAACTGGTCATTAAGGCGGGCGGTCTACAACACTAGCAGCACCGGCTAAAAATTATAGGGACGGGGAAAGGGTTTTCTCTGCCCTCTGGGTAGCGCAGACTAACCCAAACAACATTCTTCCATAAATCAATTTTAAAATGTAGGTTTAGGCTGACTTTGGGATCCTGTAACTCTAGAGCTAGTGCCGTTACAGCCATAATACTTCATGACTGTGTGCGCACTTCAACTGTGAACAGATCCCAATGTCTTGTCATTTACGCATTGACTCCTGTCTTTTAGGCCTAATCAGTGCCAACTTGTATGTCATGACACCCATACGCAGTGGGTTAAACAAGTAATAGGTACTTAAATCAACCAATAGAATTATGATATGACTTAGGCCTAATGTAAATACAGAATAGTCATATGTGATAGGGTATTATAAATAATCTGTTGCTTTGTTTTGATATCTGCTATAGATTTTTTTTATAGTCATAACACAATACAGTATATCAAAACAATTTTTTTCCATTATACCATCTATCTTGCAAAGGATGTTCAGATAAATATCATCATAGTCATATTTCCCATGATATGTAATTTTAAGTGACAATTAACCACCAACAAAGTATTATGATTTGGATACCAAAGACTTTTCTGTTTTTGTATCCTAGTAGTGCTGACAGTGAAAGTTGTTAGCTGAAGAGTTCTGATTGTGTTAGAACATTTATCAGTAGTTTAATTTCATATATACCCCATACAAGAACAATTATGGAAAAAATTATACAACTACCAATCCTAATCGTTAGTTGGTTAGGGAGAAATGATTGATGAGAAATTGCTCAGTATGGAAAAAAGAACATACAGCAGCATACAAACAGTAATTGTAATTAGTTTGTGAGAGAGAAATGATTGAAGTGGAACTACTCAAACTACTCAAACTCAAAAAAGTGCTCCTCATTAGGCACTTCCCATTTCACTAAATATTATTGAAATGTGGTCTCATCATTCCTCTGTCCTTCAAAAAATAATTCTTTATACCAAATTTTTGTTTATTTCTTTATTTTCAACAAAAAAGTTGCCTATTTTGATGCACCATATCCTAGATGTAACATTAGTGCCAAGTAAAGATTGTTCTTTGTATCTAAAGCATCATTATTGTGTTTTTTATGTCATATATTACACAAAGGATCATAATCTTTAAAGGTAAAAGATGTAGAGAAATTTTCAAGAGTCATCTTTAGATTTTCATAATTGATCACTATATTTTTGTCTTGGTAATTGTCCATTTTTTATCAGTTGTACATGCCAGATACTCTGGATTTTAGATTTATTTATTTATTCTATTTTTATTTTTATTTTTATTTTTTATTTTTCTGTGGGGAAGGGGATGTATTAACCCTTTCACAATGGGTGTCACATATATGACACGGCAAAAAGTGTGCAACGCTGGATGTCAATGCATATGTGACCTGGCGTCAACATCTGTTCACAGTTGAAGCACGCACACAGTCATGAAATAATATGGCTATAACGGCGCTAGCTTCAGAGCTACAGGGTTTAAAGTCAGCTTTTACCCTTGTTTTATGACCTATTCATATAAAAATGCCATTTAGGGTAGTCTGGCAGCCCAGAGGTTGGAGAAAACATTTTCCTCATCCCTTTAATTTTTAGCTGATGCTGGCAGTGTTGTATAACAACTGTTTTAACCGCTAGTTTCATTGTTACACACACCATTGCCATTGTGTTGGGTGGGGAGAATCCATTTTTTTTGGTTTGGATTTGATTCCTATGAAGGATGGAGTTCATTTTCTTTTATGCAGAAATGTACTAACCTACCACTTTTGTCTACTCTAATTCAATCAACAAAAAAAAATTTACAATATCAGATTAAGGGCAATAGATGAGAATCTATTTTCATAAGAATATATTAAGCTGAATATGGGAGAGGAGGTTATTACTTTTTCCTTTAAAGGCCTCATGTCTTATCTTATGTCTTATCAGCACTTAAGCTGCATTATCTCAAAAACCTTTTTTAAAACCTTTCTGGAAAGAGAAGCAAGTGATATCAAAGATATTGATGTATAATGTATATTGGTGTATCCATACTGTATATATAGATAAATAGTTTAGGATTATCAATGCTCTATCAGATATTAATTATTCAACCCTTCCGATCTTCAGCCTGGTCTGGGAATCAGATTTGTGTGTTTTCTCTTATTTTCTAGACTTACAGTTTGATATGTGGCTCTATATATGAAATATTAGCAAAGTTATACTAATTAGTATTTGGTATGATGCCTTAGTTACACAGCTGCAGGAATAAATAACATAATTTTAACAAAAGGAACAATGCAATGTGAAAGGGATCCAACCCTTTGAAAAATGCCCGTCGTTTAAGTATTTTATGTATTTTATTAGTCTGTATATCTGAAATTTTTGTCTGTGATGCAAATAATTTTTATTAATTCTTTTTCAGGAACCTTGGTGACAGCAGTGTATGATGATGACAGTGGATCTGGTAGGGAAGATGAGGGCAACATTGATGATGGTGGTGCCTCTGGAGGAGCCAGTGCGTCTGGAGCTGTTGGCGCTTCGGGTGGAGGGATGATGGTGGGTCACGTAGCCCCCTTCTGGATTCCTGATGAAGATGCCCCTTACTGCCAGGAGTGTGGTCAGAAGTTCACAGTCATACGGCGCCGCCACCATTGTAGAGCTTGCGGACGAGTCTTGTGTGCCCAGTGTTGTCATGATAAGGCACCTTTGCCATACATGGACTACAAAGAAGCTCGAGTTTGTGGGTCTTGCCTGCAGTTGATACAGGCCGGTAAGTTTATCTATGGATGCTGATAACACAAGCCTAATATCAAGTATAAGTATTTATTTGGTATCATTTCAACGATACATTATGACCTCATCAATATGATGATGTGTCTGTGAAATATCTCAGTAACTGAGGTACAGGTTTTACTATACTTTCTACCTATTTTTTTCTTCTTGTGCTGGGTAAATTACATAACAATTAATTATATAGTGGAACCAGTGGGTGCCTCCTTTGTATACACTCCTTAATTCTTATTTGTTATCTAATTTCATAGGGCTGGAAGATGAACCCGATGCAACAGCAAGATCATCACGACAGTCATCAGACAGTCATCGGCGACCCCCAGATCCAAATAACCCCATGGAGTACTGTTCTCGAGTGCCCCCTCCGCAGCAGGTTGCATCAACATCTGCAGTGCCACCGCCCACTGTCATGGTGCCTGTGGGAGTGTTGAAGCGTGAGGGTGAGTACAGACTAGGTACTGCAGCCTCTTTGCATGCCTATGTAAGCATTGCAATATAATCTCACTAATTCTTATTCTACTTGTGAATTGATTCTCAGTGGATTTGCTCTTGCCAGCATTTTTAGAAATGTTAAATCATACTTTTCTTTCCTTCATCTGTTTGCCTCTACTCTTTATTTTCTTCCTTATACATCCCTTCCTTCTTCTCTTCTGCTATTTTTTGCATCTTCTTTCCAGTTTATTGTTCCTTCATGACATTTCTGCACCCCCATTTGCTCTTTTCTTTCTAAAGATCCTCATCTCCCTCCTTTTATTCTCTTCATCTGTAGTCTCTAGTTTTATTTTTCTCTCACTTCTATTTTCTTGCTTTCTTTCCTTTTTTCCTTTCTTTTCTTCTCTTTCCTTCCTTTCCTTTTTTCTCTTTCCCTCCTTTCTCCTTTCCTTCATTCTTCATTATTTTTGTTAATTTCTCATTTTTGATGAAAAATACAACTTATATTAATTAGTGAGGTTTGTTTGTGTGATGCTGCCAAAGTTTTACTGTTAAAAATACTTTGTTGTTTCTATACTTTTGCACAAATTTTGCATTTTATATACATTTTCATCTCTTTTATAGAATAGTTTGGCACATTAGAATGTAGTTGTTTGTTTCTTTGAATTGGATCATTATACTATTGATGTTTTAAGACTTGATTTGTAGATAATGACAGTGTCACTAAAAATGCAAATATTGATAACTCTTTGATATGTGTGTTTGGCATAAATATGGATTTCAGGTCTTTAAAAGAAACCTTTTATAAATATTAATGTGAATTCACTAAATCATAGTGGGAAGTCCAAGTACCATTAGATTATATTTATGAAATATGACTGCATGTACTGAAGTTAAAAGATAGTATCCTGCACTGCTTTAAACCTGCATTCACTTCATTATTACCGAGTGCTGTTAATGGATCCCTTGCCCCACAAGCTTAATAGAAACATATTAGGTTTGAGCAACAGAGAATGATTTTCTTTCTTGTTTTTCACTTGCACAACACATCCAGATGGACACACACATTCACGGGTACACATCATTTACCTATTTTGTATACAGATATTTACATAAACCTTATATACTAGAATGAAGAAGTTTTGTTCTTCAAGGAAGACTGATATTTATGCAGACTTTAGATCTGACTAATACTTTTAAAATGGATATATGGTGCATTTTATTTTATTTTATTGTTTTCTTTCTTTTTCATTTTTGTTGTTGTTGTTTTTTTATTTTGACTTTTTTTAAGCATTGGATGGTAAAAGATTGGAAATGCATTATAGATCTCTTACATATAGATATATTATTTGTTTTGTTTATATCTTTTTATGTGTGGTTTTCTCTCATTGTTCCACATTAGGTGATATTCTATGCTTTTTCAGGTCTTTTTTTTTTTACTTTTATTTATGGGATAAACATTTTCACATGAACTTTATATCATTTGAAGTTGAAATGAAAGGTATTAGTTACTTGTGTTTCCCAATGTTTCTCTGTATAGGTTTAGCTTCTGACTGTTGAAGGCTGTGGATTATTCATTCATTTTTTAATTTTTTTATTATTATTATTCGGGAAGTATTTGAAATCAACGTGAAATATGTTTATAAAGGCCATCTTTTCAGGTAGCAAGAGTTCCCAGTTTTTCAAAGTGATATTACTTATAAGATGAACTACTTAGCTTTAAAGCAGTCACACTTGCAGGTTTGATTCTATCATATTGTATGTAAAATAGATGAATATTAAAGATTGTGAAGATTTTATTTCAACATCACAGATATAGAAAAGAAATATGAAGATTTTAGTTGTGATAATGAGATATTGGCAGTAGTAATGTTGGCGATTAACATAATAATGATAATGCCAAAAAGAAAATATTGATATGAATGATAGCAAAAACAAGGATAATGATAGCAGTTAGAATTTCATTCATTCTACCTGCTTTACTCATGGCCGCATGAGAGTAAAGGTCATTATCACTTCCTCTGAGATGGTATTGGGTTAACACATCATTCTTGACAGCCATCTGGTTTGTACACTTGTGTAGCAAGGTGTGTTGACGCCTACACGCAGGATCGAATCCAACTGTGAGTTATATCAACATCAACAATAATATCTATGATAATTATGATGATAATGGTAATAATAATGATGACAATGACAATATTAATAATGATGATATTGGCAATATAAATAATGGTGATATTGGCAATAAAAATAATGATGATAATGAGATTAAAGGTAAGATAATAGGGGTAATTATAATGCATATGAAGTTCAAATACAAAAATTGTATCTTTAAAAAGGTCCCTGTCAAAGATTAGGTTAAACTCTGAAGATGAGGAATGCGATATTTTCATACATCCATCTACATCAATTTTTTATAGTGAGTTTATATCATTGTCAGAATGTATGGGTGAGGGTGAGAAAGATGAAAACATACAAACAGACAAACAAACACACAGGACACAAAGAAATCACACAAACATGTATATTTACACAAGCACACACACAGATCTACTTGTATGAATGCTAATAGAACAGGATTAGGAGATTTTGATAAAGGAGTAGATTTGGGAAAGATTAACTTCTATGAAAAAACTAGTGCTTATAAACACAATCCACTAGATTGATATTATCGTTAGTTATGTTAGGTTATGAAATCATTCCTCATGTGAGTTGCATATGATATCATTGTTACATTCTCATCAGGATCATTATCACAAAGTTCATCAGTTGCACTGTGAATTTTGACAAAAGTACTTTCAACCCCTCTGATGAGACAGACCACATCTTAAGATGTTCAGCGTGGGCTAGGCATCTTAATTCCTTAACGATGAGTGACGAGATATCACGTCAAGTGGTGGCAGTGTCAGCCACCAGGGACAAGATATTTCGTTGTGGCTATCCTCTTGGCCGGCGAGCCAGGTGATCAGACATGTAGCACTTGGCTGCATTCAGTGCGGGCAAATAGCCCAAGGCGTTATGCATACGCGTTTGAAATATCCTGGCGTTTCAACAATTTGGAGCCAAAACAGCCCCATTGTTAACTGGTTAAGATGTGTGTTTTTTATTATTTTCTAGACTTTTGGTTTGATATGTGAGTCTATATATATGATATATTACCAAAAAGATACTAGTTATACACTGCAAGAAAAATATCTCAATATCTCAATTGCAACAAATGAAAGAATACAGTACAAAAGTGATCCAAACTTGAGAAATATACCGATCACAGAAGGGATAATATGTTTTGATTTCCATGATTGGCTCCATCTCTTCCGCTCTTGATGTGTTAGCCTTGTCTTTTTTTTTCTATTTTCTTTAAGAATCTGGAACAGTTAAAATGAACCAATATAGAATGGGACCTAACTATT
>BOPN01000235.1:200000-215000 GCA_017312705.2 Penaeus japonicus
GAATAGATATGAACAGGTAACTTTGCTGGTATTTTATACATTATTATTGTTGATATTATTTTTCATTCACAAGGTTATATTTGTATAAAAAAAATTCTCATTTATGATTTTATTGGCAAAAATCACTTATTTTATGCCATTTTAATCTAGTGTTCTTCCATATACGAGGATCTTACTATGAGTCCACTCTTTCTGTCCCCCACTAATTTTGTTGCTCTACAGCTATCTGTTCCTTTATCTCCTATCTTAATAACAATACCATTCTCTCCTTTCCTGCAGAGGATTGTCTACAGCCTATACCACTCTGACATTTCATGTACTTCTCATTCATTCCTTTCCTTTACCTCTTTTCTTGAGTGATGTCATTGCCAAAGTCCTTAATTAATGGAAATGTTATCTCTTCCAAGGTGGCCAAAGCTTTAAGTAACAGCAATGACCATGTTCTTGCTCTGGGGGCAAACTTCAGTCCACAAGCAGACTCGCATTTAGTCACTATTGAAAACGATGATGGAAACTATTCTACTCAAGCCATCAATATACATAACCGACCACGGAAAGGTTTGTTCCCTGTCCATGTGTATTAGAATATCATAAAACATTCACTGTAATAATAAACATATAATGATTGATCATTGTTTCAGCAAAAGGGTAGTTTGCAGTGGTAAGGGAAGTTATTCATGAAACTCTTTATATCTGGTCATTAGTTAATTTATGGTATTGTAGTATTTAAACACTGGAGTGTAACTGTAGGATGCCAGTATTCATGGGAAGTCATAAGTATATATTCATTCCATCATTAGTATATACTCATAGATTTACATTTGTATAGACACATTTTTCTTCCCTTGTGAAAATAGTGTAAACAAATACAAAAACCTTTTATCACCCTGGTGAATAGCCCGTGTGAAATGCACTCTGAAAGGCACAGCGTGGCATTAACTTTGAAATAAATAAATCTGGAATGTTTTAGATTTTATTGATGAAGATGCCAAACTAAAAAACTATTTCATCATTAATAGTTTAAGAAGGAATAAAGATAATTATTCTTCCATTTCAGTGACTGGTGCAAGTTTCATTGTATTTAATGGAGCACTGAAGACCACCTCTGGCCTGTCTGCTAAGTCCTCCATTGTAGAAGATGGTCTGATGGTTCAGGTACATTTACTTAGATCTTTTATACCGTGACTAGATGAGTACATCTTAAAACACAGTAGGCAACAGTATGACCTTGCTTCTCATTTGAATCTGATTTTTCCTACAGATACCAGCAGATATGATGACGAAGCTGCGTGAGGCTCTGCGTAACATGAAGAATTTTGATATCCCATGCGGTCCCATCTCAACTAGTATGCCAGATGAAGTTGTTTCCATTGAGTGGACTACTGATGACAAAAACTTTAATGTTGGGTTAGTTTTCTCTGCAGTCTCTTAATATATTATTTCTACAAAGTGTATTTCCAAAGAAAAGGTTGAATGGTAATGAGAAGTCAAAGAATAATTTTGAGTTACAAGTATCCTCTGCTCATTCACCAATTGGAATATGCCAATTCACAACACCTTTCATCCTGATCATTAAGATGTATTATGGATTATTCAAAAGAATGATGAATTATTTGACATTTTCCATGTTTTTCTTTTTCTGTAGTCTCTTTTTTAATGACATTTGATAGAAGTTAATATTATTTTTCTATACTTTATTTATTAACTGGGATTTAGTTTATATAATTTTTCCCATTTTGTAAAGCTTTTAATCCCTTCTACAGTATCAAGAGTCCAGTGGATGAGAAACAGATGGATGGCATCCCATCTGTCAAAATCCACTCAGGCACAGACTATGTTAGTAATGCCCACTTGATAAGATGGACAGAAGTTTTTATTATGCAGGTAAGACCACTCCTTTCTCATACTGATATATTGGTGAGCTTGTTTTATTTTATATTTGTTTGAGAATTTATGTGCATATATTTATTACATTTGTTGATTTGTTTTAATTACTCATTTCTTACTGAAAAGCATTTGCAATATAATTACAGGGTGAAACCAACAATAGCAGTGATGTTAATTTGAGTCGTCTCTCAGAAGTCTTGGCAAGAGCCTTTTGTGTGGCATTAACTCCACATCTGTCAGACTTGTATTTAAATGGACACTCCCGCCTTGGATTACGGGCCACGGTACATCAAGACAATGTAAGTGCCTTTACGACAAATAGATTTTACTCTTGTGTTGTATTGGTTTCTTTTGCTATTTCCTTTTCCCTCTGTGTTTTTTTTATTTTTTATCCTGTATAAGTTTGGATTGACATAGATCCAAGGAAATTATGCATGTGGAAGAGCTCATTTTGCCTGTGTTATTTCAGGTTGGCTATGAAGCAGGGAGCAGCGGGAACAGGCTCCCAGCTGCATGTATGAATGATCTTGACATGGAGTTGATACCTGTAATCCACAGAGCTGCTGCCAATATTACTGACCAACCCATTATACTGGAGCTTGTATTTCACATTATGGAGCAGTAATGTTTACCCAAGCACTTTCTGTGTAGGAGGAAGGAAATTTGCACGAAAATAAGTAATGTAAAGTACTTATTGCAGCCTTAGTGGCTAGAGTAGATATTGCAGCAGGTCAGGCAATGTTATTGCATTCTCTAGTGCTGTTGGTCAAAGTAAAGAATTGCAGACTTTTCATATATGAATTTGCTGTAATATTTCACAGTATGTATGATTACATATCTATTTATTTGTATGATTTTTATTTTGAATATATCTGATGTTGAATTTTCATATTTTTCTTCATTTTATTATTTATTGCTTATATCCATAAATATTTACTTTAGTACTGGATGGGTATTGATATGAGCATCATTGTATGGGTAATTATCTCAACTATTGCAGATATTAGTAACTTAGAAGTATGCACCTATGAGACATATCAAGCAAAAAGGGTGCGGTTGTCTCAGTTGAGTTTTCATAGTCGCATTTTTTGTCTATATTGATTTTCATTCTTGCCAGAGTCCTCTGAAACAGCCCCCTAGTTTCCACATACTTGATGTGATTTTATTGTTTTGCTGAGCCAAATCAGAAATGGAAGAACAAAATCCAACATGTGATTTTTATAAATCTTAAATTTAAGTGTCCTAAAACCCTGTCAAAAACTGTCAATAAAGCATATGAAGGTAATTTTTAAATATTATTTACTTAAACTTTAGGTAATTTTATCAACAATGGAAACATTAAATTATTTTTTAAGACTGATTTTTGGATATCTTCAGAAATTTGTGAAACAGGCACTCTGTCGTCCAGTTTTGAGAGCTTGGGTGTGGCAGTGTGGGGTAATCTGTAGATTTGTGATTTCATATATAAATTGTCCACAATTAAAGCCCTTTCTTATTGGCTACCTCTGTTCCAAATTGGTTATATCGCCCTTGTTGCATGAAAAGTCTCATAATGAAGTGTATTTTAGCGAGATTCTCCTTTCGAGCTGAGCTTAACCCAAGGTTCTGTTAACAGGACAGCATTCATGAGCTTGAGCTTCCAAGGTAAAAAGGGCTATAGAAAAACTACAAATTAAGCATTGCTAATCAAAAAAAGCCCAAAAAACAACAGTAGAATCCTCTTAGAATTAGTGAATACTCCTTTGTTTTTACTCATTATTAAGCAAAACCTCATAATTATCACTAACATAAGCTTGCACACTCACATATATCTGGTAGATCTCTAAATATCCACTACTCTATTAGGAAATTGTCAACCATCATTGTTTAGACTTGACATCAAAATCTGCCTTAACCCACTTCAGAGATGGGTTTGTGAAGTCTTTGGATGGGAGTTTGTTATTCATAAAATATAAAGCTGAATGCTCAGAAACCACACCAACACACTGAAATCTTGAAAAGTGACCCTCGCTAAAATGCAATGCTAGAACAAATTATAAAGCAAGTTTATATGGTGACATAACAGCCACTGTGTGTGTGTTAAAAGGGCCATTTGCTAGATAATAGTTTTCAATCTTTTGCGGTATTTCTCTCTTTCCTTTCTTTTTCATTTCATTTTTCCCCAGACACAGCACTACATTTTTTTCCTGAAATCTTTACAATAGATTCATTTATAGATTATGATTCATTGTTAAGATGAAATGTTGATATGTTATTCCAGTCACCAGTATATTGTTTATTGCACAGAAAAATTGGTTGTATAAAAAGGGTATTTACGATAAGTGTTTTTTCTCTTTTTTTCTTCTTGGATCAGGGATTGGAAAAGGATATAGGGTTTTCAGTAACATCAGTGGAATTAGCTATATTTTTTTTTCTTATATTAGTTGTGAAGGTAATTTGATAACTTTATGGTGCTGACCAATCATTTTCTTTACAGCACATCAACATTTGTAGATATTAGTTACATATTTCAAATCATACTTGCTGTAGATTTCTTCATAAATAGACTTTTTTCCAAGTCACACAGATATTGCCTATTGAGAGTTGTATAAACTGTATAGTTCAGTATAATATTAAATGAGATACAGATTAGATATTTTGATTAATATAGTAGAATACATCAATAAGTTATACATTGATCAATATATACATGTGTATGCATACAGCCATATATAGCCTCATGGGGACACACACACACACACACACACACACACACACACACACACACACACACACACACACACACACACACACACACACACACACACACACACACACACACACACACACACACACACACACACACACACACACACACACACACACACACACACACACACACACACACACACACACACACACACACACACACACACACACACACACACACACACACACACACACACACACATACACACACACACACACACACATATAGTTTTGTAGGGATTATCAAAAAGTTACTAGTTATGTATATGTGAGGTGAAATAGATTGTACTTTTTTAGTGAAGAGAATATGAAGATGTTTATTGAATGATATGATATTGTACTATGTAAGGGAATGAGTTATGATTATGCCACTAAGGAAGTTTGGTAGTGACAGATAGTGAAAGAGCTACTATAGCAATTAGAAGAGGTAGAGAAAAGAAAAAGTAAAGTCTCTCTCTCACTCTCTCTCTTTCTTTCTTTCTTTCTAATTATTTTTCTCTCTCTATCTCTTTCTAATGTAATTTTGCAAATGATGACTGGGTTCACAAACTGCTTCAGAATCTACATTTTATAGTTATTTTTCATGGAGTAATTAACTATTGTATGTTTCACTACAGTTGTTTTTAGCTATTCAATTATAGACGGTATCACATGTCCTTAATTTTTCGTACGCATTTTACTTGTTATATATAGTATATTGATAGAAACTGATATACTATGTTGAAGCATTATTTGTGATTACATATGTAATCAGAAGGGAACTTATGATGTCAGGGAAGCACTGTAATAAAAAAAGACGCAGTTACTTACCAGTAGAAGAACATTTAAGACAACAATAGGCAAAATGAGGAAATATTTTACATGTGCAATTGTATTATCTTTGTTTTTCCTTTTCTTTCATTTTGTAATTATTTAGGTTATTGCTTTGTGAATACTATAATTCTTAAACATTTTGATGTGTGAAGAGGACCCTTATTTGAAAATGTAGCAAATGTGTTTTATATTTATTTTCCCCCTCTATGTTAAAATGGAATGTTCTCAACAGCTAGATATCATAATGGGTACAAAACTTTGCAGCCATTGATTTACCCTCAAATGCATCACGGAGTAGTTTTTTTCCAAACCTTCTGCTCCTTTTTAAATATTATTAGTAAATATGCAGCAAATTATAATGCAAATGGAATACTTTTTTTTTCTTATGTAAACTTAATGGAATACTTAGTTCTCATCCATAAAGAGTGACTTAACTACCATTGGTAGAGGGTGAAAAGATGCTCTGGTAGTACAGGCTTCTTTTTTTTCTTCTTCTTTTTTTTGCAGCTGCACATCAGGTGATATATAACAGAATTCAGTAATCTGTTATTTCTGAAAAGATTTTTTTTTTTACTTTTTTTGTTTTTTTTTTATAACAGCCATTAAAAAAATACCAACCTACTGTTCTGTTGCAGCTTTTTCCAATTGGATGAAGAATTATACTTTTATTTTTGAAAATTCTCATAGAATTCAGACTCTGCCCGTTTCCACTGTATTTGATTCCATCTAATGCTGAACTCGCTCTGATAGGGTTGTTATTGAGCTGCCTCAAGTACAGGACACTGTCAGGGAGCCAACCTGTCGTATCATTTTAATATCAAACATTGCAACTTTTTTGCCAATTGGCCAGAGATTATATTATTGTAAATGGTAATTTGCAACGCTAACTGTATGGGTAGATATGTTATAAAGAGTGATTGTTTATTAATTATGAAATAATTCAAATTAAGAGTACATGTAGATATCCATATAAATAGCATAAATTGTGATTATAATAAAAATGTATACATGATATCTATCAAGTTGTTTTTATTTCCAAAAGAAAATGTGCAATTTTAAAGTTATTGAAAAGTAACAAAGTATTCTGCTTTTATAGAATCTGGAATTTAGTTCCAGTAACAAAAATATATTGATGCTCAAATATAACATGCTTGCAGTAATCTCTGGAGGCAGAGGAATAAAGTCACCAAAATTACAAATTTAATTTTCAGATATTTAAGATGTGAAAGGCAAAACATTATGAGCATATACATGGTATCAAAAAAAATTATCATGATTATTTGTAGGTAAACCTCCACTGTAGTTGAGTGAAAATATTTTGGTGCTTGTCTACCTCTGAGTACCACAATTGAAGATGACAAAGTATTTATGGAATATCCATATAGTTTGTTTATAGTAAACTACCGATTGTCAAAAACAGGAATAAAATCAAATGAAGTATAAGATCTGAGAGCATATAATGTACAGTAAGAGACTAAAATGTTTGGCCTATCTGGAAAGGGAACTATGCTGATGACAGGCAATATCTATATTAACACATGCAACATTGGCTTTAACTATGAAGATTTATGAAATAGCTAATAAAAATTGAATGAGTCCAACAATTCATGCATTGGGATATAAAACCAATATGTTGTTATCCACTGTTTCCTAATCCACAGGTAGTGAATTAAGAAGGGACGTCTTTAGTGACTGTGATGAAAGGCCGTCTCAGGAATATCATCGATTGCTATAATTAAATAATTTTGAAGCTTATATCGTAATGATTTGCAGGAGCTTAGTAAACAATATATACCTACTTGCTCCTATGAGCATTGTAAATACAAAATTGTGTTCTATTTTTGGTTATATCTTATTTACACAAACATATTTTTACACAAAGTTTTATTTTTTGTCTTGGCAATGATGTGCTAAATCATTCAAATTTGTTGGGTAGCTGCAGAAGTGAAAATGGCTGTAACAAGCGTGTTTTGGTTATTTGTGTTTGTCATGATGCTTCTAATAAATTTAATGATATACTTGTTATCTTGCTCTTCTTTTTGTTGTTTTGTTTACATTGGATCTTGTTTAGACTCGCTTATTAGAACTGTAATATATTTTCATACTTGGAATATTAAATTCTTCATGTTTATTTAGAAAATTCAATGAAGTAACAAAGTAGCTTTGGGTGTCTTTAGTGATTAATTAACCTTATCTTCTCTTTTTGTCTTGGTAGAGCTGGCTCTGATCTCCACATTTACTTATTCAGCATTTGTCGGGCTTATATTTAACGTCCACCATAATTTATTTCTGAGAATCACTTTTTAGATGAGAGGATCATTGCAGGACCAAACCGAGTTTCACTGATGGATAACCGAACAAATTTCTAAAAAAAAAAAAAAAATTGTCTGAAGTCTGTAACTGTGAGATTGGGTGCTGCCATATTGTATTTCTTTAACTGAAGTATAGTGTTCAAGGAACCTGACACGTTAAATGGTTGCAATTGGGAGATGCATAACAATGGCAAGCCTTGTTTAGCAAACATTAATTACAATAACCATGACAGAAGTCATTACGGACATTTGTTACCGACTTTCGTCCCTCTTCGGCTTAGCAAATGTCGACACGTTCGTGATTTGTGTACAAACATATGGATAATGAGGATTTAATTTTCTCGCCCAGTGTTTCAACTTTTTTTTTCATCATTAGGCTACCATTTTAGTATATGTGTGAGTTTCCTTTTATCAAATAATAATCGTTTGATTAAAAGTTTTAATGGTGAGGATTTAATATGAAGAAGGGGACAAGAGATCTATATTCAATGGTTTGTAGAGAGAGAGAGAGGGAGAGAAAGAAGGAGAGAGAGAGAGAGAGAGAGAGAGAGAGAGAGAGAGAGAGAGAGAGAGAGAGAGAGAGAGAGAGAGAGAGATTGTATATCAATTTTATGTAATCAAACTTATATTTTTTCAGCCTTTTTCCTCATTTTCTTGTTATCCTTTTCCCTACATTTACTTATGTGTTCAATATGTTAGCGAACGATGCAAGAACATGGTGTAAACGACGTAGAAATAAGAATAAGCTTTATTTTAGCAGTATGTTCAGTATCAACGTGTACTGTGACAATGCATCTGAATTTTTATCTATCACATTCAGCACAACACTATTACACATATTTAATTACTTTGGCTTAAAAACAAAGTAATCACAGTCAGGGGATAATATTACTGTGATTAAAGTAAACCGCATGTGAAAATAAGAGAGCGAAATGACGAGATTCACGCATTCAGTATGTCATTTTTTTTTCTTCTTCAAATAGCGTTATACCAAACAGATTACTGCGCACATATAGTGAAATCATTGTAGTTGAATCCAACTATAACTATCACAAATTGACACTGACACTCATGTACAGATCAAAGAACTAACCATTATTCTTTAGGACACTAAGCAAACTAAAGGTTACACAGAGACGTTGAATATAGCAAGATTACAGGGCCTGCATCTTGGGGGAGGGAAGGAGACCCTGACTCTGACAAGTTCAGGCATGTTCCAATCTCGTCCTCGCTTTCAGCCCGCGAAGGAATGATTTAGTTGGCGACTTGCAACCGCGGCGTGGGAGGATGCACACAGGTAAATGCGCGGTAACCAGTTGCATTTGTTTATTTGTTGTGGATCTTGCGACATTGTCCCAAAGTATGTATATATATATATATATATATATATATATATATATATACACATACATATACACATACACATATACTTACACATATACTTACACACACACACACACACACACACACACACACACACACACACACACACACACACACATATATATATATATATATATATATATATATATATATATATATATATATATATATACATATATATATATATATATATATATATATATACACATACACATACATACATACATACATACATACATACATACATACATACATATATATATATATATATATATATATATATATATATATTTATATGTATATATATATATATATATATATATATATATATATATATATATATCACCCTGCCCCAGCCAGTCTGGGTCAAGGTCTGTGGCCAGCGGAGGTTCTGAAGTTCAACTTTAAGTGTTGATTCAATAACGTCTGTTCAGGCCGAAGGAGGCACAGTGTTAGGTCTTTGGCTTAAAAAGAAAATTGCACAGCAGATAGGCTTATTGGTGACAAGAGAAACGAATTTCGTCCTACAGAACTTTCTAAAGGTTACAGTATTCTGCCCACGCGTTGATCCGGGTGTGTGTGTGGGGGGGAGGGGGTCGTCCCGCGAGTCAGAATCCTTCGAGACACTTCCAGAATGTATAATTAGTTGAACCATTTGAAGACGAGAGGGAGCGAGAAGAGCGGGTCGGAGGAGCGGGGGTTCTTCATCCAAAGCGTCCACGTCTTTTCCTCCAAGTCGAACACACCTGCATGGTTGTTATGACATGTTAGCGTATACCCTTACATATTACAACGGATGAATTTTAAATCCTATCAATATGGTACATGTGGTACAGCTTATAGGAATAAGATTTTCTTTGCTTCTCTACACGAGATGACATACTAACACCATCTTTTGAATATCGTATTATATCATTTGTATCATTATCATTACTAGGCAGTCATTTATTGAATCAAAGGAAGCCTTTGGCACACACCGAGCGTGACGGTCTTAACGAAGTCAGGATCTCCGCCTTCCCTGAAGAACGGGTAGGTGGCGTCCTCAGTGTCGGAGAGCAAGGCCAGTAAGGACTCGCGTGACGTGGGCGGGCAACAGCTATGTGCGCGGGTGTGTCGATGGTTGCTGCTCTCCATGCAGAGCCCCTCGTCCTCCGGTACTTCCAGACGCAAATACCTGGCGAAGGTCGAGGGATGTTAGGGTATAAAACTTATGTAAACTTTCCACTGCTCGAAAACCTCCAATCTAGGGATTCTTTCAATGGCAATGAATTAGATTTCGATTCCATGAAGTATACCCACTGGGATCTTTCTATTCAATTACGTTCATTGCTTTAAATGAAAGAAACGGACAGCCATAAAACCATTTCTTCCCAAATTACAGTAACCTCCAAATCATCACCAAATATAAATGTCTCCTTTGTTTGTATGTGTCAGTTGTACGTGCTAGTTATTAGTCACAGAAATCTGTAAGCAAAAGGCTGATGCTCACTTGTTTGTATGTAGCAGGTGCTCCCCGGGACTTATGGTGAGAATGGACATAGGGCTCTCGTCACCGTCTTCTGCAGGTCCCACCTCGGCGTTATGGAACAGGTGGTCGCCTTCTTGCCTCGTGAAACTCATGTTGACACTGAAGCCGTCGGCAGAACCCGTCCCTCGGTCGCGCAGAATTTGCTGAGCCTGCATCATCGTCTCGGCAGCCAAGAGAGCTCGGCACAAGAAGTGGCGGGCTGGGAACACGGAAGTTATTCCAGCTAAGCAAGGTGCTATATGTTTTTAAGAAATAATAAATACGATATTTCGTAAAAGACATGTTACCTGACCAAACTTAGCGCGTAATCTCTCAACCCAATTACCGGAATTCTACCGAACTCACGTGTTTTTCCCGCCAGAACCTTCTTGGGGCTGATGACGTTGATGGAATAGACGAGACCGTGGTGGTTGTAGCCCATGCAGAAGCCCGGGAGATGCCCCGCGTAACACAGCGCCGTGAAGCCCTCCGTCTTCGTCCCATTCTTGCCCTGTGGTTCTTCCTCCTGGATGTGGGCGCTCACCAAGTAGGCGTGGTTCAGGGTCTCAGGAAGGGCGTCTTCCGTGTGGCCGAGTAGCACCTGCAGCAGAGGATGGATTGATAGTGTACGAATATTGTTCACGAATTTGTAACTCATTACCGACTGATGTTGTCTATCTGGGAGCATTTTTGGATATACTTCTGAGAGCAACACCTTAACACCCATACGTAGGGTCACACATACACCCACACAGACACACACACACACACACACACACACACACACTAACGCAATTTTCAATGCCAAAATCTGATTTTTTGTTGTTTATTTTTTTATTTTTTATACTACACATTATAAAAGATGAACTACTCGAATCAATAATAAATGATACACATAATAATGTTCTACATTCTAAGATCCAAAATAAACAAGGTTTCCTCAAAACATCTAAAGAGTTTCAGAGAGGGAGAAAAAGAGAGAGAGAGAGAGGGGGGGTGGAGGGGAAGGTATATGTGTGTTTATGTGTGTGCTAATTATTAGTATGTACAAGAGTTCTAGCTCTTCTCTTGATTGCATGTAGATCATTATCATTATTCTTATCATCAATGTCATCATTATTATCACATTTTTTTCATTATCATTATCGTCATCCTAAGTACCAGTGCCATTATCATCCTTATCAACACATCTTAAAAAATCACTATTGTTGTCTTTTGTTGTTTTTATTGTTAATTTATTGTCAGTGTCTGAAATATAATAATTCATTTGGCCTGTAGCAAATTCGATTTATAATTCAAATAAATATTGGTGTTTCCATACTGTACACAGACATGGAGCGTCACATAAGCATGACACAAAAACGTATAATAGGCTGTGCATAATCAAATAAGACTGCTTAGGCCTGGCAACGCAGGTAAGCTGCCAAGAGAGGGATTTTTACCACCTAATGGTCCTCAGTCTCGTCCCATTAATATTTGTAAAACCAAATTTCTTTAATCGGATTAAATGTCCGTGCAAATTTATCTACATTATGCATTTATAAGTAACCGATTTTTAACAAACTAACATACCATGAGCGACAGCCATTGCGTAAGAGTATTATTGCAACTGGTGCTAATAAGTGACTTATGGTCGCACACAAACCAAGGGTGTTGACCTGCTCGTTCCCACCTCGTGATGGGAACTTTGCGGTCTTCAGCTAAAGACATGTAATTGTATAACACTGCTTTCCCTGTTTGGAAATGGATAGAGCTGTGCTCCGTACGTGAAGAAATGCGTGCGTTCACTTTTCTGTTTGAATATGAGATGACCATTTTGATTTTATATATTTATCTGTTTATCTATCATGTAACATCACGGCAGCAATTGCAGCAAAGCAACACCAATAAAAAATAATAACAAAACAACGATAATAGTAGTAGTAGCAATATCAGGAATGATAATAATAACAATGAAGATGATAATGATGATATCAATAATGATAGTAATAATGTTAACAGTAATAATAATAATAACGTTTATTATAATCATTTTCATTATTGTAATGGTGGTAATGATAATTATAATAATCATGATAATGGTAACTATATTCATGACAGCTATTATCATTGTCATTGAATGATGGAACTAATAATGATAATGATGGTAAATCCTACCGAAACTAATGGCGTTATTATTGATATCATTACGATGATAATGATGAAAATGGTGATGATTATAAATTTGGATTCTAAAGGACTGCCAAAGCACTTCAGATGAACTGAATTTCAAAAACCTATGAAATAAGTCTGGTGCTTTGCCACATTAATGTATATGCTAGAATTACAATAGGAATAAGTCTCTGGCATTGACTTCTCTCTCATTTCTCATGGGAACAGTGAACAAAGCCGAGAGCCCCACCTGACCCTCATGGTTGGAACAGACGGAAGAGCAGCCGTTTGTGCCAGCTGACCGAGCCTGTCCGGAATTCATGGGCACGATCTGGTCCATGTGCAGAAGCATCAGCTGTGAAGGACAACGGGTTTGCTTCAGAACGTTTTACTTCTTACTGAAATAGCTGCTGAGACATACAGGGGTATTGAGATCTGACTTTACACAAATACTGACTGATTGGACAGTAACTCATGATTAATGTTTTTTACTAAGATAAACATTATTCGCTTGGTTTCCAGGTGGAACCTGAGTCATTCTTCACAAATCACTTTTAAGAACCACCTTCATGAGGCTAAAAGTATTTAAATCAAATCACATCTACAATTCCGTCGAACTGGAATACCCCACGACACTTAAACACATGTGTATCTCCCTCTAATAGTATTTGCAATACGATAGTCTGACACACAACCTACGTGATGGAAGGGCACTTTAGCGCCGTCAGCCGTGCCCTGGATCTCCCTCACATACTGCGGGTAATTCTTCTGCAAGACGGCAAGGGTCTGGTCGTAGGCCGCCTTGCCCTCGGCTGTATCGTAGGCCGGCAGTAGGCTCTCGTGCAGTTCCTTGAAGGATGCCAGGAAGTCCTCGATGATACCGCGGAAGGTGCGACCCTGAGGAAGAGCCGAGTGGAGATCGTTGTTAATAAGGTTTGGAAAACGGAGAAGAATAAGGAGGAGGAATGAGGATATATGCTTTCGATGTGTGCAGGACATACATAACGAAACAATCCGGTAGAAAATTCATTATTAGTGTTAGTAATTGCGGTTAATACTATGTTTTAAAGCTAGAACGATACGAGTACATGTACAGATGTGAATGAGGAGAAAATTTCCTGTCTATTTAGCAGTTGTTTTTTTAAGTTTAAGAAAAGAACTATGGACGAAAGTGTACAGATCATTCACACTGATCAATTTAATCCATTTACATGAAAGAGAGAGAGATAATTATATAGATATGGATATAAATCTGTATCAAATTACGGAAATAGTACGGCATAACCACAGAGACAAGCATGTGTGCCTTAGATAACTGATAACTTTCTTAAAAAAAAGGAAAAAAACTTGTCTTTATACTTTTCCTATCAGTCTATCCACTAATTTATTCATTGATCTATTTAGTTCAGCTTCATCCTGTTCCTAGTGTGACGTCTGAATTTGAAGTTAAAACCAACTTTTCGTGTTACTTCCGCATGCGGTAACCCTGAGTCCCCGTGCTTTTTGTGCTAGGCTATGGCTTCACCTGCTCGTTCTCGTGGCTTTGTTGTTCTGGGAGTAAACTACAAGATAAAGAAATTGAAAAGGCATAAAATTCTCTAGTTTTTTTTAAAGCATACGGAAACTTAGACTTCATTAAAAAACTACACTCTTTTCTGTGGTTTATTGGATGCTAATTTGTTGAAAACTGTCTGCGCTTTGTTTGGACATGAAGGGATGTGCCGCCATGGCCAGTGGTGAGAGTATTTGTCATACGACCTTTTGCAAATACAATGAAAACGTTGAAAAGCATTGCGAGGTTAGTCCTTTTGGGTGAGCTTTTATTTTGAAAAGTAGAAATATCAGAGTAATAGAGGTTTATTACTGTTGCACACACACACTCACACATTCTCTCTCTCTCTCTCTCTCTCTCTCTCTCTCTCTCTCTCTCTCTCACACACACACACACACACACACACACACACACACACACACACACACACACACACACACACATATATATATATATATATATATATATATATATACATATATATATATATATGTATATATATAAATATATATATATGTATATATATAAATATATATATATATATATATATATATATATATATATATATATTATATATGTATGTATGTATGTATATATATATATATATAGATAGATAGATAGATAGATAGATAGATAGATAGATAGAT
>BOPN01000235.1:225000-235000 GCA_017312705.2 Penaeus japonicus
TAAACAAGAGCACACTACCGACTTTGTGAGACCCCTTTCAGCTGACTTCCCTACAGTAAAGAAACTGTGTAAGGAGGGCGGGACATCTGAAGTTTCGTCAGTATGCCAACTAAAATGTTCGGTGTTCTGTATGGCAGTTTTCATCTTCACAAGGACATATGGGCAAAAATTCAACACACTTTCTTCTTCCGGAAGCCTTATCAACATGAAAATAAATTCACTTGTAATTCCATGGTGTGGGTACTGTACTTCCTGTATTTCCGGCACTGTGCCCACCCTGTTGAAGAGGTCCAGCAGGTGAGACTATTACAGATAGTCTTACGGCAGAGTTGTAAGGCAGAAACCATCTTCTTGAATATGATGGGAAGGTGTTTTTCAAAGCATCTTTTAAAACCCTGCTCAAGAACAAAAGTGCATGCAATTCATGTTTTGCTCTGTGGGCGAAAAAGCAGATTGTCGTCTCAGCTATGAATTTAGCTGACTCAGTGGGAAGATGAATTATATTTGTAAGGATTATGCCATTGCTTTCGAAAGAGCATTATGAAATTGGGCTACTTGGGATTAACACAATCTCCATAAGCTCCATATACTGTAACTCTCACCTACTTCAGGACTACTGTCTCCCAGCAGTACGGGTTGCACTTTGGATTGTTTTTATTATTATTATTAATCTAACCTATGGGTGGTTCCATAACGAGTCTACAAAAAGACCTATTTGACATCAGCTGTTTACTCCTTTCCCTGATTTTTTGTTGAAAAAGTTTATATTTTTCTTAGCATCATTATTGTTATTAACGTTAATATTATCATGATTGTTATTATCATAATCATAATGCTAATAACAATAATAATAGTAATGAAAATGAATGAGATTACGTAAGCTGGCAATAGATTCCTTGGTGTCTTGTGCTTGTGAAACCATCTTTGAATGAAAATAATCAAACAAAACCATAGTTCATGTATACAAACACTCCCGGCGGCAACAGATTACATGAGAAATATCTGGGCAAGTTACTCATTAGTCTAATAAGGAAGGGTTATTGGTTATGGGGACCCCTCCTCTAAAATCTATTAGGGAATCCATTGTGTAATTTAATCCGCATATGTGTGTTTTCCTGGGAAGATATCAACAGAAACCACACTGAGGGCTAGTAATAATGATTACACTGCGATACAGTTTATTCAGTGTTGACAAAAATGCGAATAAAGACGAAAATAGTCTTGATTCAACCACATAATGTAACACCCATCTACTTTCTTCCAGGTGATCTAAACATTGACGATTTTGAAGATTTGCTTTGCCAGTTATTTCAGCTACTCCTGATTTTGAGGGACTTGAATATACTATTTGCAGTTTTCAAGGAAGGGCTTTGAAGTCTTCATTCCCATGGTAGAGGATTTTGAATAGCGAAACACCCACAAAATTACAAAGTCAGACTTAGATATTCTCCAACATCTACCTGTCAGTTTAACGAAACCACGTGGCGAATTTCACTTTAAAATACTTTTAAAAATTGTAGATTGTATTTCATGAGGTTTACAGACTGTGATTCTAACAGAAGACTGATATATCGTTGAGATAACCATTTTAATGCCTAGATTTACATCTACAAGTTGTTATGACTCCTCGTCAATATGCATTTAGAAATAATTACTGAGGATGAAAACTGCAATAAAGAAATTTGCAGAGTTACTTCAGATTTTCCTATGTTGAATATGTAACATGTGGCATATTCTTGAAAGTCAATGTTGCAGGTTTGGTATTAATTAATGGGCGCATGTTCCTACCCTCCTCTGGCATAAATAAACTGAACGGGAGAGCACAATCTACATAGACATGAATTCAGTGGCATGTTTTGGTCATATATAAAGAACCAGGTCATGCCATAAGAGTCTCAGAAAAGTGAGTCTCATAGAATTCCAATGGTGTGTGTGGATGTAATGACGTCATCAATATGGCCACCAAGCGAATGAGTATTTCAAAAAGCACATCTTCTCACTTGTGATAGAGGGAAGTTTCGTTTCATTTTTTTTAGTAGTTTTGTTTGAACTACTTAACTTTGATATACTAAGAAAACAAAACATTTAAGAAAAAATCGTTATAGTCAGTGCGTGAAAACCTATAAAATAGTTTTGAAATACCTACACTGGCCATGCACTGTGATACTAAAATATCTTTAAAACCATTATTAACGTACACATAATAACAAATGTAGATAAGGGTATAAAAAAGAGATATTCGTGTTATTCCGTCTATTTATCTATGTATCTATCTATATGTATGTATGTATGTATGTATGTATGTATGTGTTTGTGTCTCCGTCCGTCTATCCGTATATCTTACCTCACCTGAAAATTCATACATACGGGTCTTATTCTTGTCGACCAAAAAGTGGCCTATACATTTCCATTTAAACAAAATCACTGCGTTCTGTTTAAGAGGCGAAGTTCTCAGATCTATAATGCATTTATAACTGTACATATGAATCAACTTGGTATATTGTAAGTTCCTTATGGTCTGTTGAGGTTTATGTTGAGGCCATTTTCATTGCAAATTATAAATTTCGTCAGCGTAGCAATTAATTCTTAACATGTTGAGACTCCCTTTAAAACATATAATTCAAGTAAAGAATAAATTATGAAAAAAATATGCATGTTCATTTATAAAGCATATCTTAAGATGCCGTATGTATTTGGTTACATGCATTAAAATTTTACTTTATATATTCGGAAATAATCTTTCACATACTATTATATTTATACACTAAAGATATGGGGTAGTAAATCCATTGTGCATTACAATTAAATGCCACTCTATCTACAGTAGACAAGATTCTAAACGTTTGCATACTGCGGATGTACTCTTCATGTCCAATTTATACCCGCAGTGAATCAGTACCAGTTGCAAATGGTCAGGTTTTATGCTGGTTCTGGCGTGCAGAATTCGGACACTGTTGAGGAGGGACAAGGAACAGCAAATCAGGAATATTACTGAGTAAGCGGATGGCCACTTCCTAGTAAATGACCTTGGCTCTGCCTGCCAAGCCCCGAGAAAGCTGAACTCAGCTCCTGATTCCCCTGTTAATGAGAAGCCCCCTTAAGCTAACAGAAGTTAAGGAGGCAATCTCCAAACTAAAGGATGAAAAGGAAGTGTTTTTCTTCATCTCTGCTGAACTGCTAAACTAGTGGTAGATTGCATGCATCTTGGCGGCAGTCAGGTACCATTCCCCCAGACCTGCTGAAGATCGTGGTCATCCCTCTCTGGAAGGGAAAAGGGAATCACGTGGAATGTAGCAATCATCCAGGCATATCACTGCTCACCATACCTAGCTATGTTCTTGTACTCTTCCTTTTGTGACGTATTAGAACCTATCTACTGAGGCACCAGTGACTGGATCATTCGGAATACACTCTTGGTAAATGATTAGTTAACCGTCATTGTTGACTACGTCTACGTCCATCTCAAGAAGTCTTTCAATTCTGTACATCTTAATTTACTCTGGGAGATCCTGAGATTTAAAGGTATTCCGTCTCAGATTATTGTATACTGTCACGGAAGGTGCGGTGGGGATATCTTTAGTTTCTTTCCTGTGAATTCAAGTAAGTCCTTGTTCCAACACTTTTGAATACTGTAGACGTCATCCAAGGTTAATGCTGAGCAACGTCGGGTAATATCAAGGTCATAGACTGGAGTTATCGATGCATTCACCAGTGAGGCAAAGCCCTTGGATCTAGAGGTCTCTTGGATTTAATCCAGGATTTTGGAGGTCTACTAGAACCCACCCAATCAACACAGCGAAGGCATTGAAGTCACAAAGAATTCTACTTATCTTGGTAGTGTATTTCATGACTGGGCTGTCAGACCAGTAAGTCTGCAGGTGGATTGGGCTGCCAGCAGTAGCCATGAGTTCGACAGGCAGGAGTATTTAGATATCTCTGCAAAGTAAAAAAAAAAAAAGAAAGCTATGTGCATTCAAGGTCCTGATATTGCCAGTCTTGCTGTATGGCAGTGAGAGACTTGGTCCTTATCCTGTATCTTAGAATGATGTCTTGACGCCTTTTGTAACAGGTCCTTAAGCTGGATCATGGGTATAGTTGGCAGGATCATCAAGTCCTACCGACTATACCATGAAACCAGCATGGGACCTGTTACTTGTACAATTTGGAATCGCCAACTCCCAGAGGAGGACCCTGCCGACCACGTTGCCTCTACCAGAGCCAATTATGGGTGGCTCAAGCAAGGAAGTCGTGGCTTGGGTATATCTGCCAGGAGGAAGTAAGGATGGGCCATGCCCCTACCTGGCAGCTTACTAGGAGAGACCCTCGTGGCTAGAAATGGAGAGCTGATACGGAAATACGATCTGATTGCTTCCCTGATTTAGTTAACCTCGAAACCTGTTGCAGTACAGCATTATTATCTACGTGGAATACACACTAAGTGAGAATGGTTTCTGTGTGGTTAAAGGGTAACCTCTCTAGATGGAACGACGTTTATGGGTCTTCACTGGTACCTTATCTCAAGCTCCATGCCGCAAGAACACAAACCTTATATTTAAAGCTATATTTCCAATTTAGAGAACAAAGAAGTTGGGCCGTTTACGAACCTCGGAGGTAGACTATGAACACCGTTTTTAGATCCTAAAAAAAATACAAATTATCAGCTATCTATCTGTTCCCATCTCTTTTTCTCTCTCTATTGAGCTCTAATTTTCTATTCTATCTTTCATTTGAGAGAGAGAGAGATAAAGAGAGAAAGAGAGAGAGAGAGAGAGAGAGAGAGAGAGAGAGAGAGAGAAATAAGTGCATTTGTATGTGTGGGGAGATTCTTCAGTAATAGTATCAAGAGTGACTGATACCCAGTTTATTCTTAATAAGATAAAATAATTAAAATATTATCTGATAATCCATCAAGAAAAACGAGAGCCAGAAGAGTACTGGTTAACATTTACCATGTTATAAACATCATACTTATGAACAGGAATGTCGAATACCGCTTGATTACTTATGCCTGTATATTGATGTATTTTAGGAAAAGACTTACAGTTTTAGTTAGCCATGTATCCATACTAAACATATAAATAAAGATTATTCTAAAATAACATTTATAGTACAATATTTTACATCTCTTCATATCATCTCTCTCTCTCCTTGCGAACTCATTTCATTAATAGTGTGAGTGGTCCATCATATAAGAAGCGGGTTTCATGATACAATATGTAAGCTTACATTTACCGCACCTGATGCACATAGAGGGATGGGATACCAATGCATAGTTCTGTTGTGTGTATATATGTATATATATATATATATATATATATATATATATATATATATATATATATATATATATATATATATATATATATAAATAAATAAATGAATATATATATATATATATATATATATATATATATATATATATATATATATATATATATATATATATATAAACAATTATGAAAATCAGGAATGGATATTGGTCAGCCATCCTATTGCTTTCAATAAAACAATATAATGATAGGTATACTAAGTAATGCTCAGATATTATTCCTTTAATAAATTGTATTTTCCATCTGTGTTCATGTATGTGTGTCAAATCAGGGTTTGCTGTAACAGTCTACGATTCCCACTTTCTCTCTCTCTCTCTCTCTCTCTCTCTCTCTCTCTCTCTCTCTCCAGGGAAAGAACCCTTTGTCTACAAGCGAAGAGATTAAGAATATGTGTCCGTGGCAGACTTCTTGGTGTTAGTGTTCTTGCCGCTTGATTCATCGTCGCTTGACCCATCGACGCGCTGTTTTCCTGCACAATCGTGAAAAACGACTCAGTAACCTACATCAAAGAAGCAGCACAAAGCCCGTAAGCAGTTTGTGGGAGGGCGCGGGCCTAATTCCTTTAGTGTCCGGATGAGTGGGGCTTCAGGCTCCTACTGCAGCTTATCATCAAATTTGGTATAGCAGTCCGCGGTATTATGTTATTCTTGCTTCACCTCTTCCCTTGTCTTTTGTTATGCACGATGTCCTTTGACGTAGGTCCTGATCGTCTTTTGTTGCGTGAGCTCTGGTCGTGATAAGCCTGTTTCTTTCTTGTTCTAATTCATGCTGCTCTGATATAGAATTCTTTTCTTGGAATGCATATATATATATATATATATATATATATATATATATATATATATATATATATATATATATTTATATATATATATATATATACATTGTTTGATGAGTTAAATATTTTTTGGATGTAATGCTGATCTTACTGTCAAAAAATATTATTCTAGTTTAACTAAACAACATCAATGATTCCTAAGAACAAGTGTATATGTCTGTTCGAAAAGTATGCTTTGCATATTATCAATTTCAGACATATTAATATAAATGACAAACTGGCGGCTGTTATACTATTCAGACACCGTCTCATCTAAAATCGTAACCCAATAAGTTATTTGTAAATGCCTGGTTTACTTGTTAGTTTTGCTGCATATTAATTGTACATAGTTGCGTTTTCCACCCGCACGCCAGTACGCTTATTTTTTACCAATTTGACTGAAAAATTGGCTCATGAGCATTTCAAAAGCAAAGATAAAATTGTGATATATTCACCTTTACAAAGGCAGTTGTCAAATCAGCAGGTGTGTGCCAATTACTCAGTTATGAGTGAAAGTGTATACGTATACTGTAGAGTATGTTTGCAGTATGATGGAAATACGGTTTCGTTGTTGGCATCAATTGCACTTTCACAAAACGGCGTCTCTTTTAACCAAACGGCGATCCATCTGTATATCTATCATTAATATGTAATCTCAATCTTTATTCACTTTAAAACAATTTACATGATATTAAGTCTGAGGATTATTATAACAATCAGTGTGAGAAATGAATAGTTCTTTGTCTGTCGGAAGTCTGTCAGCATTAGGCAACAGGCAAGATGTCTGCAAACCGGATGATTCCGTGTGACGTAAGTTGCCGACCCTTAGTCAGCCCACAATTTGCTTAACGTTTTTCTGTTCCCTAGACTGCCCTCAAAATCGATATTCTTGTGACTGGTGGTCATCGTACCTTATGTTACAGCTTTCGGTCTTTGCAAACTGAAAATAACGACCTAGTTTTCTCTATATATCGCAAATTGCTTGCAAATTTATCCAAATTTCCACGTTCTTTTACATGGTAAACGTTTGATTTAATATATTTTACATTGATTGCAACATTTTTTTTTTTTGCAAGAGCGTGTCTAAGTGATTTACCTTGAATTTCAATATCAGTTCAACAGAAAATTAGTACTAGGAATTAGTACTAGGAATTGTTGTTTTGTAAACAAGACGCTCAATCTTCTTCGCTTTCAGAATGTAAGGAACTATCAGTGCATCTTATAGATTATATACATCACTACGAGCAGAATTAAACAACCTTGTGGTCTTTTTTATGGCTACGTTCAATTATCATTTGGTATCTGTATACTTATACTCCAAACTGCCTTTCCTATTTAAGGTAAAAAAAAAAATTATGCCTGTTTAGCAAATATGATATTGGTACATACATACATATGTGTATGTATGTATGTATGTATACGCACATATATATATATATATATATATATATATATATATATATATATATATATATATATATGGTGTTATAAATTTATATTTGTTTGTCACATTCTGATTTATACCATAGAGTTACACGACTGTTTCAAAACGTCATTTTAAGTCGATCAAGTTTCGCAAAATATAAAGCAACCAGAATTTTAATTTAGGAGAGGAAGTGGTGGCACTTGGGTGAAAAAAGCATATGTAAGGAAAAATTATCCTATATAGATGTGATATACATTTCCGCATTTCTGCATGAAGAACAATGGGCCATGCAATCCTTTACTTCAGTATGAAATCGTATGAAAGTAATTATTCAAACAGCATACGATAATACACTATTGAAGTTACAGCACTGAACAGTATTACTACTGAAAAATAAAGGCTAGGATTACTTACTTCGAATATATTGTCTATTCTCTTGTGACAAAACTCTTTATTCCTGTAGATACTGTTCATGCCTGTCTGATCTAACATGACCTTGCCCGTGATGGTCAGGATAGCTAAAAACTGAACTGAACTAAGAACTGAATTTCTTTTGATGCATGATTAACCAATTGACGATGACGACTTGCAGAGTTTATCATATGATGTAAGCTTTACTTTGAGACGTATTTCTTCGTCGAAACCTGAGGACATCTTGTCGAACCCGTGCTTCCCTTTCTGGAAGGATAGAGAAGGTACCTTTTAGCTGTTACCATCTGTGTCACTATCGTAATAACACTTACGATTAATGCTACTTGTGTTATTTAGTAAGGCGGTCATGCCTGTTAGTCTTTATTACTGAAACTCATTCCTGCAGTCTTTGTGTGCCCTCTCGGAAGTGAACCTTTTTCACCCCTTTAGCGAAATGGGTTCCGGGTAGGAGAGTAGACTAACTTTGCCTACACAGTGACAGTGTATTGGTAACTTTAAACCCATACTTCAGGTATATAAAATCTCTAAAGAAGCGAAAATAGAGAGAGAACCTTAGGGCTGGGCCACGAAGGAGTCCTTCTTAATTCTATCCATCTTTCTCTCACTCACTCACACACTCACTTACGCTCTCTCTCTCTCTCTATCTATCTATCTCTCTCTCTCTCAGCGTGTTTAAAATCTTTTGACACATAAAACTCTCGAAACACACATAAGAGAGGTTCCACATGCTCGTGCAGCACAGTACGATGGAGGCCTCATCGAGAGACATGGGGGTGATGGCTTAACACTTGATGGCCTCGCCTAGTTACTGGGAAGACTTAGTACATGTTTCACATTGATGATTCCTATCATATGCATATTTCAACGAGCAAAGCACCAGTATTTGTTGTTTGATTGAATGAACACCGGGCGCACACCGTACAATATATGTTGCGTAATGTGTTGTGTTGAATGCATGTTGTATTCTACTTGTGTGTATATTTTGTAACGCTCATCGTTTGCTTTTCCAGAAGTATCATTGACTGGTCACCCGCGTATTCAAATTTTGAAATCACAGCATTCTGACAATTTGAAATCCCACTTTTATAAGATTCATCATGTTGCATCTGGACAGTGTACTCAACATGCATTTACTGAACCAGTCGTTTATGATGAAACATTAGGGATGTGGTCAAATACATGCACGGAAGCAAATACACTGATTTCCGAAATCATGACCAAATCCAAATACAGATAATCTACTTTCTTAACTTTCAAACACAAACGCAAATACAAATATGGAACTTCCACCAGAAATCAAATACAAATACAATTGGTAGAGTAATTTCAAATATTAAACTTCAATAACAAAACAATAGTAGACACGATGGGTACCGCATTTACAAATACTTTCATCTTGATCGTATTTTCAAAATCTCTGATATTTATTTGGCCGCCTCGACCATCGTAGGTTTTGATTATTAGGCTGACCCCTCAAATGACGACGTGTACAGTAAACATGCATTAATAGACTTACAACATTTTGGATCTTACCAAAATGGATCCCACTTTACTTTGAGACAAGAAAGATAAGATTAAACAAATAGACCTTAATAAGTAGCTTTGAGAAAATTATTCTTTTGCACATACATAGGAACAAAATTGTCAATTGTTAGCGTTTGCTCCTGAAGTTCACTAAGACGTGATAGATTGCTT
Source organism: Penaeus japonicus (assembly GCA_017312705.2). Taxonomy (NCBI): domain Eukaryota; kingdom Metazoa; phylum Arthropoda; class Malacostraca; order Decapoda; family Penaeidae; genus Penaeus; species Penaeus japonicus. The sequence goes on from BOPN01000235.1 coordinate 234,701, forward strand.
ATTGATAATATGTACACACGCACATATTAAGAAAACGAATCAATAATTGTCAATGTTCGAGTGACTGTTTAAAGAAACATATTAAAAGATAATTACTTCTGAATGATTGAAATTTACGCGGCTATTTGTATTTTCTAGATGTTCGAATTGCTGTCCATATCTTTCTATTAGAGGTAATAATTTCAGATTTTTAAGAATTGACCCTTGTGTATAATTCCAGAAAATTAATTCATAACTCTGAATGTTTTATTCAGAATGATTCTCTGCAATGTGACCTTGTGACAAGTGACTCATGGCCAT
>BOPN01000235.1:242834-252834 GCA_017312705.2 Penaeus japonicus
GCCGTGCTGACGTCACTGGGATTGCTTGAAGATGATTGATGTAGCTGTTTACGTATGCAAGAATCACCTGCTGCTTGCTGGGCCGTATTGTTTTTATTTCATTTTTAATAGAGGTATTTATTTGGTGTTATTGTAATTGTGTTTCTTGTAGTTTGATGGATGAAAATGTTGTCGGTTCATGGTAACTTCGGTGATGGTTTCTGCAATTTCGTCTTGTAAAAAAATGTCATTATTGCTATCGCAAATACTATCATATTGGTAGTAGTAGTAACAGTAATAATAGTAGTAGTAGTAGTTGTTGTTGTTGTAGAATCAATCGCAGTAGTAGTGGGATGATAACATTAGGAAAAACAGTAGTAGTAGTAGTTGTAGTAATAGTAGTGCTAGCAGTAGTAGCAGTAGCAATAATGATAATAGTAGTAGAAATAAGAAGTAGAAGTAACAGTCGTGGCAGCGTGTAATATTCATTTATTGGACAATGGCTACCTGAACTATATATATATATATATATATATATATATATATATATATATATATATATATATATATATGTATATATATATATATATATATATATATATATATATATATATATATATATATATATATATATATATATATATATATAAGCCCAACAACCTAATTCCTCCAAACAAGATGCACTTTTATAGCACAACGCATCTATAAAATGCGAATGTAGTGGCGTCGATTAGATAGTGAGACGCAATGCAACGCAGGGTATAATTCACCAGAAAGACCGTTCACTCTGGACACGTTGCTATGGTAATCTGCAGAAATTATGTTCTGTACTGATAAGCACTGGTGCTTTGTTATGCAAGATTCTATACCGAAATTGAAGCCACGGACTGTATTACATGCGGTCATGTAATGAGTACGTTGTTTGGGTCCGCCGCATAGTTTGCACTTCAATGGTAAATATATTTATAGCAAAAGTACATTAGTGGTAAGCGTAATTAACCACTGCATTGATAGCAGCAACAGTTATGATAATGCTAATGACATCAGTAATAGCAATGTTGATGGTAGTAATAGAATAACAGTAGTACCGAATAATTTTTTACCCACGTCTATTTCTAGATGTGGAAAATTGGCTCCGTTGCACAAAATACAAAATCGGTTATAGTTCGGCCGCGGTCATCAAAAGTCGTTCCCACTGCGTGTTCCTCCAGAAGAATGTAGAGTTGGCAATACGTGCTGGACGCATTCAGAACTACAGCAGCATTTTTGTACCCTTTTCTTTTTTCTCTTTTTTCATATTGTGAATGAAATGTGAATTTGTTGACAAGATGGACTGCAGTCGAGGTTGGCCGCAAACTCTTTCATATCGAAGTGACTTGATATAATTTTTTTCCCTCTCTCTCTCTCTCTCTCTCCTCTAAAGAAGTGAGCGAAGATCATTTCGAGAAGGGTTTAGTAAAGCAAACGTGACTTCCCAGTCGTGCGTGCCTCCTCTCCTTAATTAGGAATGTGAATAACAGGTTTATCATTCCTGGCATGGTAGGGAAGGATGAGGAAAGTGGGGGGAGGGGGGGGGGCAAGAGAGGGTTGGGAGGGTGGGTGGCAAGGGAATATGCGAAAATGCGTCTGGTTTGGAAGGGGGAGCTTGTGTCGGATATTTTAAGGAACACCTATCAGTTTTTCTTTCGTGTGATGTGTGAGTGTCGTGTGTTATTCATGCGTGAAAATGGTTGCTTGTTGATTGGTCCTCGTCCGTGTGTGTTCCGCTGAACGAGGGTCATTAAATTAGAAGTGTTGGGTGAGGGTCGAACTGAACCAAGACAACACGGTTCCACGGTAGGAAGAACCATGGGTGTGAGGCGAACTTAAAACATCATAAATCTATCACCGCTTCCTGCTTCCTTTCTCTCTTCCGCCTTCCCTCTCTTCTTTTCTCTCCTTCTCTCTCTCTCTCCCTCTCCCTCTCCCTCTCCCTCTCCCTCTCCCTCTCCCTCTCCCTCTCTCTCCCTCTCCCTCTCTCTCCCTCCTCCCCCCCTCTCACTCTCTCTTTCTCTCTCTCTCTCGCTCTCTCTCTCTCTCTTTCTCTCTCTCTCTCTCTCTCTCTCTCTCTCTCTCTCTCTCTCTCTCTCTCTCTCTCTCTCTCTCTCTCTCTCTCTCTCTCTCTCTCTCTCTCTCTCTCTCTCTCTCTCTCTCTCTCTCTCTCTCTCTCTCTCTCTCTCTCTCTCTCTCTCTCTCTCTCTCTCTCTCTCTCTCTCTCTCTCTCTCTTTCTCTTTTTCTTTCTCTCTCTCTCTCTCTCTCTCTCTCTCTCTCTCTCTCTCTCTCTCTCTCTCTCTCTCTCTCTCTCTCTCTCTCTCTCTCTCTCTCTCTCTCTCTCTCTCTCTCTCTCTCTCTCTCTCTCTCTCTCTCTCTCTCTCTCTCTCTCTCTCTCTCTGTCTCTCTCTCTCCCTCTCTCTCTCTCTCTCTCTCTCTCTCTCTCTCTCTCTCTCTCTCTCTCTCTCTCTCTCTCTCTCTCTCTCTCTCTCTCTCTCTCTCTCTCTCTCTCTCTCTCTCTCTCTCTCTCTCTCTCTCTCTCTCTCTCTCTCTCTCTCTCTCTCTCTCTCTCTCTCTCTCTCTCTCTCTCTCTCTCTCTCTCTCTCTCTCTCTCTCTCTCTCTATGACCGTATGTCTTTATGTGTACGTGTGTGTTTGTGTTTGTGTATGTATATGTGTGTTTATTTAATTATCTGTCTTCGTGTGTTTACCTATGTTCATAAAAGTCCGTATATCCATAGCTGGTATTTAAGCTGACCCCCCCTCCCCCCGTCTGAGCCACGGCCGGATACTGAATAAATAAATAGGGTCACCTTTGCTCCGGTTGTGATACTGAGAACCGAACTTGATTTTCTAGAATCACACCCTTCCTCTTTGGAGCATGTTGCACCGTTGCTAAGTTTATCCTTTGGGTTTTGTTGACTGTGAGAGAATGACTTTGTGTGTTTATGTTTGAATGTTTATATGTTTTTGGATGTATTCATTTGTAATTTGTATGTAGGTGTGGATGTCTTTGTTTGGGTCTGTGCATAAACGTGTATGTGTTTATGTATATTTAGTAAATGTATATGCGTTTATGTTTGTGTTTGTATGGCTAAGTGTGTGTGTTTGCGGATACATGCGTTTGAGTGATTTGTGCATGTATTTGTGTGAGTGTGTTCATGAATGAGTGATAGCAAATGCAGAAGCCGACATTAACACCTCGTCTCGGCCCGAAAGGGAATGAACATCCCCATAGCAACATCTCGAGCCCGCCATCACTCCGGCCTTGTAAACTAGAACACAATTTCATCTTGATGGAGTAACTCACGCTCCCCCTCTCACTCCTGTGACGTTACCCTCTGATTAAGGGTGTGCTGTGCATCATCGCGATCGCACTAATGACGTTATCTTCCAAGTAATTATGATAATTAGCTGGTTCTACAGGACATAATGAAGGAAAGGTATGATGGACGACGAAGCGAGTCCTACGAGGCTCAGGAGGAAGATTCACCCACCTTGTGCCGCCCTTGTTCGCTGCGTGGTCTTGAATATACTATTTTGTTTTCGTGGAGCCTCGTATGACTGTACATTACTTCGCTCTCTATCAGATGAATTCGAGAAGCGAAACAAAAAGAGACAACAAAGGCAAGTTAACAGCAGGGAACAGGAGTATCGCCGCCCAGAATAAAACAGAAAGATGGTTACCGAGGGTCGATGATCCGCGCAGTCTGAGATCGGTCCACGTGTCTGGCGGATTTAAAGTTCAGATAGGGAGCCATTAAGACGTCGGTCGCCTCAGCAGTCGCATCAGCACCTGTTTCTAATGGGTAGCCGGAATCCCTCCCCTCGCCCTCCCTCTCCCCTTCTCCCCTTTTCCCCTTCTCCCTCCCTTATCTCCCCACCTTTTGACTTTGGTCTCCGGAAGCGGTAGGGGCGTGAGGGGAAATATGAAGGATTAAAGGGAAGGGAAAGGTTTCAAGGGACCGCCAATGAGTATGACTGCGGCGAGGGCGGCAGGGAAGGACATTCAGACACGGAAGACAATAGTGAGGGGTTTCATGGGGATGTGGGGGGGGGGGGGGCGATGGAAAAGCTACAGGACACGGAGTTCGGGTGGACTTCAAACTTCAGTAGGACGACGTAGTTGCTGTGGAACGGACGCTTCAGCTTGGAGTTTTTGTTTCAAGGGTTGTTGTTTTTGTTTGACGTCTCCCCTTCATGCTGACTAGACAGCAACGGGCGTGGGAGTTCGCTACGCTCTGTATGCGTGAGAGTAAGTGAGGGAGAGAGAGAGAGTGAGTGAGAGTATGAGTATGGTTATGATTATTCATATGAGTGAAAATTAGAGTGATACTGAGTCAGTGAGAGGAATAGGTCAGTAAAAGAGAGAGTATCAGCAAGAGAATGAGTAAATGAATGAGTGTCAGCAAGAGAGAGAGAGAGAGAGAGAGAGAGAGAGAGAGAGAGAGAGAGAGAGAGAGAGAGAGAGAGAGAGAGAGAGAGAGAGAGAGAGAGAGAGAGAGAAACTAAAAGAAAAAAGGGAGGTGATGTTGGAATCAGTGCCGGGGTCAGCCAGTGTCACTAATCTGTTAACTGGAGGGGAAATATTTGAGGGCGGGAAGGAAGTGTTTGACTTATAGAGTGAGTAATTAATTGGCCAGTGGTACGGGGGAGCGGTTGAGGGATGCCAGATGTATGGTCATTTTTTGTGTGTCGGGTTTGTTTGTTTGTTTTTCCTTGTTGGTAGACGCTTTAGTTCAAGTGATGATCCTCAGTGGTTCCGTATAGAGATGGTTTGTAGTACTTGTAAGGTTCTATATCTTGTGGTAAAAGATTAGAAGACAGGAAATGTATATTTTTATTCCTCTAGTCAGGATTTTTGTTGTGGCCATATATGTTTCCCTTATGCATTTATGTATATTGATATCCATTTAATTTGCTTAGAGTCAGGGATAGAGAAATCAGATTTTGAAGTAGTTTGAAAAAAAAGACTCAGATATCTTTGTATTTAAAATGTTTTTTTTTTTTTATAATAGAATATTCACATTTGATTTTGCATAAAATAATGTAGTCATTTATCTATACTCATTATCTTATATACGTATTATTGTTGACAAAAAACAAACAAACAAAAAACTTTGATATGATTTGGCAGCATGAATAACTTCATGAAAGGTTGTTCTTTAAACACTTGATAGTAATGGAATTTAATCTATTTTCTTCTGACTGTTACTGCAAATAATTTTCTTAAGATGGAAGTAGCATAACCTATGTGAAAATAAGATAAATGATTACCGAAAAAATGCACTGTGATCCAGGGTCCTGCCCTGCATATACAAGGGTACGAAATACATGTTGAATTCAAATTTATTGTATCTGCAGGAAATATCATGCCAGTAAGCGAATTATATTTATGGGTTTAGGAAATAATTACATCCTTATTTTATATTTAAGAAATAGATCGCTAATTCATTTTGCTTTTACAGTATACTTTAGGTAATATGGTAGAACTTCTAGAAGGCGATATAATGTAGATTGACATAATATTGTTCAAATTGGATCCAAAACGTGGTACAATAGGCAGGAACAGATCCTGAACTTCTGTGTTATTGCGACTTTGTATTCAATCTGTACAATATTATTATTAATTTTCTAATGATGTATTGTGATAGACCGTGCACAAATTCCTAAAATATTTGTTTGATTTCTATTACATCATATTTGAAGTCATGATCGATTATTTTTCTCTGATAACAATCGACGAAAATCACCATATTAAATAATAATGTCCTCAATTTGAATCGTGCCAACCCTGCCCGAAGATATGCGCCGTATCTTGCTTGTCACGTGATTGGTGGTATTTGCCCCGACTTGCGCTCCCTTGAGGCGCCTCCGGCTGGGGAGGGCAAACAACACACTCGAGGGCACTGGGTCCAAGGTCAGGAGGTAGCAGACTCCAGGGAACTGTTTTTTGTTTGCTCTGCCCGTTTCTCTTTCTTGCCTTTGATGTTCTGTACCTCTCTGGCTCCGACTGCAGTCTGATGATTATGTATTTTTTTTTTCTCTCTCTCTTCTCCTTTCTCAGTTTTCCTCCTACTCTTCTTACCCTCGCTTTTCTTCCCTTCCTCCTTCATTTTCCCTCTCTTCTTGCTGCCTACTTCCTCTTCAAATCTTCTTCTCGCTCTCCCTTCCTCCTGTCTCCTCTTCCCTCTCTTTCTCTTTCTCTATCTCCCTCTTCCCGTTGCTTCTTGATATCGCTTTCCCCTTCCTTGTTATCTCTCCTCTTTCTCACTTTCTCATTCACCCGAAAATGATATGCTCTTTCATTATTAATTAGAAAGGTAATAATAATATATGTGTATAACAAGGCAATTTTGAAGGAGTGGAAGGAGGAGGAAGAAGAGGAGGAGGAGGAGGAGGAGGAGGAGGAGGAGGAGGAGGAGGAGGAGGAGGAGGAGGAGGAGGAGGAGGAGGAGGAGGAGGAGGAGGAGGGGGAGGGGGAGGAGGAGGAGGAGGAGGAGGAGGAGGAGGAGGAGGAGGAGGAGGAAGACGAAAAGGAGGAGGAAGGCGGAGAGGAGGAACAAGGCGGAGAAGAAGAGGAGCAGGAGGACGAAGACGAAGAAGAAGCCGAAGAAGAAGAATAAAAAAGAAAAAAAAAGGAGAGGAAGAAATGAAATAGAGAGAAGGGGAATGGTAATGAAAAAAAATATATATACACGATATGAATAGGGAACGAATGAGATGAAGGCACAAGGATTCGCAGATGTAATCGCAAATATTTCAGACTAGCTCTCTCTCTCGCTCTGTCTCGCTCGCCCCATTGATGATGTAGCCTTGCTGGCGTGAGTGGTAAGGGAAGACAGGCTTGGAAGTGATGCCCCCCTTCTTCCCTCTTTTTTTCTTCTTCATTTTCTTGATTTTCTTCTTCTTCTTCATTTTCTTTTTCTTCTTTTTTTCTTCTTCTATTCCTTCTCGCCATTCTCCTTCTTCGTATTTTTATTATTTTGTTTGGATTATTATTTTGTTGTTATTATTATCATCATTATCGTCTTCGTCGTCATCATCATCATCATCATCATCATCATCATCATCATTAATATCATCATCATCATCATTATCCTTCCCCTTCACCTTCTACTTCTCGACTCCTCTCCTCTCCTTATTCTTCTCGTCTTTCCTCTCCTCTCCTCCTCATCCTCCTACTCTTCCTTTATTTTTTCTCTTCTCATTTTCCTCTTCTCATTTTCCTCATTCTCCCCTCCTCCTCCTTCTCCTCCTCCTCCTCCTCCTCCTCCTCCTCCTCCTCCTCCTCCTCCTCCACCTCCTCCTCCTTCTCCTCTATTCCTCCTGCTCTTCTTACCCCCTCCCCTCCTCCTCCTCTTCTTCGTCTTCTCCCGCCGTGCCTCATCCCCCGGCCGTCCCTAAGGGGCCCATCCACTCTGCGAGCGTCAGGATGAGTAACACTCTCAGAGTCCTCCTCCTTCCTATTCCCCTCTCCCTCTTCTGTCTTTCTTTCTTCCCTCTTCCTTCTTTCCTCTTCCTTTTTCTTCGCCCCCGCCTCACCTCTTAGCTACGTGAAAGGGATTCTCTTTGAAGAAAACTAGAAGTTTCCTTCGTCTCAAGAACGGCTGAATGTTTTCCTTCTCTCTCTCTCTCTCTCTCTCTCTCTCTCTCTCTCTCTCTCTCTCTCTCTCTCTCTCTCTCTCTCTCTCTCTTTCTCACCATCATCATTACCATCACCACCACCACCATCATCATCATCATCACCATCATCATCATCATCATCATCATCATCATCATCATCATCATCATCACCACCACCACCACCACTACCACCACCATCATCACCACCACCACCACCACCATCATCATCATCATCATCACCATCATCGTCACCGCCATCGTCATCATCATCATCATCATCATTATCATCATCGTCACCATCGTCACCACCAGCACTGCCGCATCCGCTTTCGCTTCCCCCCATCAGCCCGTCTGTGTCAAGCATTAGTGCATGCATGTTTGAGCGTATTCATGAACTCCATGGCCGCCATAAAGCTTGGCCATTCCCCTTTGGTGTTGACGCAAGCCGCAGAGCCGACGCCAGGACACGCCGTCACGGGGGATCACGCTGTTTGTTCCCGGCCCATCAGAATGTCTGGTGTGCCATAACAGCTCTTTGTGTGTGTCAATGCTCGCGTGATCCCCGTGAGCTGGGGGTTGTCCGGGACCTGTGTCAATATTGCACACCTCGGCTTGAACTTCTGCATTTCACACCGGTGCAGAAGTTAAAGTTTGTAGCTTATATAGGCTTGCCTTTGGGTGTCGACGCACATACATACATACATACATTCTGGTTGACGCGGGGGGGAGGGGGGGTCTTCAGTGAGTAGGAGTGAGATCTGATACTCCTTAGGGCTCCGATCCGACTCCCTTCCTCTATATACCATTAGCGGCGCCAATTGGGATGATGCTGGGGGAGGAGGGGGGGAGGGGAAGGGGGTGCCAAGGGTGCGCTCCGAAATGAGATTCGCCGAATGGCATCCCGTAGAGCGATCGTCTGCTAGAACGATGCAACTAGATTGTTATTGGGGCTTACCTCCTGTTTGCGCAATTGTGTTTTGACTTTTTCTTTGTTGGTTTGTTATTTTCTCTCCATTTGTATGTTCAATTCTGATTTGATGTTTTTTTAAATCAATTTTGATACCGATCTGTTATCTTCATATATATATTTTTTTATTTCATGTATTTACTTATTATTGTTTAGATGTTTGCTGTTATTCTTACTGTATTGCTTATACCTTGTAGGTAAATAGTTGAGTGATTTTGTGGCTTTCGAAAGTAAGATAAGTTACATAATGCATCTAGTTCTCGTTATATTTTCTATGATTGTTCATTAGAATTCAAGTAAAGAATGTATTTATGTACATTTTCCAACAATTTGATTTCCAAATGATCATTGCATATATGTTCAATTTAAACTTGGATTTTTTTTCAGAAGTATTTGTGGTTTCTGATGCCAATATAATTATCATGTTATGAGTTACTTTTATTGATCACACGTTGATGTGAGGCGTACTTGACAAACCGATACAGATCGCTTTATCTCCTCAATGTCCATATCTATGAATACCTCGTCCGGTCTGCATATTTAACTTGATTAAAAGGTCAAGGCAGGACGAGCTTTGCCGCAGCTGCGCTCTCTCCCTCCGAAAATAGAACCGCTATGCTTGCTAGGATGAGTGAGCCTACCTTTCGTTGCAATGAACAAGCCTCCTGTTGGAATGTGTCCCGTCTTTTTCTTGTTGGAATGGACCTGCCTCCCGTCAGAATAAGCCTACCTCTCGCTGGAATAGGCCTACATCTCTTGGAAATGAGCTAGCTTCTCGTCGAAATGTGTCAACCTTTCGTTAGGAATGTACTTGCCTTGGAATAAGCTTGCTCCTTGTTGGAATGTGCCTGGTTCCCGATAGAATGAGCCTACCTCTCGCTGGAATGAGCTTGCTTTTCGTTGGAAGATGTCTACCTTTCGTTGGAATGTGCCTGGTTCCCGATAGAATGAGCCTACCTCTCGCTGGAATGAGCTTGCTTTTCGTTGGAAGATGTCTACCTTTCGTTGGAATGTGCCTGGTTCCCGATAGAATGAGCCTACCTCTCGCTGGAATGAGCTTGCTTTTCGTTGGAAGATGTCTACCTTTCGTTGCAATGTGCCTGCATCCGGTTGGTATGAGCCTACTTCTTGTTAGAATGAGCTTATGACTTGTTGGAATGATCCTCATTGGAATGTGACTGCCTTTCGTTGGAATATGCCCGCCTCTAACACCATTTCGCGAAGGGTTATCTTCGTTGTGCGAATTGTTATCGTCCTCTGCAATGTCATTATCTTCATCGATATCACTATTGCTATAATATCATTATAAGGCTATGAATTATTATCGATATTTTATCTAAATTTCAGATGGTATTGTATATTCTTTAAAACTTTGTGATATTTGATTACTTGCACGT
>BOPN01000235.1:260334-265334 GCA_017312705.2 Penaeus japonicus
CCTCCTCCCCTTCCTCTCCTCCTCCCCCTTTCCTTCCTTTCCCTTTCCCCCTACCCTACTCCTTACCCCCTACCCCTACCCCTACCCCTCACCCACCCACCCACTTCATTCTCCCAGTAGGTGAAAAAATGGCAAAAGAAAAGAGAAAATAAAGATTGATAAAAAATAGAGTTAAATATGGGGTGGGGGTTGGGTTTGGGTAAAATAGAGGGGGAGGATAAGAGATGAAAGAGGGAAAAATAAATAATGTGGGAAATATATAGGTATCAGAGAGAGAGGTAGACTGAGGTAGGGAGGAGAGAAGAAGGTAGGGAAATAGGGAAGGCAGAAAGATGGGAGAGAGGGAGAGGCGAGAGGGCAGAGGGCAGGGAGGAGGGCGAGAGAGAAGGAGAGGGAGAGGGAGAGGGAGAGGGAGAAGGAGAGATAGAGAGAGAGGGAGGAAAGGAGAGAGAGGGAGGAAAGGAGAGAGAGAGGGGGGGAAGGAGAGAGAGAGGGAGAGGGAGTAGGGGGATGGTGAAACACGCCTAGAGAATTGTTGCCAAGAGCTGGTATAGACATAATTATCGCGTATTTCAACGGTTGTGAAGGGAGTGTTTTTTAAAAGTATTTTTTCTATTTAGTTATGTCAAAGTTCTTCGTGGTGTGGCGCTTCACTTTCGCCCTAGTCTTGTTTGCCGTCTCCTTGAAGATCTTACCCACGTGCTCCTTCTCCTACTCCTCTTCCTCCTTTTCAGAAGTCTCCTTTTATTGTTTTTTTTCCCTCTTTTTGGTTTCCTCTTCTTTTTCTTCGTCTCCTCGCTCTCCTTCTTTTTCTCCTCCTTCTCCTTCTTCGTTTTTTTTTCTTTTTCATCTTTTTCGTCTTCTTTTTCTCCTCTCTCTGTCTCTTTCTCTCTCTCTCTCTCTCTCTCTCTCTCTCTCTCTCTCTCTCTCTCTCTCTCTCTCTCTCTCTCTCTCTCTCTCTCTCTCTCTCGCTTTCTCGCTTTCTCTCTTCTTCTATTTCTCTCTCTCTCTCTTCTTCTATTTCTCTTTCTCTCTTCTTCTATTTCTCTCTTTTTCTATTTCTCTCTCACCCATTCCCATTCGCGCATTCTTTCTTCTCACTTTCCCAATCACACTCACACACGCACGCTCACAACACGCCCGCTATCACGCCCACACCGATCATGGTATTGTGATTTTTTTTTTTCTCGGTAATGAACATCGATCGTTTTTGGTTATTTTTGCTGATTGTCTTCAGTAATTGTCTGCAGCTTCGACTCCGCACCGGCCCTGGAGGATGATGTTCCGCGAGCTGCGTGGAAGCTCCGTCGGGCAATTCGCGGCGTATTCACCGCCAATGGAGTCGTTCCGGCGGAGGCCTCGGGGGCGGGACCCGCGCGCTCGCCCTTGCATACTGAACGTGGTTCTCGACACCCGAAAAACGCGTTCGTTTAGCGTCGGCCGCGAAGGTGGTTGGGGAAGAGGTGGAGGGGGGGGGGGGATTGCTTGAGGTCGAAGAGGGATGTGTGGGAATTACATGTGGTGGGGTGTGGGTAATGGTTGTAAGGCACTGATATTGCATATTATATGACCTAAGACATTGATTACGTTTTCCACTTAATTCATTGCTATATCGCTGGCAGTCTGTTTTGACCTGACGTGTCTTGTTTCCTGTGTCCGCTTCTGCTTCTAAACTACAGCCGCCCCTAGCAGCTGCATTTGCTAGCGGAAGCCCTGAGGCATAGAAAGAGACTCAAGATTCGTACTTAAGAACTACACAGAAGGAACCCAGGGCAGAACAGATCAGAGAGAGATCACAGACAGACAAGAGAACATATTAACAGAGTCTACTAATAAAGACCAAAGTCTTATTCACCTGATCACAACCGCTGGCATAGAGGATTACAACCAGGGCATCGAGTGGTTTACAACTGTTAGCAGCGGGTTACAGTAGTGATCGATCACAAGAGGGGAGGGTGGAATTGTTTCTTGAGGTCAGTTTAGGGGTCGATTTGTATGTTACAGGCATAATCTAGATTGTCGGGTTGAGTTAATTAATCCTTCGGTGGTTTAGATTGATTGAAAACAAAAACTGGTTGACTGGTGGTGAGAAACAGATATAGCAGTTTCCTCGTTATTTCTTTATGCACGTGTTCTTCATCGTTTTGTTATTTCCGTGCGGCATATTCCCTCTCATCTGTTCCCGATATTCGACATTCATTATGCAGGGCACGCCACGCTCGACGTGAAGAATGATGCTGGGTATAGGAGACGCTCACCTCGAGGAGCGTGTGTCTGGGGAAAGCGGGAAGGAACAGGGTGCAGGATAGGAAGAGGAGAAGAGAGAGTTTGGGGAAGAGAAGTAGAGAGAAGGTAAAAGAGTTGGGAAGAGAATCGGAAAGAAAGATCGGAGAGAGAGAAAGGGAGAGAGTCTTAGGAATATAGTCGGAAAGAAAGGTTGAAGAGAGAGAGAGGAGAGAGGAGAGAGGAGAGAGGAGAGAGGAGAGAAGACAGAAGAGAGAGGAGAGAGGAGAGAGGAGAGAGGAGAGAGGGAGAGAGAGAGAGAGAGAGAGAGAAGAGAGAGAGAGAGAGAGAGAGAGAGAGAGAGAGAGAGAGAGAGAGAGAGAGAGAGGAGAAACAGGAGAGAGAAATAGAAAGAAAGAGAGAGAAAGAGAGAGAAAGAGAAAGAGAAAGAGAGAGAGAGAGGAAGGAACAGGAGAAGGAAAGTATAGGCCACGTGGACGAAATCGAAGGTGTGTGATCCTTTCCGGTGCCAAGATGTAAACAAAAGGGTGTCTTGTAACGCGGCTGATCAACAAGAGAAGAGTTACAGCACGGCCAGAACTATGAGGTATTTACGAATTATTTACTATAGGTAAGATGTTTATTCGTGTGAAAGACAGAGAGAGAGAGAGAGAGAGAGAGAGAGAGAGAGTGTGTGTCTTTGGAAGAGAAGTGGAGATGAGATGAGATGAGACTTTTTGACTTTGACAAGTTTATTGAGACAAGTAGTTACATACGTCTCAAAAGGACGAGGTAACATAAGTTATCCTCACCACGATCTTGGTCCCTCTTTGAGCAGTGAGAGAAAGGGAGAGTGTTAGGGAAAGAACGGAGAGACAGGTAGAAGAGAGAGAGTGTGTGTGTAAGGACGAGAAAGTAACGGAGAGACAAAAAGGTAGTGTTTGGAAGAGACGCGGAAAGAAAGATCGAAGAAAGAGAGAGAGAGGGAGAGTGAGTGAGTGTGTGTGTTTGTGTGTGTGTGTGTGTGTGTGTGTGTGTGTGTGTGTGTGTGTGTGTGTGTGTGTGTGTGTGTGTGTGTGTGTGTGTGTGTGTGTGTGTATGTATGTATGCGCGCGCGTGCGTATTTGTGTGCGTGTTTGTGTGTGTGTTTGTGTGTCTGTGTGTCTGTGTGTCAGGAAGAGAATGGAGAGAAAGGTTGAAAAGAGAGACAGAAATGGAAAGATTGCTAAGAAAGGCATCGTAGAAAAAGGTAGAAGAGAGGCATAAAGAAAGGATTAAGAAGACAATCAATAAGTAAAGGAAAGAAGAAAGTTCATTAGTACGGAAGAAGAAAGGGAATAAAGTAAAGAGGAACCAAATAAAAACCGTTTGTTGTGTCATTATATTAAACAGTGAAAGAAATATTAAATAAAGATTGCGTAAAAATATAAGAGTGGGAGTTTTTCAAGCAAGCAAGCGACTGGGTTGTGCAAAATAGAAAAAAAAAACATGAATGACACAAAAATAAAGAAAGTAACTAACCACGATAAGGAAAGAGGGGAAGAAAACAAACCACGAAAAGAAAGAAAGAGAAAGAAAACCAAGAAGTGAAAACGGGAAACCGACAAAGATGCGATAGACAAACCACTTCCTATCCCCGAGGAGTTACGACAAAGTGTTGATCAGTGTGTGAATCGTAAGCCTCCCCCCTCCCCCACTCACACCATCCCCCCCCCCCCACCTCCCTTCCCGCATCCGACTGATGGGCCGATCTCTCACTGGCGCCTCGCTTCATCTCGCCCGCTCACGGATTTGTATCACCTGGGATGCTGTTGGTATAGATTTTTTGTTGTTTTTGTTTTTTTTCTTGTTTTCATTTACGTCGATTTTCTATCTGGCTCCGGTGTTTTGTGATTTAGTTTTTAAAAAGAAATGCATGGAGTATGATAAATGGGTTTCTCTAAATGCATTGATTATTGAATTTTGTTATCACTTGATTACAAGGAAATATTTATTTTGTTTACTTATCCGGGTCTGATATTGTTATGATCATATTTTAATCGAAATTTCGAGAAATGTTGATTTTAAGGAATGCTGATTTTGGGTCAGTGATTGGCGAAATGATTTGAATTACTCGAGTATTTTCATGTCAGCTATTAACGTTATTAATTGTAACCGAGTCCTTTATTTTTGTACAATTTTTAGGGTTAATACTTTATCTAATGAAGAAGTGAAGTCGGCACAAAATCAAACTTCGAATTCTTGTCTTGGTTAAGAGATAGATGGCAAGATGAAAATTAAATGGAGGTTGGAAAAAGAATGTGTGAAATATGGTATCGGTTTCCTTGCGCGCCTCTCCTCTTCTTCCTCGACTTCGTCGTCCTCTTTTCTTCCTCCTCTTCCTCCCTTTTTCTTTTCCTTTACCTTTTCCCTTTCCTTTTCTTTTTCCTTTTCCTTTTCCTTTTCCTTTTCCCTGCCCCTTTCCCTTTCCCTCCTCTCCTCTCCCCTCCCTATCCTATCTCCCTTTATCTCTCTCTCTCTCTCTCTCTCTCTCTCTCTCTCTCTCTCTCTCTCTCTCTCTCTCTCTCTCTCTCTCTCCATCCCCCCTCCCTCTCCCTCTCCCTCTCCTTCCCCGTTCCCTTTCCCCTCCCCTTTTTCTCCCGAAGGAAAGAGAAGGAGAAAGGAAAAAGGAAGGGGAGGGGGAGCGAACGACGGATAAAAAGAGAAAAAAGGTGAGCTAGGAGGAAGGGAAGGAAAATGAAAAGATGAAAAAGGAAGTAAGAAGGAAAAGAAGAAAG
>BOPN01000235.1:277834-285334 GCA_017312705.2 Penaeus japonicus
CTGTACGCTGCATTCATCGTTATGTTAACGAGGTTAGTGTACTTGATCGGCCAGATTGAAATGATGTGCGATATTATTTTGCATTTTTTTCCTCTTTTTATTAATAGATTCTGGCTGAATAAAGTTAGCCGTGCGCCGTAATATTTTATTTCCTCACGTTATGATATTTATGTTTGGTCTCCCGCAATGTAATTAATTTTCATCGGCATTTCAGAAAGAGTGTAATTTCAATTTGACTTTTTTCTCTTCTTCTGGTCTGCCGTCGTTTGATCTCAAGAGCAGAAATAGGTGAGTTAATTACTCTTTCTTTATCTCTTGAACGATGTTGGGAGGCAAAAGGCTTCGGCGGAAGTGCTCTTATTTACCCACTCTACCAGCTGATCAGGTCTTTGTTTGGCCGCTTTGCTTATCCTCCTCCTCTTTTCTTTCTTTCCTTTTTCCTCTTCTTCTGCTTCTTCTTCTTCTTCTTCTTCTTCTTCTTCTTCTTCCTTTTCTTCTTTTTCTTCTTCCTTTCCCTTTTCCTTTTTCTTCTACTTTTTCTTCTACTCCTGCTCCTCTTCCTCTTCATTCTGCTCCTCTTCCTCTGCCTCCTCTTTTTGTCTAACTCCTCCTCCGCCTCCTCCTCCTCCTCCTCCTCCTCCTCCTCCTCCTCCTCCTCCTCCTCTTACGACCCGTCCTCCTCCTCTTACTACCCTTCATTCTCCTCCTCTTCCTCTTCCTACTCCCTCTCCTCTCTTACTCTTCCTACTCCTCCCTCTCTCTTCTCCTCCTCTTCCTCCCTCTCCTCCTCCTCTTCCTCCCTCTCCTCCTCCTCTTCCTCCCTCTCCTCCTTCTCCTCCCTCTCCACCTCCTCCTCTCTCTCTTCCTTCTTCCCTCTCAACTCCTCCTCCTCCCTTCCTCCCCATCCTCCTCCAACTCCTGCTCCTCCTCTTTCTACTCGTCCTTTTTTCCCCTCCACCTCTTCCCCCTCTTACCTCTCTTCCTCCCCCTCCACCTTCTGTTACTCCTCCAACATCTCCCACTCCTTTTCCTCTTCCTTCTTTTCTTTTCCCCTCTCTACATCATCCTACTTCTTCTTTTCCTACTCCTCCTCCTCCTCTTTTTTCTCCACCTCCTCTTCCTCCTCCTCCTCCTCCTCCTCCTCCTCCTCCTCCTCCTCCTCCTCCTCCTCCTCCTCCTCCTCCTCCTCCTCCTCCTCCTCCTCCTCCTCCTCCTCCTCTTCCTCCTCCTCCTCCTCTTCCTCCACCTCCTCCTCCTCCTCTTCCTCCTTCTCCTCTTCTTCCACCTCCTCCTCCTCCTCTTCCTCTTCCTCATCCTCCTCCTCCTCCTCCTCCTCCTCCTCCTCCTCCTCCTCCTCCTCCTCCTCCTCCTCCTCCTCCTCTTCCTCCTCCTCTTCCTCTTTCTCCGCCTCCTCCTCTTCCTCCACCTCCTCCTCCTCCTCCTCCTCCTGCTCCTCCTCTTCCTCCTCTTCCTCCCAGTCTCCAGCGTCTCCTCCTCTTCCTCCTTCTCCTCTTCCTCCACCTCCTCCTCTTCCTCCTTCTCCTCTTCCTCCTCCTCCTCCTCCTCCTCCTCCTCCTCCTCCTCTTCCTCTTCCTCCTCTTCCTCCTCCTCCTCCTCTTCCTCCCAGCCTCCAGCGTCACCGACCGCCCACAGCACCTGGAACGCAATTAGGTTTCGTCCTCGTGCGATGAGCCTCACTTGGGTCCTGGAAGACTGTCCCGGTAACGAAACCTCCCTTGGGCGCATTTCTTTATTTATTTGGCTTTACTTTTTTTTTCGTTTTATCGATTTATTTATTTATTTGTTTATTTATTATTTTTTTATTATTATTATTATTATTATTAAGGGGGATGTATTTATTTGGCTGCGTGCGTATTGATTTTTCATTTTTTTCCGGTGTCGGGTTTTTAGAACGTGCATGGGGACGGGTGAGGAGGGAGGGAGGGAGGGAGGGAGGGAGGGAGGGAGGGAGGGAGGGAGGGAGGGAGGGAGGGAGGGAGAGGCCGGTGATAGAACGAAAAAAAAGGATGAAGAGGCAACGTACGAGTAGAAAAAAAAGTAACGGAATAGACGTAGGAGCAGAATAAAAAGAAAGAAGTTGAGTCTTACGAGTAGGGCTGAAGTTGAAGATCAAATCCGCCCGAGGCAGCACTGGGGTTTACTACTGATGCTCAAGCGAGATGAGAGGTGAGGGCGGGGGTGGAGGGGGTCGGCTGGAAGAGCAGGAGGGTGCAGGAAAACTTTTAGATGGAGAGTTCGGTGGGGGGAGGAGGAGGAGGAGGAGGAGGAGGAGGAGGAGGAGGAGGAGGAGGAGGAAGAAAAGAAGAAGAAGAAGAAAGAGGAGGGGGAGTAGGGGAGGGGAGGGGGAGTAGGGGAGGGGAGGCGGAGCAGGGGAGGGAAGGGGGAGTAGGGGAGGAGAGGGGAGGGGAGGAGAACGGGAGGAGAGGAGTAGGGGAGGGGGAGTAGGGGAGCGAAGGGGCAGGAGGAGGGGGGTGGGAGGGAAAGGGAGAGGGGGATGATGAGGATGAGGATGAGGATGAGGATAGATGAAATATCTCAGATGGAGAGTTCCGTGAGGGAGGGTGTGGGGTGAAGGCAGGAAGTAATTGCAGGAGAGATCTCAGCTGAAGAATGAGGAAGCAGGAAGTGACAATAAAGTGTGAGGGAGGAAATGGTGATGGAGACTGGGAGACGGAAGGAGCAAGTGTATGAGATAGAAGAGAGAAAGAAAATGATAAAAGAGAGAAAAAAGAAAGAAATGGCGGTGAAGATAAGAGGATTTGATAAAGATACCGACAAGATTGAAACATGAATCAAGGTCATGCAGCGAGACATGCATCACTTTGATGAGCAGGAGATAAAGAAATGTCAAGAAAAATCCTTGCTCTTCCTCCTCAGATTCCCCAGCGAGTCACTCTTGTCAACGGGGGGGGAGGGGGGTTATGAGATAGAGGATTAAGTCAGCGAAGAAAGTAGAAATGCGGATGAATATCGGAAGAAGAAAACCGAAAATAAAAACTGCATAGGCCTAGTTACCGAGTTTGTTTTAGGATCCGGGCAAAAGGCTTCTTCTTTTCCATTAATTACCAGTGCAGTACCAGTACCAGTACCTCTCCCCTCGTATGGTATCCCCTCAACCCCACCTCCCTTTACCCTCCTTCCTTTACCCTCCTTCCTTTCCCCTCCTTCCTATCCCCTCGTCTTGCCTCCCTTCCCCCTCCTCGGCCGTTCCCCTCGTCTTCCCTCCTTCCTTCCCCCTCCTCGCCCACACCTCTCGTCTCCCCTCCTTCCTTCCCCTTCGTCTCGCCTGGTATACCCCCCCTCCCCCCCCGCTCTATCCTCCGGGTTTTCCCACACTACAAATGACGCAATTCCAGGCCGCGGCGCTCGCTCGTCGATGATCGGCTGCCCGGATCGCCACAGATGGTTTCTTTCGGGCGGCAGCGGAGGCGCGGGCGGTCGGTCGGAGGGAAGGGAGCGGGGAGGATGGACTGAGAATGGAATGGCTGGGGAGAGAGGAGAGTAGCTGGGGAGTTGGTGGAAGGATTGGGGATGTGAGGGAATGATTGGGGAGGTGATGGAACGGTTGGGGAGGGAATGGAATGATTGGGGAGGTGATGGAATGGTTGGGGAGGGAATGGAATGGTTGGGGATGTGATGGAATGGTTAGGAGGTGATGGAAAGTTTGGGGAGGGAATGGAACGGTTGGGGAGGGAATGGAATGGTTGGGGAGATGATGGAATGGTTGGGGAGGAATGGAATACTCGGGGAAGAATGGAATGGTAGGTTAAGCCTGGATTGGACCGGAAGAGAATGGAGTGGTTGAGCGGTAAGACAACGGCGTGGAGAGAATGAAGTCATTTGAGGTAATGACCCAGTTTGGGAGCGAATCGCACGGCTGCATTGGAAACGGTGGTATTTTGACGCTGATGAAATGATGTGGTGTTTCAGAGCTGATGAAGTGGCCGGGGAGGCTGGGGTGGCGATAAACTGATAATCGAGGAGGAATTGATAGATAAGTCAATAAGTTGGAGGCGCCGAACGCGGGGAGATTTTTTTAAATATCATCTGGGGGGCGGACGCTTTCGCCTGGCGGTGGGGGGGTGTTGAGCTCCAGCCTCCGACCGGTCTGTTGGCTTATTTGATAGGATATCTGTAGCATTGACTTGAGTGCATATGTATATATATATATATATATATATATATATATATATATATATATATATATATATATATATATATATATATATATATATGTGTGTGTGTGCGTGTGCGTGTGCGTGTGCGTGTGCGTGTGCGTGTGCGTGTGCGTGTGCGTGTGCGTGTGCGTGTGCGTGTGCGTGTACGTGTACGTGTACGTGTACGTGTGTGTATGTATGTATGTGTGTGTGTGTGTCTGTCTGTCTGTCTGTTTCTTTCTCTATATGTATATACTTATATATATATGTATGTATTTATACGTATATATAAGAGTATGTGAATATATATATATATATATATATATATATATATATATATATATATATATATATATATATACATATACATATACATATATATACATACATATACATACATATGCATATACATATACACATACACATACACATACACATACACATACACATACACATATATATACATATACATACACATACACATACACATACACATATATATACATATACATACACATACACATACACATACACATACACATACAAATACACACACACACACACCCCACACCCCACACCCCACCCCACACACGCCCACACCCACACCCACACCCGCCCACACACACACACACACACACACACACACACACACACACACACACACACACACACACACACACACACACATATATATATATATATATATATATATATATATATATATATATATATATATATAATATAAATTTATATGTATAAATTTATATATATAAATTTATATGTATATATGAATATATGTATATATATATTTATATTTATATATATTATATATATATGTATATATATATATATATATATATATATATATATATATATATATATATATATATATATATATATATATATATATTGTCGAACTGCGGCCATGTTCCCCACACTCACTTTCCACCAAACCTCGCCACGCCCTGTGCTATCTTCTCCATCTATCGAACGGTAAGATAAGGTGTTCAAAGGGTACAGCCGGCTACGCGCACACACGAATGCACGTCTTGTTCGTATCTTATCTTATCTTTTGAACGCACGGTTACAGTGTTTGGATTCATCCCTCTTTCGTGGATGATAATTAATGAATTTTCCATTAACGCCTGAGAACTGTTCTTTTATCACAATTATTTTTTTGGTGTGGGTGTGTGTGTGGGGGGTGGGGGGGGTATTCCACGGTATTTAATCTCATGTAGGATATCAGACTCAAGGTTATATAACATCGTATCCTTTAATTAACTTTTCCAAGTTCCTATGTCTTATTGGCTAATTTGCAATTTCAGAATCTGAAAGTGTGTCGATCATGAACTAACTGCTACATAGAGAGAGCGGAGAAAAGAGAAGAAAGAGAACAAAGTAAAGAAAAGTTGTGTGTGTGTGTGTGTGTGTGTGTGTGTGTGTGTGTGTGTGTGTGTGTGTGTGTGTGTGTGTGTGTGTGTGTGTGTGTGTGTGTGTGTGTGTGTGCGCGCGCGTGCGTGTGTACGCGTACGTGTATCATAGCTTGATTGCGGATTCGGGCCGGGTCCTGGATTGGCCGAGGCACTCCCGCCAATCCATCAGCCGGAGTCTTGACCTTGCTCTTATCTTGTTTGCGACGTCTTCGCCGGCGGGGGATTTGTGTCTTTTCTGAGGCTCTCCCGCGGGCTGCACGGCCGTTATCTCGACGTTTCTTGTGCTCTTAGAAGGGAGGGTGTGCAGTGTTGCGTGCGTTATAGGGTAAACTTCACATTTTACAACAAGGCATCCTGGAGCTTGGGTGGTTTTGCGGGTAGTCCTTTTTCCTTTTTTACCGGATCACTGTTTTTTTTTTCTTCATTTCTTCTTTATAATCACCACCGCTACGACCACCGACAATGACATTACTACTACCATTAGTCATCTCAAAACCAATCGCTATCATAATCTCTCTATCCTTATCATCATCACTTATCACCGGGTCATCAACCATTATTAATGTATCGAACACATTATCAACCGGTGCGATTTATAGCAAAGGAAATGAGAATTCGGCCGAAGAAGGGTGTTTGAGTAGTCCTTTTCATTTCCATCACTGTAAGCGCGCAATGAGGGCAAAGCGGTGCAAAGTGGAATTCGGAATGTTTACCGGTAATCAAGCCTTATATCTCGCATTAGGGCGGGGGAATCCAGGCCAGCGCGTGCTCGTGTGGATGTTGCAGATGGCAGGGGAAGCGATTCCCACGATTATCTCTGATTTCCTGCTCCCCTCATTCTTGGTTTTGGCTTTCCTAGTTCATCCTCTTACTTTTTTTCGTTTTTTTTCTCTCTCTCCCTCCCTCCCTCCCTCCCTCCCTCCTTCCTCCCCTCCCCTCCCCTCCCCTCCTCTCTCTCTCTCTCTCTCTCTCTCTCTCTCTCTCTCTCTCTCTCTCTCTCTCTCTCTCTCTCTCTCTCTCTCTCTCTCTCTCTCTCTCTCTCATTGTGTCTATCTCTCCCCTCCCTCCATTCTCCCTCAGCCCTTATTTCCCCCTGCCCTCGTCAGCGGTCGTCAGGTCAGGCTGACGTAACATTCTGTTTGCCAAACTCTGTTACCGACCCAGTGATGCCAAGAGAGATAGTGGTGTGCGCCTATTTTCAGCTTGGAGTATCCAGTGATTTGTGGCCCGCGGTCAAAATATGCATGGAGTGACGTTGCATTGTGTGCATTGCCACGGTCGTAATTTCATGTGAAGGAGGAGATGTGTGATGGTTTCTGTATGGATTGTTTTGACGGAGAATGAAGACGCTTTCTTGAGTGCACCGGTAGATGTTTGTGTGGATTGTGATTTATAGATGTTATTGACTTAGTTGGTACCAATGTAGAGTGATCATCGGGAAGGCGGAGTATCCGATGTTGTTATTATTATTTGTGTGTATCGTATGTTTTTTTGTTTTTTTTAAAGGTTATTTCCTAGATTTTCATATTAAAGTATGTCATCTTTCCCCTTCTTCTACCATTCCCTTCCTGCTTTCCACTCTCCTTCCTACAACTCTTCCTCCCTTCCTACAACTCTTCCTCCCTTCCTCTCTCCTCCTCTTTCCTGCCACCAGTCTGTCCTCCTCTTTCCTACCACCAGTCTCTCCTGCTCACTCTCTCCACCCTAACTCCTTCTCTCCTCACCTCGAGAGGATGTTTTAACACCACTTGGCCAGATTGTGCAACTTATCTAATGTTCAGGTGTAGCCATTAACCTCGCCTCGATGTCGGCGCTCTCTTAGCCGCAGGAGTTGTGGTTGTCGGGCTTTGCTTTCCTGGCGTGGGGGGAGATAGGGGGGGGGGGATTGT